>JAGDYQ010000105.1:1009813-1346022 GCA_021962125.1 Bulinus truncatus
CCCTAATGTTTTCATCGCCCCCAGCAAATATATATCGTACACTCTGAGAACCACTGAATATTAACCGTTGAAAAAATTATCGAGTGTCTTTGTTGTATATCATTTACCTTTTTTGGTATCAAGTCGTATACTTCAAAATACCGCTAAAGGAAAGATAGAGAGCCGCGGGGTGAATATGTCCGCTACATCTGCTGGCATGACAGAATAAAAGGAATTTAGCACTTACCCAAACTAGCCAAACAAGCAGGGTGCATGGACTGAATATCAAAAGAATGTCAAGACAAGGGTTTTTTCCTGCCCTTACCGACAGGTGGGAGGGTGTAGTGTGTCTAAATTTTTTGCCAGAACAGTATGCTTAACTGGGACCAGTAAAAATATGTTGTTTGCCCACCTCACCTGTCACAACTTTTAGCTGTGAAACAATGTCCTCATTGACACAGTACCACCACTGTCTCCATCAAAGGTTTGTTACTGGTCAGGAAGTCTGAACGATTTCTCCCTCAAATTTTTATATCATCTAGATCGTCTCTAATATAAATATGCAAATTTGGAATGCATTTTATTTGCTTAATTAATATGTTTTTTTACGCCCCATAGCCAGCATGATAGGGTGCAGTATGTTTACAATACATGCACTGTTGGCGGCGCTGATGCATGTCTGCCATGCCTACAGAGCGGCAGGGTGTGTGTACCCGCTATCATCTGCCGGGATGGCAAAAAAAAAAAGGGTTATAAGACCTGCCCAAAATGGCCAGACCAGCAGAGATTTTTCCTGCCAATTGGATAGATGGGAGGGTGTAATGTGCCTGAGACCACGCTCGAAATGACAGGCTGCGCAGTTGTGCTTGAGTGGGACAGAGTTGAAGGGTGTTGTGTGCCGACCACATCTGTCACCATCGTCAGCTGTGAATACTATAGTCTCGGATAGTCCTCATTGACCACATGTTGCGTACAGGATCTTATCGGGCCGTTAGGTGTCATCACTCTGACACTAAGGACAACACACACGCTAATACACAGTAGCAAAAACACTTCAAATATCCAAATCAGAAAACCAAACAAGGTATTCCTTGTTTAATGATGCTCAACTTCTCTAATATCAAAATACTAATTTAACAATAAGAATGTCAACAGTCATCTATCGAAACATTTTTTTTTTCGTTCGTTACCGATGCATGCGTTCAACAACCGCACCTTGAGGTATTCCCCTTCTTCCTCTTTTCATTTATCTAACACTTCAACTACTGACTGTTATCCCAGCACAGCTCGCACCGCCCCATATAACATTGTCATAAACTAATGCACAACACTCCCCCATGGCCCTTTTAGTGTCAAACATATTAGAGTTTGACACTTAATACCACCAATACCTCCAACAAATATGACAGAATATTCACACCTACAACCCTCTGAACTACTGTCAATTAACTCATATAATACATAATTTCCTCCAAAGTCAATAATTCAAAACCCCTTGAACTACTGTCACTTATAAGTCATGTACAACTCGATAATTCTTCTTCAGTACAATCTCATAAATTTCGTTGGTAACAAAATATACCAATCAATATCTGTGTGGGAACACTATTACAAAATCACTTATGAAGCATATATCATAATCAATTACTTGAAAATATCAACTCAATTACATAAAAATATCAACTCAATTCCTGAAATAAAAACATAACAATAATGTCATCGTTTACGTAGACCCTGGGGTCTGACTCTACGAGTTCAATCAGCAGCTCGTCATAGGTATTCTTCCGAGCGTCACTCAAGTGTAAGTGTAGACTACCAACGTCTGTTTATGCGCAGCATCTTGAGAGGATGTCAGCAATTACATTGTCCTGTCCTGGTATTGGCTGTATGACGAACCTATAGTTCTGAAGCATTAGAGACCAACGAGTCACTCTCTTATTGATCTGCTTCTTTTGGTTGATGAATGTCAATGACGGATGTGGTCGGCACACAGCACCCTTCCACTCTGTCCCACTCAAGCACACCTGCGCAGCCTGCCCTTTCGGGATGTGGGTTCAGGCACATTAAAATAATACATAATATTAATTAAATGATTTTTGTAGTTATTTCTCCTAAGATCCTTCTCATTTAATAACAAACTGAACATAATAAGTATTACATTATCTAGAGATATACATACGAAATTCGTTTGCTTAACAAAAAATGACCCTAAAATTTTTTTTAATTACCTGGATTCATGCACATTACACCCTCCCTTCTGTCCGAGTGGCTGGAAAAGCCCCTTGCCTTGCAATTCAGGCAGATCAGCAGTACACACACCCTGCTGGTCTGGCCATTTTAGGAAAGTCTTAAAACCCTCTTTTGTGCCATCCCAACAGATGATAGCGGGCACACTCACCCCGCCGCTCTGTAGGCATAGCAGACATGCATCAGCGCCGCCAACAATGCTGGTGTGGTAGGCACACTACACCCTATCATGCTGGCAATGGCGGCGTATAATAAAAATATTTTTTTTATTATTATTTTTATTGAACGAAAAAAAAATAAAATAAGTGATATTAGGAAGGTGTTACTATTTACCAACCATATTGAGGTATCCTCCACCATCTCCCCTTTTATTGAAAAAAAATGAAATGAAGTATTCAATACAGTTATTGAAATTGTGTTTATCACCAATGACTTGGGTTCTGAGTTTAATTGGCACAAGATGAACCATGATCATAACGTATCATTTGTGCAGGTTATCCTGGTCTGGGAGACATACCATTGGCTATGGGGAAAAGATCAGAGGGTGCTCCAGGCGGGGAAAAAACCCTTTGAGACGGTGCTGGTTCTGTGGTCAATGAGGACTATCCGAGACCATAGTGTCCACAGCTGACGGTGGTGACAAATGTGGTGGGCACACAACTCTCTGTCCTACTCAAGCAATCTTCGCAGCCTGCCATTTCGGGCGGGAGGTTCAGGCACATTACACCATCCCCTCTGTCCGAGCCGTACAACAGTATTCAGGTCTTTTTCTTTTCATCCAGTGGTCTCACAGCAAGTAAATATTTGTAAATTTTGGAAATGTTTATAAATTCAATTGTGTAATGCATATATCTTAAAAATATATTTAAAAAAAGGTACCCTAAGAAACACTGATGCCCAACCCAAGAGGGCCTGACCAAAATTAATCAAACCAAATTTATGTTAGGGGGATAGATACTCTTGGGGCCCCTAGGGCCCTTATTCTTGTTTCGTTATGTATAAGGTGTAGAATGTGGCCATGAAAATGACATAATTATTAATATAGCTAATATAGTAAAAAACGGTACCCTAAGAAACACTGATGCCTAGCCCTCAGAGAGCATGACCAAAATTATTTAAACCAAATTTATGTTCTTTCTTTATCCCTTAACCCGTGGGTGGGTCGTTGGGGCACCAGTTCCCGCCATTTTTCCGGTCCAGAGCTGCCTTTTCGGAGTCGACGAACGACAGGCCGGTCCATACTTTGATGTTGTCTTCCCATCTCTTCTTTTGTCTTACTCTTTTCCTTCTTCCGTTGGTTGTACCTTGCATGATTGTCTTTGCCAGACCTTCACATCTCGCAACGTGTCCGTACCATCGCAGTTTCCTCTTCTTGACTATAGTGAGAAGGTCTTCGTGAGGGCCGATGGCAGCCGATATTTTATTGCGCACTTCTTCGTTTGTTATGTGTTCTGTGTATGAGATGTTCAATAGCTTGCGGAAACATTTCATCTCCAGCGCAATTATTTTTCTTTGGAGGTTATTCTTCTTTGGAGGTTATTCTTCTTTGGAGGTCTGCATTAAGAGTCCAAGTTTCACACCCATACAGGAAGACCGATGTCACTAGAGAGTGCATTAGTCGAGTTTTGGATCTCAGCGATAGTTTGTTGCCTAGCCAAATGTGTTTAAGTTTGCTCAGAGCTGCTGTTGTCTGGGCCAATCTGACAAGAATTCGTGTCCGTGATCAAGGCGGGCCACCGATATGGAGGAAACCGGCTGTGGTCAAGCTTGGAGAGGGTTGGGCGCCGCCAAGCATTTCTGCCCCAGATACACCATGACTGAAAACATAACTCATCTCATACCGGCTCGGTCGTCGCCCGGGTTAACAAGGACCGCGTCCTTTACTGCACACCAGGGTGAGGACGAAAAATGTACTACTGGAACCCCACAACCCACACTCCCATTAAAGCTCAAAAGAAAAGACGACATAATTATTGGCACATGGAATGTAAGAAACCTACATGAGACAGGAAAAGTGAAAGAACTGACCCACAAAATGGAACGCTATCAATGGAATGTCATGGGACTATGTGAGACCAGATGAGGGACACAAGATCTACTTCAGCGGCAAAGAGGACAAACATGAACATGGAGTTGGACTCCTCATTCACAAAAACACTACGAAATGCGTCATGGGATGCCGGCCTGTCTCTGACCGCATCATAACCATGCGACTTAAAGCCACACCCTTCAATATCACAATTTATGTTAGGGGGAGAGATACTCTTGGGGCCCCTAGGGTCCTTATTCTCGTATCGCTACGTATAAGGTGTAGAATGGGACAATGAAAATAACATAATTGTTCATATAGCTTATACAGTAAAAAACGGTACCCTAAAAACACTGCCCAGCTCTCAGAGGTCAGATCGCGAAATGAACTTTTGATGCAGGAATGGCAGGCCAAGACCTACAAAAAAGTATATACATCATGGGTCTAGGACTTATGGTTGCTGAGATCTGGGGTGATGACAGACAGACGGATGATGACAGACAGACGGACAAAACGGGGACAATAGCGCATTCGACTTCTCGAAAATGCGCTAAAAATCAGAAACTGTAATAATTAATTCTTAAAACTAAATTGAACTAATATATCTCCAATGCTGTTTATTTAATAGGATACTTTCAGAAATGTGGAAAATTTTTGGTTGGACTACATTGAAAAGAACAGTTTCCCAAATTTAGTGAAATTTCTGGTTGGTAATAAAGCAGATTCCAACGAGAGAGTTGTTGACGAGAAGGTAAATTGTCATCTTAATATAATTGAAAAGAAGATAATGGTTCAATTTATACGGCTAAATAGAAAATATTATGTTAATGTATACGCCTAAACTGAAGATATGTTAATTTATATGGCTGAATAGAATATGTAAGGTCATTTTATACGGCTGAATTGTAGATTAAGGTTTACGTAGTTTACGGCCGAATAGTAGATGTAAGGTTTAAGTTTACGTCTGAATAGTTTATGTAAGGTTTATGTTTACGGCTGGATAGTATATGTGAGGTCAATTTTTAAGCCATAATTGAAGATATTAGGATACGGCTAAAGGGGACACATGAATATCCATGTTTTGTTATAAGTACAGCCATCCTTTTTAAGTTATATGCTCCAAGATCTAAACAAACGAAATTTGATCTGTTGACTATTCCTATAATAAAATAAAAGGTAACATAAATATAATCGTTGTACTTAGAAAAAGAATTTATGATGTTAATTTATGACACTTTTTTTCTGTAATGTCAAGCTAGGTATCATCCCTGACGTCATATGGTAGCACTTAATGTAAATTGTATCACTTGATCTTCATTTTATTACTGTATTACTGTTATCACTTAAATAGATGATAAATAGTCAACTGAGAAGAGATTTATTAAAACTAACGCTAGACATTATCCTTTACGCTAGATTTTATTTTTTATCACCTACAATATTGTTATTACTGACTGTCACTGTAAATTAGTGGCGCTTTAGTTTGTGCGCCCGACCAGTAAGTTAGGGATTCAAATTTCCTTTGAACGCACTCGGTTATGAAGAGGAAATTATAAGGCCACTACAGAAATTTTCCAAAAGAGACATGACCCCTTGGTTGAAGCTTGTTGAAAATAAAATGACCTTACTGGTCAAAACCTTTTGAAGTTTAGATGACTGTACTGGTCGAAATGTGTTAAAGACTAGATAACCTCATTAGTAGAAACTTGTTGAAGATAACCTGATGGTCGAAAATTGTTGAAGATAACCTGATGGTACTTGTCGAAACTTTTTGAAGATAACTTGATGGTACTTGTCGAGACTTGTTGAAGATAACCTAATGGTACTTGTCGAAACTTGTTGAAGATAACCTGATGGTACTTGTCGAAACATGGAATAAATTAAAACTAGAAGTTCTCTTTTTTTTACTATTCCGTTAACAATGTTGCCATCTACTGCCTTTCTGAAGACAAATTTAGTACTATTTCGTAGTAGTCAAGTTCTATTAGCCTTACAGGCCATCTGGGCAAATGAAGTGTAGAATCCACCTGTTTCAATCCACCTGTTTCAATCCATCTGTTTCAATCCACCTGTTTCAATAACCTCGACATATATTGGGAAGTAAACATAGTTATCTTTTCCTATGTTATTCAGAAAGGACGTCAGCTAGCTTACAGTCATAAAATGTTGTTTATTGAGACCTCAGCTAAATTTGGTATCAATGTCAATACACTGTTTCACGAAGCAGGTGAGTCAGTACGTTGAAATTAACAAAATTATGAAAAATAACCAATAACGGACTAAGTACTTTTAATTTAAGTTATTTAATTATAATTTTAACATAGTAACAGCACAATTTGATGATGTCATTATCTGCATCACTGTCTACGTGTCTGTACACCTCTATGTCTATAAATAAACGTTGTATTAAATACAAAGAGGCAGATGTTTCAGCCAATACAATTATAAGTTATAATAGTTTCCAATGGAGATATTTTTTCGTCTTAAGAATTTTACATTCCAAACACGTTCCAAACACTTTTTTTTCAAACCTGCCATTCATTAATTATTATCTGTAGTGTCGGTTCAAATTTACTAGCGCGCTCGAGAAACTTCTGGGGAAAGAGCTTGATAGCATCCGTAAAAATATGACGATTCCCTGTGTCCACCGAAAACATTTCAAAGAGAACCGTCGATATACATTCTCTGAATTTACAAGGCGACAACAATAAAAATAATTGATTGATTATTTTTATTGTAATTTAAAACATTAACTGTTAATTAATTAATTTAGAGTTGTTTATTAAGATAAGTAAAAAAATGTAAATCATCAGGTATTACATCAAACCCAAATTGCGATGGTCAGATTTTTCTGATATCAACCTGGATGGGATGGGGGATGAAGCTTCTCATCATAAATTTCGATTAAATTCTTTTTTTTAAATTTATTTTGTATTTGTATTTATCGCTCTTTGAATGAAAAAAAAACAACAATTCAAAGATAGTTTATTCTACGTTGTGGTTGGATGAAATAACAAATGTACGGTGACAAGACTTTTAGTTTAACTGGGACTTGTCCCACTGTGTGTGAAGTTCCTGTAAGGATGAAAAGAAATCCCTTAGATCTTATGGTGCACTTCTTTCATCCCCCCCCCATAGCTAATCGGGCAATAATCATAGGGGTACCAAGGGAGATTTAAGCCATGACCTGAAATATCCATTGGTCCTCACCGGAGATCGAACCAGGGACCCTCAGGTCGACAGACGAGTGCTTTACCCCACGACCATCCGTCCCCATCGCTAAACATATTCCTATTTCTACTATATCTTCTGAGTTGCCACCATAGTCATTGCACTATCGGCTATTGTGGGGATGAAAGAAGGACAGCATAAAAAATGTCCCGTTAGTGGTTTATATGATCTAAGACTAGTAAGAGATTTCATCTCATCCTTCACACACACCGTGTAACAAAAAACGGTAGAGCAATTTGGTAATGAGAATGGTTTTGAAGTGTGCATTCGACGTGAAAAATTACATTGCTTATTTGTTACTGCACCTATTTCCATTTGTAATGTAATAAAATGCGGATTTCTTAAGTATTTTAATTATTTAGCGTTTTGTTTTTAATGTCCTTAAACACAAAGGTGTAGATTTTACAATGATAAAAGTACCTAATACGGCTACTAAAAAACATCAATTTGAATAGAAAATCTTTTCATTAATATATATGAATATGATAGTACAGTGAAAAAGATACGAAATTTGCAAGGTCACTAGATATCTGATTTCGATCCGATGGGGGCAGTGGCGCAACCAGCAAAAGTGCTGGGGGGGGGGGGGGCTCACATATTGAAAAAAGACAGTTTGACAGTCTTTTTAGTAACTTTATATACGTATTGATGATTTGATGATTTGGTCTGGGGGGGGTTAAGCCCCCCCCCCCTGTTGCGCCACTGGATGGGGTCCTACCTTAATTTTACGCCATGGTAAACATTGACTCACAAATCAAAGCCTAAAACATATACATTAAGAAGAAAATATGCATTGCTTCAAATAGTAGATGAAAGCTAAAAGTTTATAAATCAAAACTTAAAACATATATTAAGAAGATAACATGAATTGCTTTCAAATAGTGGATGAAGCTCAAATTATATAAATTTTTCATTATTAATCGATTCAAACGGGAAGTTGAGGTAAACTTTTAAAAATCAATATAATAAAAAATAATTAAAATGGATGATGTCGTTTTTTATCTCTTGTAATTAATGAGATGTCAAAAATATACAATTAAAATATTCTGCAAAAATAAAACTGGTAATAATATGTGTAAGTCCTGGAAATGGCAAATAATACATCATTAAAGTACATTCATAACAAGAAAATAAATGACACCTCAATTTGTATCGTTATGTTATTTTAATTTGCACAAAAATTAAAATAAATATTTTTGGATGCATTTAAATATTAGTGTACGTTGAATTTATTTATTTTCAATTCTTATAGTTATACCAATATATAAACCAGAAATAAATTGTGACCGAGTTTAACACTTTATTCATTTATTTTCCACAGCAAAAGCTGTTTTAGAAGTCCACACAGAAAAAGACAATACAATAAGGATAGAACTAGCATCTACTGAGAAAGTGGCAAAAAAAGATTGCTTTTGTTAAACCTAATACACTTTCTTTATTGGCTTCTGGAAACTGTTGATATTTCTATCTAGTGTGTCTTTCTGGTAACTCCGTCAATTAACTCGCTAATAACAAAGTCCTCATTTTTTATCAACTAGGCAATGTGCCTAGAGCCTACGGACTTTTCAAGGCCCTTCGAAAGCCAGAACATAAAGTGAAAACAAGTTCAGAGTGTCAGTAAAATGTACTAATGTTTGTATTAAAGTAACTATATATATAACCGTGTGAGATGAGCAATTGAGTAAGTCAAGCTGCAGTGCTGGAGATCTGTAAATTACAGTATTTTACCTTTTTGGCTCTTTGTCTTAGCAAAGTCACATATGACGTCCTCAAATGTCATTTCCCTCATCAAATCCTTTTCAATTGAAAGTAATGCCAGGGAGGATAGTTGTGTTTGCCCCATCGTTGACAGAAGTTACGTTTTTATCAATTTGAGTTTAGAAAAGAAATGTTTCCCTTCAGCACTTGTTCCAGAAATTGAAAGATAGATCAGGAAAGCAATATTTACAGTTGGAAAACGTGTCACCAACTTATTCTGTATTTGTGCTGTAAGCATTTCAGCCACAGTTTTCTTGTCGGTAAACATCCGTGAAAAACAAAGCAATTCTTTAGTAAATGCCTCTTCTAGATCTGATGGGTACATCTCAATAGTGAATTGGCTTTAGAAACTGTCTTATCAGTTGACAGAGATCTGTCCAGAGGAAAGTTGAACCTTTCACGTAGTGTTGTCTAGGCTGCTCGCCGTTTTCCAATCTCAGTAATAAGTCTATATATGATAGCATAAAAAGAATGAATACGGAATTTTCAACTAGGACTCATACCTAAAACCGGAACATTTTCATCTACAACTTCATCATGAAATCGGTGTCGCTGTCGTTTGCGTTGTGTACATTCTCTATAGTCTGTGTGTCAGAGCTCTTAGCTATACCTTCGTACATTTTAAACTTATCACGTGTATCATGAAAGTTAAGAACAAGACTGTCATACAAATTGATGATGGTCTTTAACTTAATTCGAGGCTCCTGTACAGCTTTGTTGACAATATCAATTTAATGGAGCAACTCTTTCCAAATCACATTAACGCTGTCTCGAAATGGTCCAAATTCTTTATGAGTAATTTGGCTTCATACGCAGATGCTGGTGGTTGACATTCCTTGTAGCAACATCTGACAAAACATGTTGAATTTCCTTATAATTGGCATAAAAAGCTCTAGTAGCGTCACTTCACGCTGACCACCTTGTTGCTGATAACCCCAGGCAACATAAAGGTTTTTTTTTCTTTCAGACACTATCCCACTCATATTACTCGCATTGTCATAGAACTGCGATCTGCAATAGCCGATATCTATACCATGAAGTCTGAGAGTACTCATCAACAGATCGAAAAGGTATTTACCATCGTGTTATTCAATTGGAGTGACTGAAGAAAACGCTCTACAACAGCTCCACTTTTGAGAACATAGTGAACAACATCTGTCTGCTGATCCATATGACGTATGTCAGGAGTGGAATCGATACTGATTCCATAATATTTAGCATTCTTAATTTCAGACAGTATCTGCGTCAATACTTTGGATCCCATTAACTCAATAAATTCATCACACATACTGGCAGAAAGATCTGATACATTCTCCTTTCCGGGGTTTCCATGTCTGTCAATGTGTTCCTTTTCAGTTAAAGGGTCAATGCAACCAAGGTAATTTTAATTGTTCTAACAGTTATGTAAATGGCTGTCACCTCGAAAAGCTAACACTCTTTCAGCAAGTAATCTTATCACAGCAACTATTCTCTTGAGAACATCAGTCCAGTCTCTGCACAATTATTGCTTCTCCTTTTGCAGTTTTTCGTCAATTCTAGATGTCTGTTGACATTCTAACATTCTTTACAGAGCAGCAATATTAATCTTCGACTTCTCATGTGATGTAATCCTTGCAATGGCGTTTTTTCAGTCACCAAAACCATCGATAAATTGATTTGCAAAACCGGTGTTGTAGTCAATCAGCTTGCACACATAAAAAACACTAACACTTTACAAGTTGAAGGAGAATAGAGAAACCAGTCTCGTGTGACTATTTCACCATTTGTTAACGTTCTAGCAAAATATTTTTTGCGTGCATATCTGATCTTATCACCTAATTGTATACCCTTTAATGTAAAATCTGACACAAAATTTTGTGAAAGAAGATGTTCAGCATAAAAACTTCTTAGATGTGCAGTTATCTCCCAATCAGCTGGAACACTTGGATAACAGGTATCTCCTACTGACCCTAATATACTGTCGGAGTCTGTAGGCAAATCAAACACAGCAGCTTCAGCATGACACATAACAGAATTTGCAGATACCTTTTCCTTTGTAACACTTGTTTCGGTTGTTTCTCTTTTTTCAGCACAGTCCGGCAACATTATTTCTGGTATTGCGGGATTGTTGGTGTACATTGTGGCCGAAGAAGTAAATGAAATGTCATTATCACTAGTATTTGCAGTAGTATAAGTAGTTTTACCAGTAATGCAATCAGTGTTTCTGCTCATAAATTTTTTCAATGTTTTTTCTTTCTCCTCATTTTTCTTCAGCTTCTCAAATACACTCTCGTGTTTCCTCTTGTATCCATCATATTCCCATATCATAATAGGTGAGCTTTGTATCACAAAAAAAAAAGAAAATATGGGTAATTGTTTTTTTGCATAAAAAAAAGTTTACCCTCCAATCGACACGAATATTTTATAGCAAATATTTCAATAAAGGTTTCACTATTACAAATAAAAGTGACATAAGTATAATATTGATAACACTGGTAAACAGTGAATTTATTGCCAGTGTCACGGGTTGTGACTAATCTGTCGAAACCATCCCCTTACTCCAACCCTTAACTTAATAGTATTACTAACGTTAAGATGTATATTAAACCATGTATAATAATATACGTTCCCGCTCTCAAGTTCCCCACCTTTTTACCCCACCCCCGTAATTGCGTCATCAGCCAGGTGGACAGCGGAACGGCGAACGAGGCAGTGGGTAACAGAAGCACGTTACATTCCACGAGGAATTCTCTCTGACCACCGGACTACTATTCGTACTCCGGTCGGCGTCTTCAAAGGGACAGAGAGCGCTCGATGGCCAGTTACTTCCGTCTATGTCGGTATGATGTACTTCTCCCCTCCCCCCTCCTCATCTAGGCTCCACCCCCTAATTTGAAAGTTTGAAAGAAACATATTATATTTGATTGGCTGGGGTCACGTGGGGAAAATGAGATGAGGAATGTAAGATAGATTTATAGACATTCGACCGAGGGTCCCAGGGTGACCGGTCGCATATTCGACTGAGTGATAGCTAGTCGATTGATGTGTCTCTGAGTGAGATAGAAAGAGAGAGAGAAGGGTGATCTATTGAGAGAACGTCCCTTTAGTTCTGATCATTGATACTGGATTAATCTTTGACATTTTTGGATTACCTTTGCTTATGATTTTAAAGACCACCAGATCTCTGTTACGGACTGGTGTCTCTGTAAATAAATATAATTTATCGCTGTACACACTTGTGGAATTGATTGTTCGTCACTTGTTATACGCTTAATTGTTGGTGAGACTGTGTGTGGTAGAAACACAAATACAAATACGAGTCATCATTGAGTCAGCCCTCATACTCTTAGCAACAAGCCAAGGATACCCTCAAAAGGGGTCCTCAACAGCCAGTGATATTTTAATCATTTTATACAAAGTCAACTATGCTGATTTAGAATATGTAAGTGCTTTTGCTAGATTGGCTCTATTTTTCGAGATAATTAAAATTAATGAAATAATGTATGAACCGTGTTTTAAAATTGTCAAGAAATGCATGAAGTATAATAGTATACTAACAAATAGAAGTGAAACTGTTAATGGTCATGCAGAAATTTGTTCAAAAATATGTGTAATAGTGTTTTAGAGGAAAACGTTTTCATTTGAAAAACTAATTATGTCTAATTAATTAATTAATTCATATGTTTATTGTCTATGGTAATGCATTAGCAAATCGCTGTTTGCTCGACTTCCTTTTGTGTGTGTCGTTGGGTTAATTGCGCTGGAGGCTCAAACAGTTGTCAGCCATCATATGTATGTCCTATCTTCCTTGATATTTCACCTCCATCACCCTCATATCCTGATGAAACCTCTCACATTGTTCCTCACTGAAGTCCCCAAGGTTACCTGGAAATTTGTCTAAATGACAGTGCAAGTAATGTACCTTGATGTTCATATTTGTTCCACTATTTCTGAAGTTAGCGAGCATATCTTGCACCAGTTCTTCTAATTCTCTGATCTGTTATTACCTAAAAAGTTCCTGACAACTGAAACAAAACTGTTCCATGAAGAAGCTTCTAGGTGATCCATGAAATTAGTAAAATTTCGATCGTTGATGAGTTTCCGAATCTGAGGACCGTAAAAAATCCCAGCTTTCAGCTTCTCCAGGCTCAATCTGCAAATATACTTGAACGAATTGCCATATTTGTCCAAAGCCTTAACAGATTGTTTCATTAAACATAATTTGATATGAAGCGGTCCGAGAATTATCTAATTTTTTTTTCAACCAGTGCCTTGTTGATGATATTTTCTTTACCTACAGTCATGGTTTCCCTTGCAGGCCATGTCACTCTTGTCCAATGATCTTGCCTTGCCCTGCTATCCCAAAGGCACATGCAGCATGGGTATTTAGTGTATCCCGACTGCTGCCCAAGCAAGAAGTTTACCATTTTTAGATCAACACAAACTGACCACTGATGCTCATAATAACGGACTTTCTGCTATAGTATTTTGATATTATCATACTCTTCTTTAAGTTTTGTTGAGTGGGCAAAGGGAAGAGATGCATAACGGTTACCATTGTGTAACAGAACACATTTCAAGCTTGTAGTCCCATTTGGAGCAGAAGTCCAGGGATGTCATTACAGTAAACAAGATCTTCCTCTTGGCCTAATTATGGAAGAAAAACTCTTCTCTTTTCCGATAAAATGTTATTTTGACTTCTGGTTTGAGAAAATTTCTTTCATTGAGCCTGGACGCTTTAAAGCTCAGATGCTTGCTTGGACAGATTTCGGTCTCGTATTAGGTCATTGAGTTCTTCTTGGCTGAATGGTTGAGGTGTTGAAGAACTTCCTTCATAATCGCTTCCACTGTTTTCACCTGCCAAAAACTCCAGATCTTGCCCCCCGTTTGAGTCTGATAGTGAAAACTCTAATAATCCAGTAAACACTGGTTTAGGAACTTCACTGCTATGTGGAATTGGTCTCCTTGCAGATTCAAGATCAGGATAATCCCAGTTAGATTTTTTGTGGCGATTGAAGCCTTTAACATTCACAATACAAAAATAACAATCACCAAAATTGTCTTTCGGCTCTCGCCTTACCATTGGTACACCGAAACTTAGACTTTTCTTCTCACCATTTGTCCACTGCCGTAGGATCTCCACACAGTTTTTGCAGACCTTATGGGGAGCCCAAGACTGCTGTTTCAGTACTCACTTCTTTACCATTCTTGAAATTCTTCCTAAGCTGTTCGTAGTTCTTTACAAGTTCCGGGGTAAACGGATATTTGATGTTGGGCGACTTGTCGTTTCCCCCAAGTTCTTCATCCATTACTACGCGAAGGACTCGGTCAAGAACATGATGTTGACAACCAATGAATTGTGGTTCTTCCAGATTCTTTTCAGTAAAACGTCTTTGTAAGTGACTGACATTCCCATCCCACTCCTTCTTCCAGTGTTTACATTCGTGATGTCCGCTATAATCATATTTATACTCTTCCATTAATTGTATTAATCGAGAATAATTGTTATACCTTTAACAACATTATCTGCTTTTCCCGTATGGTAGATCTAGTGCTTGAAACTTAACCAGACTATGAAGGTGTCTGAATGTCGATCCTATTTTGAGATAACTGTCGACAAATGGTTGCTGCTTTGCTGGTTGATAACTTTAAAGATGTAACTAATTTGGTTGCAGTTTTGGTTTTGCTGTAGTTTTCTCTGGAACTTGTGGACTGTTGTGAATCTTCAGACTCTTGATATTTTGCCTCAGACTCGGATTCGGAAGTTCACGTTGTTGCTGTTGCCTTTGAAGTAGGCTTCAATGACATTTTCTTCTTTTAGATGGATGGTTTTTGAACTAGATGTCCTTCCAGTTGTATACCCAACCTGTCCTTTACTTTCAATTTGAAGATTATAAAATCTTGTGTACTCACTGCAGAGCCTTTCACCATCTTTTTTGTGATGTCAAAAACTTCATTCAATGGATCGTATTTTCTTTGTTTTACACATATATCGTACGTCTTCAGCACTTGATCCCGTTTTGCCTGTACGACTTAAATTGATAAATGTGAAAAAATTTTAATTCTTTGCCATAAACTTGTTACTTCTTTCTGAATTAGCTTATACATTCTCGTCTTATTTTGATGGATGCTCCCACGAACAGATTCGGATTTGTATATAAATATATATATATACATATATATCAGAGACAACGGCGTTCATGTTACCCGTGTTGCCTTCCAGTGCGGAAAATTCAGGGTGTCATCACCCCACAAGTCTTCTACCATGAACTAAGGAACAAATTTCGAAATTTCCTGCACTACACCATAAATAGTCGCCTATAATTGATCAAAGAGTTGATGAGTTTTAATGATAAAAGGTAAAAAAAAAAGAAATTTACTATATAATTTAACGTGAAAGCATTTAAGAACCTCAAAGAATCCAGAGGACATCAGGGTGCCCTAAAATGCGCTTCAAAGATACTTGCAAAAAGGAAATGAAACAGTGGTCTATAAACCCCAACTCTTGGGAGTGTCAAGCAGTCGACCGCCAGGCCTGAATGCTCGCAGTCCGGCAGGGTTCATCGCGCGCAGAGGCTGAGCGGCACGAAAATGCCGCCCTAAAAAGATCAAGGTGGAAGCAGCAAAAACAACAGCTACAACAACCATCCATTTTCAAATGTTCCAAGTGTGGCAGGGATTGCCACTCCCGAGTCGGACTGCACAGTAGGGTGATAACAAAAAAAATATTTTTATGAAACCACTTGCAATCGAGCAATGTGTAATTTAAGAATATAAATAGCATTTTTGATTTTTTTAAAAAAAAGTTCCCCCACCTCCTCCTTTTTTGGAAGAAAAAAGTGAAAAAATATTTTTTTTTTCAAAAAAAAGGACAAGTTTTTTTATAGCTTAATTCAAAAGAGTAATTATAATAACTTATCAACTTTTATTAACAAATAAGATACAGATCAGTTAGTAATATGTATATTACAGCACGTTTTTGCATTTTACCCTGATGAGTGAGGTAAACAGTTCATTGAAGGACGCTTTATTGTAGTGTTGCACATGGAATCAAGCATTTGCCCATTCATAGCAGATGAAGTTGCAAGCAGGAGCGAGGATGTTGCGCCACTCTGGTATCAGAAATAATGCCATAATAGTATGTATCGCATGTGAGTTCCATCTTGCCTAGTGTACATTTGGTAGTTTCTTCCAGCTGATGCGAGGCCAACGTGAAGTTGTTTTGTAATGACGATATGCCTGACATAATTCATAAGAAGAACTTGAAAACATCTCGCCATCCAGGGCTCTCGCCTGTGCTAACATCATCTGTCACAACGAGGTGGTAATCAGCCTGAAGTGTGCCAAAGTGTTGCGTTAATTTGTCAATGAAAAAATAGTTGAGTTCTTGTTGGCTCGTTGGTTTTTGAATAAGAAATTCATGACATGTTTCAGAAGGAGTACGAGTACATGGTGCTGACAGTCAATATATTGTGGCTTCTGAAAGGCCTTGCTCAAGACATCACATTTAAGAGTACCGGGTTTTATTTCGGTTGTCATATTTTCAGCATAACTACTTGATACTCTTCCCCTTGCACTCTTTTACCATCAAACTGCAGACAATATGGTTCTTTGCTTTGAAGTTTTTGAAAATTTTTGGTTTTCATTTTCCGTCCTTCAGAGATTACTCGTTTCCAAACACCCGCCTGACTTGGAACCGGCACATCATGATCCTGTTCAGCAATGGTTGCAAGAACGTCATATGGTTTATGTGTAGAAATGTTGCTTTTCAGTACTAGCAAACCCGCTGTTGTAGTGCTTGCTCTTTGGTATTTCGGTTTGCATTCAGAAGATGACGTGGAAGAATAGGTTGTCGAGTCGGGTGAAGAAGCAGAGGTTTCAGAATCCGAAGATTCTGAGACAGTTGTATGTGTTTGTGTAGGTTGTGAGACAGTTGTATGTGTTTGTGTAGGTTGTCAGACAGGTGTATGTGTTTGTGTAGGCTGTGAGACAGTTGTATGTGTTTGTGTAGGTTGTGAGACAGTTGTATATGTTTGTTTAGGCTGTGAGACAGGTGTATGTGTTTGTGTAGGTTGCGATTGAGAAGAGCTGGCTTGAGATTGAGTTTTGGCTAGTCGGATTCGTTTTCTTGGGTGAATTGATTCTAAAGGGGCTTGTTTGACCATTGAATAACCAATCTTTCCTCCACTCTTAACTTGCCTCTGGTACAGCTCTTTATCCTCCTTGCTTTTCCATTTTCCATTGACGTTGGTGACATCAAATAACGTAGAAAGTGTTGGAGTAAATTTATCAGACGGTTTCTTTTTGTTTTTGTCATATAAATCAAACAGACAATTGATTTTCTTTCTGATTAGTGCACTGGATAATAGTGGAAAGTCTAGAATTTCCTTCAAGAGCAATTCTATATCCGTAATAATAATTTTGATTCGATCCAGTCGCCATTTCTGGCTATTGAACAGAAAAGTGAAGTTTCCAAGAATTTGACGGTTTGTGGGCATCCGTGTGAGATTGATTAGCTTTTCAACAGATGGAATTCTCGGATCCCTATTCATTTTAGAAGATGAGGGTGGATGCCTTGTTTATAAACAAATGGAAAAACTGACTGGAATGTGCTTAAAAGCAATCTAGAAAGTCATGTAAAAATTCAATGTGATTGTCAAACTGCGCGATATGTGAAAACAAAAATGAAAAGGTGGGGGAACTTTTTTTCAATTTAAAAAAAAAAATAATGTTGCTACTGTCATCTACATACAATTGTTCCTCGAATGTAAGGGGTTTCATGTTGGTTACGAAAAATAATGAAAATTGTTATCACCCTACTGCACAGCCATTCTCGGCGGTGCTTGTAGACTCAAATTAGCTACACCATCGTCTCTCGAGACAAACGGATGCCGACGACGACGAAAGTTTATTTTAAATTTCCTTTCCTGATCTTAAAACTGTAAATCTGTCAATCACTACATCTTTAACCATACCACTTTCAATCAAAAAACAGAGCAAGATTAGAAAACTTTCACTGTCCCTTAGTGGATCGCAGGTAATTTTTTTTGTCAGTTTCAGTTTTAAAAAGCTCTTCTCACATGAAGCTACAGACACACAAATAGTGATAAATAATTTCAGACTCAGTGAAAGTGTTGGCAGAGATTCTAAGAAGCCCCGTTTATCAATGATTTTTAAAAATCAAATACTGACCACTCTTTGACTTTGTCGAGATCAATATCTGGTGCCTTTAGATGCCTTCTCAGCTTTCGTCTCTTTTTAAAGCTAAACTTCTGATAATTCATCATAGAAAAATGACAGCAATCAAACATCTGGTCAGTGTTTGATATATCAGGTATGATGTCGAATATAATTCCGAAATACTTCGCACCCTTTATATCATTATAAGGATCTCCTTCAAATGATGTGACAGGACATTATAAACTCTTTTTGAGTTTTATGTGACAGATAAGTACAGATGCTTTCATTGCACATGAACTCGTCTTTAACCTCAAATTCGAAAGCATCTAAACCATCTCAAAGGAGTTCCCTTAATTCAATGAAGATTCATCTTTTTTGTGGCAACGTAATGCCAAATTTCGCTTTGCAACCTGTGTAAGTTATCTCCCCACTTTTTATTCTCCCTGTCCATCACAGCAACATTTTAGGCATCAATTGTTTTGTGCAGATTTAGTACTGTTGTTAATGTTTTCTATTTTTCAAGGCAACACCGGTGTTCTTTCGAGATCTCATAATTATGTAATTTTTGGCTCAGTTTTCACCATTTCTTATGCTCGAGACAAATTTGAATGTTGTTTTGTAAGACTACCATCAAAGTTGGTCAGAGAGTCTGCAGTAAAGACAGTTTATAATTTCTCTCTGATGATTGAGTAAACCATCCTTGACCTCAGTATTTTCTCACCATTTGTCATCATCTTTGAAAACAATTCTTTGGATATTGGCGCACATTTCCATTAACTTTAGCATTTTGCTAAACAGTCCATCCTTGTTCTATAAAGAAGACCTCCTCTTTTTATAATTTCAACCCAAAAATCAACCGGAACTAATACATTCCAGAAAGAAGCATCTGATAAAATAGTTAAATTTTTCTCATTAGATCGACTCATCACATTGGTTACAATCATTTTTAGCTTCCACTTAAGTATTCTATTTGTCAACGTCTATTCCATGTATTTCTGCGATAAACTCTACAATTTCTGTACAATGCATGCCGCTAGCATTGAAGGAATTAGACGCAAAATCAAGGTTGGGTAGATAAACGTCTTTTAATAAATCCTGGTCATAATTATATCTTTTGACTTATCAAACTATTGATCCATGTAGCAATTTTCGGCCTGTCATTGCTAACATCCAGAAGGTCTTTTTTATTTGTGTACTCCATATGAAAAAAAAATTTATAATTCTAGAATAATATTATTTTAATGCTATAGTATTACTGAGTGTATTTCAGAAATCTATATTTTACTGCTTTTGTAAACTACTTCTCTAATTTCATGACACCACGTGACAGCATGCTCCAATTTTTTAGCTCCAGATTGATACGAGCTTTGGTTTTTATTCATTTTCTTAAGTTTCAGACACCAGGTATGGTGGTACCCTGTGCTACTGCTCATGTGTTTAACTATGATCACCTGTAAAACACGACTAGATCGAGTTCTTTCTGCTATTAAATATATAATTCTTCATTTCGGTGTCACCCGGTGCGGCCGCACCCCCTCAACCCCGCAACAGTCTTACAAACAACTACAAAGCAGTGGAAAAAAATAGAAAAAGTATGCATTCATAGCAGTTTAAATTGCTGAATAATATTTACATTCAATATATATTCTACTGGGATCACTACTTTTGCCTTTTCTTATTGAGTTAAATTATAATTTGACATAAAAGCTAAGACGTTGTCAATCTAAATTCGGGTTACACTTGTATAAATACGTTTACCTTGCATTGGCTGAACTAAGAGTAATAAACCTCACAAGAATCTATTGTATAGTGTTACCTACGGAGAGAGCGGCAACGAGATGACATCATAATTGACCTGACAACTATCTCATCGAAAAATTATTTACAAATATATTATAATTATCCATAAATTTTATTATATTAAAATTGAGGGAATGATCTAAATTTATATCTGACTGAAAATAATAGATCTATTATCGAAATAGACTGTAAAATTGATTAAAATAATATAAAATTGCTAGTAAAATATCACAGTTTGCATCTCTGAAGATATATGAAAACAAAACAAAAAACTTCAGCAAGCGAGATAGCTTGTTTAGTCTCGTCAAGTGTCAACACTCCCCCGGTCTACTCCTCCCCCCACCGTTCCTTTTCCGTGACTCGTCGTGTTCCAGCGATAACATAATGGGAGTCAACTCGTTTTTTTATTGCTAGCTAATACTACTGAATTGTTGAATTTCTCAGCATAGCGATATTGTAACAAAAATCGCTCATTAAAAGCTTTACAACTTTTTTCAAAAGTAACCTACCCAATTGATTATATTAATGGAAAGCTCTCCCAATGCTTTTTCTTTGATGTATAAAGACACATGATTTATATTATATAAAATGTTCACGCTACATAGCTTTTATAAGTAGTCTACATAATAGAGGTAAGTTATCATGTAATGCTTAAGCTATCGGTAGATTGTATGTAAAAGAAAGTAGTTATATCAATAATGACCGGTAACACCCTTGTAGAACTCATGCCTCGCCCCTGCCATATACATACTTACATATATTAGGGTGTCCCAAAAAAATGAAGTTTTGAAATGTTGATGTCTCACCCCACAGAATATGTCTGTATGGTAACAGTAGTTAACCTACAAAATTTCAGCTCATTTGGACAATGTTTAGAGGTCCCCCAAGAGGTTTAAAGTTCCAGATTTTGGGGTAAAATCATTCGCGGTCAAATCTAATACAGCGTTTATGTTGCATTATATGAGAAACTGATATATTAAGTAACAAATTGATGCTTAGTATTGTTTATAATATTAAATGAAACAAAATATATAAATCTTGAATGGTTTATATTTTTAAATTTGAAATTTAAGTAAAAAATTATGAAAAAGTTTTATTCATTTTGTCAAGTTAATTCTTGAATCAATGTCTTGAAAAATAATAATAAGAAGAAATGCTAATAAGCATTCCTGCTATTTATTTTGTACTTTGTACTGTAGGGTAGACAAAAATTTAAAAAAGTTCTTCAAATTTAAATTTTAGCCAGCTGTTCACGATTACACCTGCAAAATTTTTCCGATGTTTTTCAACCACTTGGAGCAAAAATTGTCTTTGTTCTTCATTCTTGGTGATACTGTCATTGAAATTTTGTATCAATGCTACACTTCGCTCTGCAGAGTCATTGATACAAGCCAGATTCTTTACAAAATCTGCTGCAACTTTAAAAGATGGTGTATCTGACCAGGCTTCAACAGCAACAGGAACATCTATAAAACTGGCATAAATTTTGGATGTTTCAAAAAATGTGGTAGAAGCATGCAAATCAACAACACTTTTTGATAGTGTTTTTATGAGATGCGGTCCACGTTCTGATTGCATTGTCCGAACAAGGCCAGTTTTTTCTTTGTCCGACAAAAGGGTTTAAAATAACGCAAGCGTCGACAGTTCCGGAGTCAAGTACCACGAGTGACGCACCATCATTTTCAATCCAGTCGATCGAAGAACAGCATCATCATATTCGTATAAACGCTTTATCAACAAGATATCATTCACAGGTGCATCTGCGGTGAGCCTGCATGAAAACCATGATTGAAGATAAACACATATGGTAAACCGATTAAAGCGCTGATTACCTTGTAATTCTCGAGCTGTTAACTGAAAGATGGTTTCATTGGCTGCAAACAATAGATCGATTTTCAATGCATAGATTGCTTTCGCCATCCACCTTGCCCAGGTCTGCGAATGCTGACATCAACCTCCAACCCAACCATTTGTGCAGCAAGCAGAAGAAATTCCAAATAATCATCACATGAATGACTGACCTCAAGTTGACATTTAATAAATTCTTTAATCGAATCAGACACGATTATCAAAGGGGCGGATCTGGCTTCGGGTGTGTGGTTTAATTCTGGCCATTTTTCTCGAAACCTCTTAAAAAACAATATCTCTGGTCCAGTGGATGGTCCAAGACAAACATTGAATGCATCGGAAAGGAGTACTTCCAACATGTGATGACGGCATGCCATCCATAATAGATTACGTGCCAGGGCTACTTCTAAAAGAGTGCAAGCTCCATTGAGTCTTCCAGTATTGGAAGCCGTAGTGTCGAAGCACATGCTGATGACCATACATTCGCACTTCCATATGTTCATATACTGCATCAGCAGCTACCCATCCTGACCCGGATGCTAACTTGGGAACACCAAGAAGCTTTGTAGTGCCATCGACAAGTGACGAGAGCAGGACAGGTAATTGATCGCCGTTGTTGGTAACATGTCCGGTAACAACGGGCAATAGCTTACCATCCCAATGTACAATTGATTTTGAGGGAATATAGTCTTTTATACATGCTGCAGCTTGTTGACGACAAACCTTGCGATGACGATGCATTGTTCTCTTGGAAAATACTGTGTCAGATGTCGGAACACCAGCTTCGTTGAATGCGGATGCAAGTATCATTGTTGATTTTCTAATGCTGGTGTTCGTTCTGTCCAGCAGTGCAGCAACTTTTGGTGATATGATGCCTGACAATTTAGCATGCTTAGTTTAAAAAAATTAAATCTTTAAAAAATATGCACATTGCTTAAATTTTGCACATTAGGTATTTTATATGTTTTCTAGCATATATTACATTTTCTAATTAAGAATCACACAATTTCAACTCTAGTTAATGGTAGCAATGAGCTAAATATAAGTATATTTAAACTTTATTTTATTCAACTATGGCAAGCAAAAACTGCAAATTATTTGAGCCATGATTCGTCTGGATTTTTATGTTGGCTTAATACTGGAATTTTAAAAGCTCTTGGGGGGACCTCTAAATGTTGTTCAAAAGGGGGTGAGACACCAAAGATTTAAAAAAAAATTTTCGAGCATTTTTGGGACACCCTAATATATCTCTATACTTATAAGATGCATTTGTTGTCTGTTGAAGGATTTTAGAAGAAGTGTGAAGCCATAATAATAAGTATATATATGTATATATAGAGAGAGAGGGGGGGGGTAGGGAGAGAGAGATAAAGAGATATATATATATATAGAGAGAGGGGGAGGGAGAGTGAGAGAGATAAAGAGAGAGATAAAAGAAAGAGAGAGGGGGCAGGGGGTAGAGAGAGGAAAGGAGGGTAGGAGGGAGGGAGGGGTAGAGAGGAGGGAGGGGGGATGGACAGGGGGAGAATAGCAGGGGGAGAGAGGGAGATGGAAGAGGGAGCAGGGGGGAGAGGGAGCAGGGGGAGAGGGAGAGAGAAAGGAAGGGAGGGAGAGAGGGGGAGGGAGGGAGACGGTGAGAGAGAGGGAGGGAGAGAGATAAAGAGTGAGGGGGGCAGGGAGGGAGAGAGAGGGAATGAGGGAGGGAGGAAGGGGGAGAGAGGGGGAGGGAGAGAGAGAGGTGGAAAGGGGAGGGAGGGAGAAAGGAGGGAGAGAGGGAGGGAGAGAGAGGGGAGGGAAGGAGAGAGGGAAGGAGAGATAAAGAGAAAGAGGGGGCAGGGAGGGGGAGAGAGGGAAGGAGTTGGAAGGAGGATGGACGGGGGAGAGAAGGAGGGGGAGAGAGGGAGATGGGAGAGGGACGGAGAGAGATGGGAGAGAGGGAGTGAGAGGGAGGAAGGGAGAAAGGGAAGGAGGGAAAGGGAGAGAGGAAGGGAGAGAGGGGGTAGGGAGAAAACAGAAGGTAAACAGAAAACCTTATTTTAAACCCGGGCAAAGCCGGGTACTTGCAACTAGTATCTCTATACTTATAAGACGCATTTATTGTCTGTCTGTCTGTCTGTTCCCTTATAACTCAAGATCCAGACAACGAAATAACGTGAAATTTGTTACACATACACATAATTACATGGGGAAGGTTAAAGGTTAGGTTTTGTTTCATCTTGATGGGTAGTTTAATTGTAATTAATTTTTTTTTATTTTAGTATTTTACTATATTAAAGTAATCTCGACGGCGCCATAAATAAAATGCCTCTGTGACGTCATTTCCCGATGATTGAATAGAACTTGCGCGCTGGTGTTGTATAGTTCCTTTGTACTGCGAAGAATTGTTGTTGTTTTTTCATGCTCCCTGATATGTAGTTTGAGGAAGGTAAAGAAAGGAATGAAGAAGGATTTTAGAAGAAGTGTGAAGCCATAATAATAAGTATAATATATATATATATATATATATATATATATATATATATATATATATATATATATATAATATAAATATATATATATATATATATATATATATATATATATATATATATATATATATATATATATATATATATATATATATATATATATATATTTAGTTGCAAGTACCCGGCTTTGCCCGGGTTTAAAATAAGGTTTTCTGTTTACCTTCTGTTTTCTCCCTACCCCCTCTCTCCCTCCCTCCCTACCCCTCTCTCCCTTTCCCTCCCTCCCTCTCTCCCATCTCTTTCCCATCTCCCTCTCTCCCCCTCCTTCTCTCCCAACGTCCATCCTCCCTCTCTCCTTCCCTCCCCCTCTCTCCTCCCTAACCCCTCTCTCCCTCCTTTCTCCTTCCCCTTTCCACCTCTCTCTCTCCCTCCCCCTCTCTCCCCCTTCCTCCCTCCCTCATTCCCTCTCCCTCCCTGCCCCCCTCATTCTTTATCTCTCTCTCCCTCTCTCCCACCCTCTCTCTCCCTCCCTTTCCTCTCTCTCTCCCTACCCGCTCTCTCCCTCACTTCCTTTCTCTCTCCATCTCCCCATACTCCCTCTCCCATCTCCCTCTCCCCCTGCTCCCCCTCTGTCTGTCTGTTCCCTTATAACTCAAGATCCAGACAACTAAAAAACGTGAAATGTGTTACACATACACATAATTACATGGGGAAGGTTATAGGACAGGTTTCGTTTAATCTGGATGGGTAGTTTAATTGTAATAATTTTTTTTTATTTTAGTATTGTACTATATTAAAGTAATCTCGACGGCCCCATAAATAAAACTCTTCTGTGACGTCATTTCCCGATGATCGAATAGAACCTGCGCGCTGGTGCTGTATTGTGTCTTTGTGCTGCAAAGAATTGTTGTTTTTTCGTGCTTCCCTATTTGTACAGCTTGAGGAAGGTAAAGGAATGAAGAAGGATTTTAGAAGAAGTGTGAAGCCATAATAATAAGTAATTATATATATATATATATATATATATATATATATATATAGAGAGAGAGAGAGAGAGAGAGAGAGAGAAAGAGAGAGAGAGAGAGAGGGAAGGAGGGAGAGATAAAGAGAGAGGGGGGCAGGGGGGAGAGAGAGGACAGGAGGGTAGGAGGGAGGGAGGGGAGAGAGGGAGGGAGTGGGATGGACAGGGGGAGAGAAGGAGGGGGAGAGCGGGAGATAGAAGAGGGAGGGAGAGAGAAAGGGAGATGGGAGAGGGAGGAGAGAGAAAGGAAGGGAAGGAAAGAGAAAGGAAGGAAGGGAGAGAGGGGTATGGAGGGAGAGAGGGGATGGAGGGAGGGAGAGAGAGAGGGTTGGAGGAGGGAGGGAGAGAGATAAAGAGTGAGGGGGCAGGGAGGGAGAGAGGGAATGGAGGGAGGGAGGGATTGAGAAGGGAGAGAGGGGTTACGGAGGGAGAGAGGGGGAGGGAAGGAGAGAGAGGGAGAGAGAGAGGATGGGAGAAATGGGAGGAAGAGATAAAGAGAGAGAGGGGGCAGGGAGGGAGAGAGGGAAGGAGGAAGGGGAGAGAGAGGGAAGGAGGGGGGATGGACAGGGGAGAGAAGGAGGGGGAGAGGGGAGATGGCAGAGGGAGGGTGGGAGGGAGACAAATGGGAGGGAGAAGGAGGGAGGGAGAGAGAGAGGAAGGGAGAGGGGGTAGGGGAGAAAACAGAAGGTAAACAGAAAATCTTATTTTAAACCCGGGCAAAGCCGGGTACTTGCAACTAGTATATATATATATATATATATATATATATATATATATATATATATATATATATATGGCCTTTCTAATTCACTAGACTTAATATTAAAATAAATGTTATAGAGATATCGTCAGCTGAGAATTATGGGGCTCTATGTCCACAAAAAGTTATTTTGAGTAAAATGAAATTTAAATTTCACGTTTTTGTACTTTGAATATTGAAATATTGAACGGAAAACAACTGTTTTATTGTGAACTCAATTTTGACACCATATATACCAAAAATAAAGGAGATGGAGCCCACAACGACAAACTATAATACTGTAGCTTCAGATGAAAAATTTTCGTTTTTGGACATAGAGCTTCATAATTCTCAGCTGACGATATTTAGTTACTGACAGCCATGCTAAATCCAATTATGATATTGTCATTGATGACACCTTCACCTTCTCCCTCTGAACCCAAATAATGAAATAGAAACTCGGCCAGTTGTTGATCAAAGCAAAAACAACATGCACTGGCACACCAGAGTAAAAATGTTTGTCACCTTTTATTATTCTTTCCGATCAAGGTATATGCAAGGGTGGGGGCGATGGCCTAATTGAAAGTTATGATTTATCATTCATCGAGGTAATGGCAGCAAGAGGAGTTAACCCTTCATTATCACTTTTACATTGCGAAATCCATACAATGGAAATAGTTTGAGATGTTTTTAAGTTTATATGATGGGGATATTGAGGTATTTGTTGGCCCATAAGATAAGGATAGTTTGAGGTTTTTGTAGGTTCATATGGTGAGGAGATCTTGAGGTATTTGTTGGCCCATAAGATAGGGATAGTTTGATGTGTTTGTAGGTCAATATGGTGAGGACATCTTGAGGTATTTGTTGGCCCATAAGATAGGGATAGTTTGATGTGTTTGTAGGTCAATATGGTGAGGACATCTTGAGGTATTTGTTGGCAAACAAGATAGGGATAGTTTGATGTGTTTGTAGGCGTATATGGCCATGGACGTATTCATGTGGGCCCCCCATTTTGGAAAAATCATAAAGCTGTTACAATAAAACTGAAATAAATTTCCTGAAAGTTCATTACATTGAAGACAATATACAAATATCAAACATAAAAAAGAATTATATCTACAATTATAACTAATTACATTACTATAATTTTAAAATAATGCTTTCAGTGTCGAACATCTACTAAACTAATACAATAAAGTATAAAATTATAAATTACACTGATATAGCCATAATATTGTAATTTTAAACTATTTATTCTGGAACAAAAATTGTATATTTGTCCAAAGCGATTGATAACATTTTCTTTAAATTTTTGATACTCATTATACAAAGACCAGATAACCACCATCACCAGTTGTTGAGCGTAGCCACGTTTTTACTCGTCTTAGACTTAGAGTGCTAAAAGATCTCTCGATTGTGCATGTTGTTACTGGAAGAGCCAATGCTGTCAAAAAAGCCATCTTAAACATAGAAAAAATTTTGGTTTCATCTCAAACCTCACAAAGAGTCATTGTTTTTGTTTTTTCCCCTTTACTAGTTTTACATTTCCATTTATCATACCAGGTTTCACTCTCCTCGATTAAATTGTCAAATGCGTAATATTTAGCTATGGCCCTGGATGATCCTTAAATGCGAGTCTTTTTAGTTTTGTCATCAAGAAGGGATGCAAAACTGAAAGGGAAAATGCTGGTTTATTTTCTACACAAAAACGAGTTTCCAGCGATGATATAATAGAATCAAGGTATGGTATAAAAAGAGTTATTCTGAAAGGGAAAATGCTGGTTTATTTTCTACACAAAAACGAGTTTCCAGCGATGATATAATAGAATCAAGGTATGGTATAAAAACAGTTATTCTAAAATAATCATCCGGCAAATCAATTTGAATTTTCCCTGTTCATTTATCTTCCAGCTTGTCGTGGAGGTTGAAGACCTTTTGTAACTCTAGAAATGTTCTTATACGTCTCATCATAATTCTGTCGATCAACAGCCAATATAATCAACAATTCTTCAATGTATTTTTGTACTGCCAGTAAATCTGAGTGCACTGACTGCTATTTTTGGGTCACAACTTCTAGCTTTGATGAATATTTTTGTATAATAAATAAACATTCAACAAATATAGGGGTTCTTACAACAAAAAAGGAACTGATGTGCAACTTGCTTGCTTTTTCCAGATTGTTCTAAATATTTCAGTTGTTTAACAATTTCTATCACATTTTCAGCAAAAATCCGCAAGATTTTATATGCATTAGTCCATCTAGTTTCACATAGCAAATGAACTTTTGGAACTAGTTTTCTTCGCTGATTACTTTATCGGAAAAACACTATAATTGACTTAATTGTTCCTATTGTGTTTCGGTTCAGCATTCAAATTATTTAAATCGTTCAAGACAAGATTTATTTTATGTGAACTGCAATGTACAGATGCTGCTGTTGGGTAGTTTTTCGAATGATTGCTTGGACTCTTCCTTCTTTACCTGCCATTGTAGAACATCCGTCGTATCTTGTATCCTTGACAAACAAGCTTGGTCTATATAATCCAAATTCTAATGAATTAGTAATGATGGTGTTGGCTAAACCTTTAGCTGTTCTATAGAAACTGCTTTGGCTTCCAATAATGAAACAAAATTACTTGCATCTGTCATAAGAGTCTTTGTGCCATGTGCTTTGCATGTGGCTACGTGCATCTTCGTTGAAATCTTTAAATTTTGTGCATGGTTTGATGTCAAATGACCCATGAACTCGAATTACTTTTTGCGGAAACAACACGCAATTTTGCAAAAGGCACCTTTTAACGTTTGCGAGTATACAAGCCACGGCGAATAGTATGATAACCATGCACATCTAATAACTCTGTTTCCATCACTGCTCTAAAATACTTTTATCAGGGGTCCAACAATCACGAATCAGCTGGAATTTCAACTCATTTGAAAGGTCACGTCCCAAGACATACCTTCCAATTTCCAAGTGACAGCGACAATCAAATTAGAAACAATTGCTTCAGTTGTGTCTGGCTGTTTAGCTTGTACCGTTGTACTCAATGCCAATGATAAGTCAAATGCTGCAGAAGCCTCAAAATCTTCTAATAACGACATTTCGGAATCCCCCGTTTGCTCTAATTTTTATTTTCTTGAGCGTGTAAAAATATTTCTGATATCCATCTTGTTATATTAGTTTATTTTTGAATGTCTGAATTAATTTAGTATAAATAAAAAAATTCACTCAGTGGCACAAGATTATAGACAAACAAGAGTTGCCAGATGAAAAATAAAAAAAACATTTTCGAAGTCCTAATCAAGTTACGGAAGGCCAAATTAAAAATAAAATAAAATCGGAACCTTTTTGTGCTTATCAAAATGTTTTGAATTTTCAAATGCATTTACTTATGTCAATATAAATAAATAATGATATACTTAACTTAAATGAAAAATGAACCTGTATGCAGTGGCGTAGTGATTTACTCGCGCCCGGAGCAAAATACCTTTTTAGCGCCCCCATTCGAAAACCACATAATACTATTTTTAAAATATACTAATTGGCACCCCTTTGTGAGTAGCGCCCGGGGCATTATGCCCCCTTTCCCCGCCCCACTACGCCCCTGCCTGTATGACATTGTCAGTTTAATTAAAAAACGTGTATTTGGCATCTTTGTTTAAGTCTATAATTGGGTCGCAGAAAGTGAAGCAGCTGAGTCGCTCTGCTTACCTGTATTACCGCCCCTCCCTCTGGTGCACCTAAAAATCACTATGAGAAGAAAAAACGAGAAAGAATAACACTGGTCTAGGCAGCACCAAAACATGCCTCGATGGATGGTTTGGAGGCGGTAGAATCGCCATAGGAAAAAATCATTGCTTTAGTTTCAGCCGGGAAATGCCAAATGCTCTGTAGTCAGACCCCGCCATAAGTAACCCCAGATCGGAGCACCCAGTCCCCAGTAAGTGCTGAACCTCTTTAGGCACGAAATGAGCACGAGCGAACATGTGTTCACAAACCTCTAAAAGAGGCAGTGGCAGGTATGTCAGCGGAAACCCAAACGAGTAGGGTACTGCCTATGTCGGAAGCTATACCCCGCCATTGGTGCCCTACAATGCGATCGAAAAGCGAAGACTAGGGAAGCGTGTCGGTAAGACTCAATTCAGGATTTTGTCTACATAAATATGTGCGGGTTATTCCCAAGAGTCTAGAGGTCTTTAAGCTTTTGGACGAGAATGTTGTAGATGATGCAATGTTACAAAAGTGAATCCTGGGCGGCAGAACCTTTTTCGTTACAGGCTTCGCCACCTTCAGAAATTGTATCGAATGCCGGGGCTTGATTAATAAGGAACAGTCTAAATGCACATACAAGATAGCCCATCCCTCACCCATGAAATAGGATACGCTTTAGGTGGATGCGTACAAGAATGGCAGGAAGTATCACTGCGTATACGTGTACAGCCTCCTCCCGCCAAGGCAGAGCTCGGCATTAAAATATCCGAGGATAATCTGTCAGGCACTATTATATGTGGAGATTTCAACTCTATGTCATATGCCTGGGGATTCGAGTTTACAAATGCCACAGGGCAAAGGATTGAGATTTGTAATATTACAAATTTAGTTCGGCTGCATAACCATGAGTAACTCACACTTTCTCATACCATTAAAGTGAGCGAAACGATATGAGATTTAACCATAGTCTCAGCCGAACTGGCTTGTGCACCTTTTTTAGGGTGTTTGTCGGGAGCTATCCTAAACCCGTTATGATACTCCGCCAGCTTTAAGCTTGATGTGTACCTTAAGAATATCCCTTCTGTAACAGCTATATTCTTGTGGGAGGCACTTTCACCGGTAGCGTTTGTAGCTTAGCAATATACTCTCAATGACAACACACTGTCTAAACAATCAATAGTTTGATGATTATCTTTATTATACTACGTGGTTGATGGTAAACATAATTAAAAACTAAATCTAAAGAAAGAATAATATTTCTTCTCTAACAAATCTTGCTAAAAAAACTTATATCTCTACGCCAGAAAACTCAATCAAACTTCAACTCATCTCTACACTAATTCTCATATATACACTAATATCTTCACACTAATACTGATGACGATACACATGTATAGAAAGAGCGTGCGAATTGTTGTTAATTTTAAGGGAGCGACCGATAATCGGATCGGTATCGGACCGATATTGGCACTATCGGTTAACATCGGATCGACCGATTTTTGTATGGAGCGACCGAAAGTCGAACCGATATTGGTACTATGGGTTAACTATCGGACTGGCCGTTTTTCGGCTGCCGATACATTGTTTTGTTTTTTCACAACAGAGTTGCAGAAAAAAAATCAGTAAATAACCCAATTCTATAACCAGATCAGACAAGATTTAAAAAAAAAAGGAAAAAAAAAACCCGTACACAGAAATCGTCACGTCCACAAAAATTGCATCAGCGATATGACCATGAAACAATAGGATTGGCATTTTTAAATTCTAATGACCTTGAATGATACAATTAGTGAACATCTGTGTGTATTTTTTTGGGATGGGAAGTTGGGGGGGGGGGGGGAAACAAGACTTACGTTGAGGACGTAGAGTTACGAAATATGACAGGGAAGGGGTGAGCATGGGTTGACATACGTCATTAGCTGTAGCTGTAGCACGAGAAAAACACGTGTTTGGCATTGTTGTTGATTTAAAAAATATCGGTATCTGTATCGGTAAAAATGCTGGGGAAAAATATCGGTATCGGACTATCGGTAAAAATGCATATCTGTCGCTCCCTATTAGTTTTGTTTCTTCGACATAACCTATCCATAGCTTGTGCTAACAGTGTCATTGATACGGAAACTTTGTATCCAGCAAATACATGTTAGCTGTGAACAAAGGCTATGTAACTTTACCACATGAACTTGCACCATCGTTTGCTTAGTCTTGGAAGGTTGACATTATTGACTCTTATTCCTGCTTCGGTGAGATATCTTAGCTGGATTATCGCACTCTTTCCTTGCCCGAGATCGCTCTTATGTTAATCGGGGCTTAACGAGAGCCGTCATTTGGTTTATAATGAAAGTGACTAGCACCTGACAGTTCTAGCAGACCAGGGATTCTGTCACTGCGTGTTTTTTTTCTTTCCTTTGACTGTTGGAGGCCTCCAACTGGAGTATGTGTCTGGCATTTCCAAATAGTAATAGGATGCTAATGATTTTTCAAATTTTAACCTTCCTCCAGATTGATAAGACAAGGAGAATGCGATGTAAGATTTCTAAGGCCTGCTCTGCCTCACGAAGACAGGGGCTGTGGCTAGCAAGTATTAGTAGTATTTTGTAATTATAATAACTGTAGCTAGTTATTACCACATAATAAATATTTAATCCTTATTAAAGACGCAAAGCTCTTCATCGTCAGCTCTTATGCTTTTTAATTACCACTAGTCGTCCCGCGTCGTAGTACGCCGCCTTATCAATCAATATAAACAACACGCTTGCTTTGATCCATCTTGACCCACTTTAAACAACACGCTTGCTGTGATCCAGCCCTCCCGTCTCCACACTATAGTGTTTTTTTCCGCTGTCGCGAGTTGTCGACGTATTCGAGAATTCCACAATCTATAAATAGTCCTGCGTCTTGCGTCTCGAAGTTGTGAATTATATATATAGATAGATTAGCGTACGATTAATGCATTAAAAATCTGTGATTCAATTTTGTAACGCAACACCTGAAACCTTAATTTTTAGACGAATGCTGTTATTTTAAAGTTGTTTGAAAAAATACATATGAAATATGTCAGCAAATAACCTAATTATATTAACATAAATTAATCAGAAAAGATTAGAACAACGAAGAATGAATATACGAAAGCATGAAGTGTCAAGTTTACATGATATTATAGCAGCTTTATAAACTTGAAAAAATAGGATGAACCTCCTTAGGGGAAAGAACTTCGTGTAAATATTTTCTGGACAGAGTGGGGTAAGCCATAAGTAACATGATCGTAGTGGTGAGATGTTTTACAAAGTGTGACCGTGTGGAAGGCTCTGAAAATGAAAAAAAAAATGGCTCACGACCTTATTTTGGCTATCCTGTAATTTTAAGAAAGAAAAGGTATCAATTGATCTGACACTGGTCTAAATGAATAAATTAATATATACTATTGCTAATGTTTAATGCAGCTGTCACAATTTTTGAGAACTGAGCCATACTCAAAAACTGCCTATTAGGTGTCGCATTACGGCTTTTTTTATATAGTACAACATTATAAAGACCTGCACAATAGCCAGTTTAACAATATTTTTTTTAAAAAAAAAGCTAAAAGAAAAAATAGAACTTTGCTTTGGAAACTCAATGAAGAGTCACATGCAATTCTAAGTGACGCATTTGGTAATGACAAACAAACTTGTTTGAATACTAATAATAAATCGAATGATTTGTATCTATCAAAATTGCATCAAATTCGATATTTCTTTAAATTTTTATTTGTTAATTTGGATGAATTAATTAATCGAACAGCCTCTGTACTATAGAATATAATTTATATAATGACTAATATGTAAAGCAGCTGTTCGATGAATTTATTAATTGTTAATTTAAGTTAATTGGTTATATTCCAAACGTAGAAGATTTGCAGTACGTGCTTTATTTCAATTTGGCTTTTTGACATTTGAATTGTTGATTAATTACAGAGATTAGGAAATAAACATTTTGTATATTATTAAAAAAACACATTTCGGCTTTATAATCAATAAGATAAATGTTATATAGCTACATTAAGAAAAAAAGAATTTGTACCATTCAAGTTATGATTGCGAGGTTCAGATAAAAAAATTAGATCTTATTGAAACAAATGATATTCCAGGGAGATATTGTACATTTTTGGTTGACATTAAATGCTATATAAGTTTAAGATACCAAATAATGTTAATAAATACATTATAAAACTCAAAACATTTAAAAACATTGTTACATTAAAGAGACTCATTTCTAGGGATAGTTGGACTTGTTGGGATAATCACTCTATACGTTATTCCATGGGCCCGTTCATTTATCGACACTTATTTTAAAAAGTATCTAGCACTTGGTTCATAAAGTGAGGAAATCTTGAGTTCACAGTCTTCTGCACTTGTTATCTCACTCCTGTAGAAACAGAAATGAATCGCGTTATTAACAAAACTGACAGCGCAATGGACAAATAAATTATACATTTGTTCACTTCTCACTTAACAACAATTAGGACAAAAGTAACTGTTATATATATATATATATATATATATATTATATATTATTATATATATTATTATATATATATATATATTATATATATATATATTAATTTCATTTATTTCAGGCACCTGCGCTTTTATTTAGTCAATACCATTCCTAAATATGCAAAAGAAAAAAATATACTTACTTCTTAGTACTCTTATATTTTTTTAATATTATTCATAACATTTCAATTTTATTTTGTTATATTACTATTATGAATTAATAAATGGTGTAGGCCTGCATTGTGTAATAAGGAACAAAAAAGTTGTTATATTTTTTATACTTTATACTAAAACAATTAAGTGGTTTTTATTGTTAACATTTATGGAAAATATAGAGCGCCAGACTAATAAAAACAAACGTCTGAGCTTTATATCTAAATGAACAAATGTTAAATTTGAGAAGCAATAATATTTTGCAAAGTATTTACCTTTTGATATAAACATTATCAAAAAAAGGTAATTGGCTTCAGGCCTATAAAATAGACATTCCAACGGCCGTCATCTTAAAATACTGCGAAGAAATGTTTAATTGATTACATTTAAAATATTTTTATTATGTAGATTGTACGGAATTGGAAAGAAACGGCTACATTTTATTACAATGCTTGAAAAAGTAAGCAAATTAGAATATTTTTTAAACATTAAAAATATATTGTGGCTTCAGAATTTCGTAAACTAAATTTCATAAAGGTCCAAAATTTGAAACAATTATTAAGGTAATCAAGTACATAATCTAGCAATTTATTTGTATTAACTCATTTTATAAGGCATGCAAAAAATTATTGTATTATTTTATCTCGGATAACGAACATGAAACTTAGCCTCGTGCTGCTCGAGAGATTAAAGATGCTGAGTCTATCAGCGTCTGACGACTACTATACAGATCTATGACCTTAGGGTTACCCAGTGGGTCATGCCTGAACTCCGACAAACGTGGACATGTCAAACGAAAAATGGTTAACGGTTTCCTTGACCTCACCGCAGCGTCGGACGTAAATTCATGCACGTTTCTAATTCGCACTAGATACAAACCGACCGTAAAGTACCCAGTACGATATTGGGCAATAAAACCCGATCATCCGGACTAAAATTACATCACAGATCAGCCATATCTTGCTTGGGTAAGCAACGATAAACAGTGTCGCTTATTAGACACGATTTTCAGCAGTTAAACCAAAAGTCTCACTTAATCAGTTTGATCAACACTCTTGAGTTCTTAAAGGCGAATAGCTCTTCTTCATCAAATGCCACTACCCAAAGCAATGCCCAGATACTACTGCTGCTACACATGGCCCCAGGGGACGGATAGTGGCGTGGTAAAGCGCTCGACTGAATGTACCTGGTCCGATCTCTGGTGAGGAACAATTTATATTTCAGGTCATAAAAAATATTGGTTTATAAGAACTAAGAAATTTCATCTCATCCTTACAGGGACTTCACACACACACACACATGGCCCCACATTCCGGCGTGATATTATGAAGGGCCCATACCATACCCTTCAAATGCCAAGCAGCAGTGCTCGCCACTGTCTGGAGTACATCCTTACTTATCACCATCCTAGTCGCTAAAGTAGACCCTTCTCTCAGACTTGATACAACCTTTGCAGCTCCTCCTTGCACGGCTCTGATCTTCGACTCTAAACACATGACCTGAAAGCAACATCACGCTTACCTTTCCCAAAAGCCCAAGTTACGATACATAGGCCGCACGTTTCTCGTCGCCACCACCTTGGAGACTATTAACAGTGTAGATTCAAATTTTACTCTTACGCTAAGAGGCAGTGGTCTGCTTGGAAACAGCAAGTAGTATTTATTGTTCTCTGTGCTTTCCAAAAGTACCATAAAATAGGTTGGTATGTACCTCTGGTAGACGAAAAGCTTTGCCAGGATGAACTTCGGGAGGCCAATTTAAGTTATAGGTGGTTAATGGGGAGTGGGAAACAACCGGAAAGCTGAATGAGATCGCACTGCACCTTTATACAGAGTTCTCAGAACATTCACCCTAGAACCGAAATTTGTAAGGGCCACCAGCTTCTTTACGATATTGATTTTCTTTGGGGCCTTCCTTTTAATTTCGTGTATGTTAGAACATAAGGAAAGCGTTTGTCCTATCGCCACTCTCAGATACTCACCTCATTGTCCAAACCTCTGCAGTTTCAATAATAGACCTTGATTTCAAACTCAATGGCAAGTTTGTTTATAATCTAGGAAGACCACCAGCGTCGACTTGGAATTATGAAAAACGTCGGCTTATTCTGAGTAAGAAAACTTGATAAATTACACACTTTCTCTGCCTGAAGCCGCAATAATCCGGGGTCAGGAGCTCTGTTCCCTCTAAGCAGCGACAGCCTGCGCCCGGTTAAGGTGCCAAACGCAGACGCTCATCAGACACCATAAAAGGTGTTGGTTGGCTAAGGAGTATGTAACAACTCACCTGCCGAATCAACCAGCCCTGAAAATGGATGGCACTAGAGCGTCGGACCTCCCTACGCATGTCGTCGGTGGTGACCTTTATTTGCCATCGGCCATAAGGCGTGTGGGCTGGAGACGACAGCGCATGATTGTCTTGGCTAGTATGTGTTGCTCTCGACAACTTTCCCCAGGCGGCCCTTAAAACCCAGAGCCTCCTAGCGGTCCGGGTGGACAACGGTAGCCCTGCTCTGAGCTAACGGCTAATCTGGGAGCACGAAAGTGCAAAATTGAGAAAAGCGTCCCACGACTGTGCGTGGCCGGCACCCCCGGCTTCCCAGTACAGGAACGCAAAGGACTCAAGAGATATGGCTCATGACCTCTGCTCTTAGGGGCTGTGATCTTGTCTCGGGCCGTAACATGGCACATAAAGTGAAGGTTACGTAAAAAAGAAAAACCCAAATCCTAGGAACGGGTAAGGGCTTGCAAAACGAAATTCGGTGGCATCGTTTCTGACGTGGGTCAATCACATCGGACCTTTACAGTACGAGTGGCGCTAGCGTGTCGCTGTTCGTCTGGAGGATTCCTGAGACCCTCACCCGGCTGGTACTATGGGGCTGAGGTCAACCGTAGGTGCTGGCCGGCCTCATGTCTGGCAGAAGACAATAAAGACTGCCAAAATTGGCCGATAACTGGATGGTCGTACTAGAACGTAGCGCAGGGCCCCCTGCTCAGGGGAGCTCCCTGCTCTGTGAACAGTGCAAAATCTAAAAGTGTCTCTTAGGTAACAGCCGCTACCTACGCCACCAGCCCACCCCGCTCTGGAGGGCACCTGAATGCTCTTAGGTGAATGGTGGTGGGAAGCCCGCAAGGGAACTGCTAAACGCTCCCCCGCTGCAGGACGAGCGCGGGATAGTGAACCCTGGTGTAATCGATACTGTGACCGAACGCTGGTATTGCACGGAGCCAGCCCCTCGATGGCAGATCGGGGTTTCGAGGAAAAAGGTACGCCAACCCACTCTCATTCCGAGAGATCAGATATGTCCGGCGGTAGGCGCCCCGGCACTGGTTTATCCTGGGTCAAGGCAAGGGAGGCAACTGAGCTGCTCTGCTTACTTGTCAGACCACCCAACCCGCCCCCCTGGGGCACCCGAAAAGCAAAATGGTTAAGACAAAGATACGAAATAAAGCGGGTCTGGGCAGCACCCAAACATGCCTCGATGGATGATTAGGGGGCGGTGGATCACCATCGAAAAAAGTTCGACTACTCGCCCCGGTACCACGACTTCGGCTGAAAGGTCTGGTATCGTAAAAAATGTTACTTTCGGCCCAGCTCGAGAACCACAAAGGGCGATCGAAGGCACAGTGTGTCCATCGTCCGGTTTACAGGAAAAGCGAACAGGTGGGAGTCGCGTCCCATCACAAGGAAAGGCCAAGCTAGGTCAGGTGAGGCCCCCTGGGATTGTTGATTGTCAACTTGACCCGGGCACGAGTGACCGCTGAACGGCGCTACGAGGGAATTCGCACACCCTCAGAAGAGGCTGAGGCAGGTCGAGCCCGGTCCCCGGCTAGTGTTAACTGCTCTGTTGGCACGAACCCGGAACGTACGACCACGCGGAGACGAGGGGGAGGCAGACCCCCAAAAGTGGCTGTGGCAGGTCGAGCCCAGTCCTTGGGTAACGCTGATTGCTCTGTCAGCGGACAACCGACCGAAACGACCGGCAGGGTACCGCTAACGGGGAGGGCTGAAGGCCACACTCCGCCACTGGTGCCCGGCAGGAGAATGAGATGCAGGGCGGAAGGATGTCGACCTCTACCCCTGGGGAACCCTGACTCTGTCAGCGGCAACCCAGTCACTGTGCGCATCCCTAGGGTGCAGCTCGACAGCACGGAAATCGACTCTGGCAAGGCATCGGAAACGGGTGACGCTAACAGCCGAGCCCCGCCGAAGGTGCCCTGCGTAACAAAAGTGACTGGGAACTGTCAAGCCCAGCCCTCGGCAAAAAACGCTGATTGCTCTGTCAGCGGGAAGTCGAAAGTCATGGATAGCAGGTCACTGTTTCCGGGTGTAGCCGAAAGCTCCCCATCTGAGGTGGCCGGCACCAGGACTGACATTGACAGGACACTGCTCACGGGTGAAGCCGAAAGCTCCCCGCCTATGGTTTCCTGCATGACAAAAGTGACTGGGAACTGTCAAGCCCAGCCCTCGGCGAGAAACGCTGATTGCTCTGTCAGCGGGAAGCCGAAAGTTGAGGAGAGCAGGTCACTGTTTCCGGGTGTAGCCGAAAGCTCCCCGCCTGAGGTGGCCGGCATCACAACTGACAAGCGAAGACTCGGGAAACTTTCTGGTAAGGCTCAATTCAGGATTGTCCACCTGAATGTCCGGGGTCTCATCCCCAAGAGCCTAGAAGTCGCAAAGCTTTTGAACGAGAATGACGTGGATGTTGCAATGTTACAAGAGTGCATCCTTGGACTTAGGACAGTCCACATCACTGGCTATTCGTGCTTCCGTTGTGGGTGTAAGAACTGCAGGGGATTGGTGACCCTGGTCAGAAATACGCTAAATGCTCAGCCGAGCAGCGCCCACGGCTCACGCGGAAAAACGGATACGCTTGCGGTGGATGTTTATAAGGATGGGAGGAAGTACCACTGTGTTAATGTGTACAATCCCCCCAAGACGGAGCTCAGTATAATAACATCTGAGGATACTCTGCTTGGCACCTTCGTATGTGGTGATTTCAACGCCATGTCTCCGGCATGGGGATATGAACGCACCGACGCGGCAGGCCGGAGGATTGAGGAGATTTGTAGTAATACAAATTTAGTTCGGTTGCAGGACCAAGATTCTGAGCCCACCTTGCTGCACGGCGGCAGTGGGAGCGAAACGAGACCCGACTTAACACTCGTCTCGGCAGATCTGGCCTGTAACACCTCTTTCCGTGTGCTTGACTGTATTGGCAGCGATCATAAACCCGTTCTCGTCTCAGTGGATATTCCTCCACCAGAGAGAAACCCAGGAGCTAAGCACAGGTGCTGGGTCTATTCGAAAGCAAATTGGGACGCCTTCAGGGCAGCAGCTGACGCTGCCCTGGAGAGGGTAGATACCGAGCGTGGAACAGTCGACGTTATTTACAAGGAGATCACTGAAGCGATCTTAGGTGCCGCACGTAGGACGGTCCCAAGGAGCCTTCCGAAACGCAAGTTCAGACCATTTTGGACTACAGCCCTTGCAAGGTTAGTTCGGCAAAGACAAGCCGCTCGAAAGAAAGCTTGTCGATTGAAAACGGCTGAGGCGCGCCGTGAGTACAATAAACTAACTGAGCAAGTAAAAAGGGCGTCTGCCGAGGCCAAAAGGCAGAAATGGACTGATACATGTGAGAAGTTGGATCTAAGGGAATGCCAAAAGACGTGGAAACTTCTGAAAAACTTGACCCAGGCTGGGGCGATTAGAACTGGCGCCCCGTTGCAAACGGACTCAGGCCTGACGGCTAGCGATAGCAAGAAGGCCGAAGTGCTTAACAGGCACTTTGCAGAGGTCAGTAAGTCAAGTAAGAAAAGTACACTGTCCAAGGCACTGGATAAAGTCCGACGAGTCAAAGAGAAGGCTGAGTTTGGTTCGGAAAATCGAGACACGTTCAGAGCCCCATTCTCTGCCAATGAATTGGCATACGCAGTCAGGAAGTGTCGCATGAGAAAGGCCCCAGGCAGTGATCAGATCAGCAATGAGATGATTACACACCTCGGGGCAGCGGGACAAGCAAAGCTTCTCCAGTTTGTCAATCGCACGTGGTTGACTGGGGAACTCCCTCAGAGGTGGAGGGAGGCTGTCATAGTGCCGGTACTTAAAAAAGGGAAAAAGACTGACCAAGCAGAAAGCTACCGTCCTATTTCCCTCACTTCATGTGTTGGGAAAGTAGCCGAACGCATGGTCAACCGAAGGTTGATGTGGTTCCTAGAGGAAAAAGGGCTCATTACCCCAAAGCAAGGAGGCTTTCGGCGGGGTAAGAGTGCGATGGACATGGTCACGCTCCTCGTCCAAGAAATAGCCGACGGCTTTCAGAAAGCTGAGTCAACGGCGGTAGTTTTCCTAGATCTCAAGCAGGCTTACGATCGAGTCTGGCGTCCAGGACTATTGTTGAAGCTACAGCGGTTGGGTGTCACCGCTGAGATGTACATTTGGTTACGCAGTTTCCTCAGTAATCGTACTATCACGACACGTGTTGGGAGCAGCGTGTCGAGGAAGCGGACCCTCGAACAGGGTCTCCCACAGGGCTCCGCCCTCAGTTGTACATTGTTCCTAGCTTTCATCAATGACCTGCCTGAGTTTCTGGGTTGTAAAAGCCTACTATATGCCGACGATTTAGCGATCTGGAAGACCGGAAAGAGTGCCTCAGTCCTTGAGAGCGCACTCCAGAAGGACCTGACTACGGTCGGCTGTTATACTAGGATGTGGGGGCTAGAGATTAACGTCTCGAAGACCGTCTACTCGCTGTTTACCATGGGCACGAGTATCCTCAAAGAGCCATTTAGACTGGAGGTAGAGGGTGAGGTTCTTGCTCTGGAACCGAAGCCCAAGTACCTGGGAGTTACACTTGACAGAAAGCTTACTCTCTGCACACATCTTTCGGAGGTTGCCCGCTGCGCCTCCGATCGGCTGAGTATTGTCAAAAAGTTGGCGAGCACGTCCTGGGGGGGGCTCGAGCAGATGTCCTGAGGTCACTGTACATGGGTGCAGTAAGGTCTCAGATAGATTATAGCCAGTTAGTGCAAGTCTATGGGTCTCGGTCCTCTTTAGAGGCCCTCGACGTTGTGCAAAACCAGGCTCTCCGACTGATCACAGGCACTTTTCGAACGGCACCCACAGCAGCGGTGGAAATCATGGCAAATGTGCCACCTCTGGGCATCCGTAGAGAGCAGGCCGTTATAACTGCGTATGAGCGGTATAAGCGGCAGGAGGAGACCTCTGTCCTAAGGGAGATGGTCGATGGCTGGGTGGAAAGAAAGCGGCTCTCGATGCAGTCTTTTATGCACTACGCAGTGAGACTTGCCTCCGAGATCAAGCTGCCAACTGACCGCCTAATGCTAGAGACAGTCTCTAGAGTCCCTCCTGGCGAGGCTTTCTACATGCCCGAGGTACACATGCTAGGAACGCAAAGGATCGCCGAACCATCAATGATGTGGCTATGGAGACGATTGGAACCTATCCGAGGGACGCTATACTGGCCTATACTGATGCTTCTGTAACCAGTATTGAAGGTCGGACAAGCTCCTCGTTTGGGGTCCACATCACTCTCCCACAAACTGGCTTTGTGAAAGACCATGCTGGCCTATGTGGGTCGCTCTGTGCTTACGAGGCAGAGATGACAGCCATTACTGAGGCAGTGGACCACATAGGAGAGCTAATTCGGGAAGGGACTTTGCCTGCTACGAGCATTGTCATCCTGACCGATGCGCTCTCTGTTCTCCAAGCTGTAAAAGGGACGGGAGAATGGCCGCTTCTGCTGGAAGCCATGCTGATGGCAATACAGGGTCTTGCGTCCCAACATCGTGTGCATGTGACCCTTCAATGGGTTCCCGGGCATGTGGACGTGCCTGGAAATGAACGGGCAGACTGCATTGCCAAGGCAATTCAACAGTCGACAGATCCCAAAGTGCAGCCCATGAGTGCAAGAAAGAGCTCATTTGAGGCAGCGCGTGCCAAGATCTGTCTCTTTAGACAATCGAAGTGGTTCTCGAGCTGGGACCATGGGGTAAACGGAAGAAATGTCCGTAAGTTTCTGGAGCGGCCGTCCAAAACTGACCCGTGGTGGAAGCTTAGGCGAGTCGAGCAGGCGCTAATTGCCCAGTTCCGTACTGGGCACTGTCCTATTGGCGCGTACTTTGGGAGGTTGAGGCCCAATGTCGACACCCTTTGCAGACACTGCAGGGAAGTGGAGGAAACCGTGGATCATTTGCTTTTCGAGTGTCCCGGACTGGCGGACCACAGGGTGGACCTGTCCGGAAGCTTGCTGGCCATCGGGCTCTATGGCAGTCTCCAGATGTTGAGAGACACAGCAAGTCTGATCTCACGGGCTCTAAAAGACTAAGTCTCAGCCCGCAGATTACTGAGAGAGTTCAGAGAGAGAGAGAGAGAGAGAGAGCGCACGATTTTTCAGACCTCAGCGCACAACTTTTTGTATTAGAAAATAAATTCGTCCTTGTATTTATTAATTCTTTACTAACTATAAAATCACGATCAAATTTACTTTACTTTACGAGCCTTGCATGTAGCGAAGTCATACAGTATATCATTAAACTTCTTTTCTATTTCTGACATAGATCACGCTTAATATCAAGAAACGCCCAATTGTTCAATCTATCTTTGTGAATTGTTGACCTCAAGTAATTCTTGATTAGTTTGAGGTGCGAGAAGCTTCTTTCGCCAGATGCCACAGTTACGGGTATTGTTAAAAAATCTGAGTGCTACAAAGTAGTTGGGGAAAGTAGTATATCTTTCATTAGTGGGCAGATAAGCCAAGTTTTCAAACCTCGTTTTGGCGGTATTTGGTAGAATATGCCTTAAATATTCCATTTCATCTGCCAATTCTAGCCCACATATATCTGCTGACTGGTCTATTGATGATGTCAATGCTTACTGGAGGCTCGCTGTAAACTTTCGAATGTCATCACGCTGAAGGCTCTTGAAGTTGACAAGAAACCCAAATAGATTGTAGTTTTATTTCAGCTGTTCAAATCTCGGCTGCAAGGATTAAATTGCAGTGTCCACAATTCTTTTGAAGCAATTTATCCTGTAGTCATCTTCAGCATTTCCAGGTGTGAAATTTTCCACAGATTTATCATACTGCCTTTTCTGTCTGGCTAGAAAGATTGCAATAACCTCCATGATTTTAGACGATTCCTTTGCTGTAACAAGAATCTGAAATACCCATCAACTCTCAGTTTCATTAGCCAAGGCACAAATTTCAGGCAGTTGATAACGAAGTGCTTTGACACCTTCTTTCACACTGAAGTTTTACAGACAGATTGGAAACATGCTTTCTGAATAATGACCATCTTTTTTAGATGCTGAAAAGATAGTGTACACGAGTTGAATAGTTCTAAAAAAGGTTAACGCTTCAAGGCATGTTTTGAATATGTCTATTACCACCATATTGTAATTATGACACGCACATGGAGGAAAAAATAACCTGCTGTTAATATTTAAAAGCCGTTTTGTAACTCCAAAATGGACGCCTTTCATGTACGCACCATTATTATAACCTTGTCAAAGAATATTTTCAACATTTAATTCAAGCTTCTCCAGCTCATTCGCTGAAAAATACCTTGCATTCTTGATGTCTCGAAGGATAGTATTCATAACAGGATCAGCTACTACCTTAACGAGTTTGTTTTGAATCTTCTTTACCATATAATGATAAAAATTTTCTGTATTCGTATGTTCCCCCATTATTTGAAAAAACGGCTTAATAGATAAACAAAAACTGTAAAAACATAAAACAGAACAAACACGCTGACCTATACATGATTACAACTTATAATGTTTTAATAAAATAATTGACACCTAGAATTAGTGCGGGGCTTATGCAAGTGAGAGGCACACTGCGGCCCTGCTTTTGTGCACGTAGCCTGGTTTGGGTAAGTAACGATAAACAGCGTCGCTTATTTGTCCCGATTTCCAGAGGTTAAACCCAATGTCCCGCTCAATCAGTTCAAATAACACTCTTGCGTTTTCAAAGGCGCATAGCTCTTCGTCGTCAAATGCCACGACCCCGAGCATTGCTCAGATACTACTGCTCCAACACATGCCCCCACATTCCGGAATGATATTATGAAGTACCTGCTTGTGATTACTCCCTGCGCTGCCAAGTACTTTGACCGTTACATTCACGCTTTCAATAGTCGATTTATACGGTGCGATAGGAATACGGAATTCCCTATTCCCAGCGCACCATCCTGCTCAGCTAACTCCACCATGATATCCTGACAAAAGTATTCCGGGGTAAATAACAGGAGTATCTACAAGTCTTACTAAACAATCACCATCTTAAATCTCTAATTTAGTTTGGATTACTTCTCAAGTGAAATCACGCAGGATATTGTACTGTTAAAAGTTCAGATCGTTTTTGTTTCAACAGTGAACACTCTTTTTTAAGGACATCTTACAGGGCACGACTACTAATATATATTTTATATCGAACCATAGTACTATATGAATAGATAGATTCTCGATCCTTTAATTATAGAAGAATGTCTTACAATAAACCAACATCCTCCTCCTCCCCAGATTCCTCAGATTGTCTCCTTCTTCTTGTTTGTTGATCACGTACTTCAAATTCATCTGAAGACATAAAGAGAATTAGATATACATAATACAAAAAAATCAAATCCCGCTCTGTCGGCATTTCTGTGTCTGTCACACAAGATGGCGGCAACATTTAGTGTATATTGTATGTGTTCTGTGCGCAATCCTTTTTTAAATATCTTATTAATAATACTTTAATGTCTTTTCTTCCCCATGGCCGGTAAGCAATGCCCACGGAAGCACCAATGGCCACGATGGGACTTTCACCAGACCCGACAGTTTCTCGAAGTTCTAAACAAATAGAACCCGGGGCTTTCGGTTGATAGCTGAGCGCTGCAGCGTCCAGCCATACGTCCCCTCGACATTAACTTTTAAATCATTTCGGTCATGGTCGCAGGATAAACTTGCTACCATACAGGAATAATATCTGAGTACTTCTCCAAACTGGCCAGCCAAGCAGGATTTCTCCCTACTAAGCTGCCATAATTGTTCTTGATCCTGCCATAAGTTCTACTAACGGCAGGTAAGGTTTTGTAGACCATTCGACCAACACAAATAGATTGACCGCATCGATCATTACCAAATGGCAATGAGAAGCGATCTTAGGAGAATGTGTCTTCAGAGATCGATAATATTAATTTGTCTTTTTTTTTTAAAAGGGGGAGAAGTCGGAGGAGACCTCAAAGGGTTAGAAAAAAGTGACACCTTCCTAATATCATCATTGGTTTTCCTCCGCTTCTTGATTCCCATTTTTGACAGTTAAATATAAATACAAGCATAAATACATAAGTTTACATATAAATGCTAAAGGGTATATGAAAAGATTAGATTTCTGTTTGTACATCGCACATAATATTTAAAAACAAGCAATTTAAGTTTTTTTTTCGTTTCGGACAAAGAACATTTTAGAGCATTTTCGTGTAAGCAGTGGCTACGGTTACGCCGGACGAAATCCGTATTTTTTTCCGGGTTATAGCCATAGATTTTGCTCCACGTGTATGGGTTTGATAAATAGAGAGATCGCAAAATGAACTTTTGATGTACACTTGGCAGGCCAAGACCTACAAAATGATATATACATCATGGGTCTAGGACTTATGGTTGCTTAGATATAGGGCGCTACTTTGTTAATATATCTTATATAGTAAAAACGGTACTTAATACGCCCCCTTTTTCGGCCCTCAGAGGTCAGATCGCGAAATGGACCAAAGTGTTTACTTGGCAGGCCAAGACCTACAAAATGATATATACATCATGGGTCTAGGACTTATGGTTGTTGAGATCTAGGGTGATGACGGACAGACAGACAAAACGGGGATAATAGAGCATTTTTTTTTTGAAAATGCTTTAAAAAATAATAATCTGATTACATATGATTACACATAAATACATTATGTGACATCTATCTCTATACTTATAAGACGCATTTGCTGTCTGTCTGTCTGTTCCCTTATAACTCAAGATCCAGACAATCAAATAACGTGAAATTTGGTACACGTACACATAATTACATAAAAACATTCGTTTTATCTCGATGGATAGTTTAATTGTAGTAAATTATTTTTATTTTAGTATTTTACTAAGTAATCTCGACGGCGCCATAAATAAAACTCTTCTGTGACGTCATTTCCCGATGATCGAATAGAACTTGCGCGCTGGTGCTGTATCGTGCCTTTGTAATGCAAAGAATTGTTGATGTTTTTTCATGCTTCCTGATTTGTACAGTTTGAGGAAGGTAAATGAATGAAGAAGGATTTTAGAAGAAGTGTGAAACCATAATAATATGTATATATATATATATATATATATATATATATATATAATAGAGAGAGAGAGAGAGGGGGGGAGGGACAGATAAATCGAGAGAGGGGGTAGGTGGACAGAGGAAAGGATGGTTGGAGGGAGGGGGAGGGAGGGAGATGAAGCGAAACATGTCCCTATAACCTTCCCCATGTAATTATGTGTACGTGACCAAATTTCACGTTATTTGGTTGTCTGGATCTTGAGTTATAAGGGAACAGACAGACAGACAGACAGCAAATGCGTCTTATAAGTATATATATATATATATATATATATATATATAGAGAGAGAGAGAGAGAGAGAGCGAGAGAGAGGGAGGGAGAGAGATAAAGAGAGAGAGAGAGGGGGTAGGGGGAGAGAGAGGAAAGGAGGGTTGGAGGGATGAGGGAGGGAGGGGGAGATAGGGAGAAGGAGAGAAAGAAGGAGTGAGAGAGAGAGGGTGATGACAGAGGGAGGGAGAGAGGGAGAGAGAGAAAGGGAGGGAAGGAAAAAGAAAGAAGTGAGTGAAAGAGGGAGTAGGGAGGGAGATATAGGGAGGGAGGGAGAGAGAGGGTGGGAGAGAGCGATATAGAGAGAGGGGGCCATGGAGGGAGGGAAAGGAAATTAGGGAGAGAGGAAGGGGGAGGGAGTGGGAGGGAGATGGGGAGAGAGGAGGATGGGAGAGAGGGAGGGAGATGGGAGAGGGAGGGATGGAGAAAGGAGGGTTGGAGAGAGGGTTAGGAAGGGAGAGAAAGGGGAGTGAAGGAGAGAGGGGGTAGGGAGGGAGAGAAAGGGGAGGGAAGGAGAGAGGAAGAGAGGATGGGAGAAATGGGAGGGATGAGAGATAAAGAGAGGGGGCAGAGAGGGAGAGAGTGGGAAGGATGAAGGGAGGAATGGGGAGAGAGGGAGGGAGGGGGAAGGACGGGGAGAGAGAAGGAGGGAGAGAGAGGGAGCTGGGAGAATTAGGGAGGAAGAGAGAGGGAGCTGGGAGAATTAGGGAGGGAGGGAAAGAAAAAGGGAGAGAGGAGGTATGGAGGGAGTGAGAGGGGGAGGGAGAGAGAGACAGGAAGGGAGAGAGGGTTAGGGAGAAAACAGAAGGTAAACTGAAAACTTATTTTAAACCTGGGCTTTGCCGGATACTTGCAGCTAGTAAAAATATAAACCATTTTGGTCTGTGCCATAAGTTACTTTTGAGGTTTTTTTTTAAATAACAAATTCCTTTTATCCCCATAGGGAGCATGTATTGTTTGGTACCTAATGTGTTAGGTGGCTTTTGATTAGTAGAAATATTTTTGGAGGGTATTTTCGGTCCTTCCTCCCCACAACTTCCTTCCCCTATTAATTTGTCTTTTTTTTTAACGCCGCCTTTGCCAGCATGGTAGGGTGTAGTGTGCCTACCACACCAGCATTGTTGGCGGCGCTGATGCACGTCTGCCATCCCTACAGAGCGGCTGGGTGAGTGTGCCCGCTACCATCTACAGGAATGGCAGAAAGATGGGTTTTAATCCTCGCCCAAACTGGCCAGACCAGCAGGGTGTGTGTACTGCCGATCGGCCAGAATGGCAAGGAAAGGGGTTTTTCCTGCCACTCGGACAGAGGGGAGGGTGTAGTGTGGCTGTAACCTCTGCCCGAAATGGTAGGCTGCGCAGGTGTGCTTGAGTGGGACGGAGTGGAAGGGTGTTGTGTGCCGACCCCATCCGTCACCACCGCCAGCTGTGAATACTGCGATCTCGGATAGTCCTCATTGACTTAAGTACCATCACCCTCGCATGTAATGGGTTTTTTTTTCCACCCTCCGTGGATCATGGTATGTCTCTTAGACCAGAATTACGACAGCCATGGACTCGATTGTCTTGCGAAATATAGGCTTATACTATCTATTTATCTGATGTGTGTCTACGTGCCACAGCAAACTGGTAAAAGCCAATTTTTTTATGTATATCTCAAGATAATGTAATATTTATGGTGTTCAGTTTGTTATTATTTCTATAAAATGTCTATATCTAATAAACAATTATCTCCCTGTACCGCTAACCTTAAACTACGTGAATTTTTTTTTTCCTTTTTTGTATTATTACGTAACATTAATGAATTGTATAAGGGTGGATTCTGAGTAGCGCAGTACACAACGTAGACAATGCAGACTAACCCATTTATGAGGAGGGCTTCACAGAACTTAAAGTTTAAAGCTTTGATATTTCTTTCTCTTTCAAGAGGCCTGATATTTTCTTCTTCGTCTGCCGCTGGATTGACGGAATATTTTTTTTAAATTGAAGGGCAGATAAAAGCTACACAACTATTCTATCTATTTCTATTATGTACTTTGATACTTTATCACACATTATATCAATACATCATTGCTTTCGGTTGTTATTCAAAACGATTGGTCTATAAAGTATAATAAAGGTAAAAGGAATGTTAAATTTTCAATTATATTGAAAGTGTGCAATATTTCCTTAGTTAATTCTAAGTAGGATATATTGTACTATACTACAATGTGTATAACAGTAAATAAACCACTTGCTAAATATGTAGCGTATCGCTTAACTGGTAGCCAATTACGTCTCCCTTTTTTTATTAAATAAGTCATGTTGAACATGAAAAAACATAAAATGAAGAACTGTTTAGAAAGAGTCCTGATAAAAGTATTATGAATGAATTATGAATTAATTTTTATAAATGATATGGTGGTGTGTGTGTGCAAATTATGTGAAGTTGGAGGTTAGATTCAAAGTTTAATAGTTGGGGGTTGTTTTTGTTAAGCTTCTGTACCCATAATGAGGATTATTTAACATATGAACTTTATTTGATGTATTATTAAGTGTCCCTGCAAAAGATTGGCTGCCCCCCACACCTGCTTGCAGTGGTCATGTCCTTCCACGACAACATGCATAGCACGGTCAGCTACAACGGCGCAATCTCCGAGGCCTTCCCAGTCAGCAGCGGAGTAAAACAGGGCTGCGTCCTTGCACCTACACTCTTCGGCATTTTCTTTTCCATGCTCCTCCAATACGCCTTCAAGGATTGCAGCGAGGGTGTTTACATCCATACAAGGTCCGATGGCAAGCTTTATAACATAGCCCGCCTCCGTGTCATGGCACAGGGTACAGATACACCCCCAAGCATTGACATCGATGGGCACACCCTAGAGGTCGTCGAGAACTTCACTTACCTCGGGTCCACCATCTCCAGCTCGCTATCCATAGACCCGGAGATCGATTGCAGAATCGCTAGGGCAGCCACAGTCATGGCGAGACTAAAGCAACGTGTGTGGGAAAACCCCAGCCTCACCGAAAATACCAGATTGCGCGTCTACCAGGCCTGCATACTTAGTACCCTCCTCTATGGATGCGAGACGTGGACCACTTACGCGAGGCACGAAAGGAAGCTAAACAATTTCCACATGAGGTGCCTGCGACGTATACTGCAGATAAAGTGGCAAGACAAGATCCCCAAGACTGGGGTGCTGGAGAGGGCCAACATGAGCAGCATGTTTGCAGTTCTCAGCGAGAGACGCCTCAGATGGCTCGGTCATGTCAAAAGAATGGACGCAGGCCGCATCCCGAAGGACCTACTTTATGGCGAGCTAGTTACCGGCCAGAGGAAAACAGGGCGACCTAAAATGCGCTACAAAGACACCTGCAAAAAGGATATGAAAGAGTGCTCCATTAACCCCAACTCCTGGGAGAGCCAAGCAGCCGACCGCCAGTCCTGGAGGCTCGCTGTCCGGCAGGGTTCATTGCGCGCAGAGGCTGAGCGACAGGATAATGCTGCCCTGAAAAGAACAAGACGGAAGCGGAAAAAAGAATAGCTACAACAACTACAACAATCAACTATTTTCAAGTGTGACAAGTGCGGCAGGGATTGCCACTCCCGAGTCGGACTGCACAGCCATTCCCGACGGTGTTTTGTAGACTCAACTTAGCTACACCATCGTCTCTCGAGACGGACGGATGCCGACGATTAAGTGTCCCTATACTTAAATGTAATTTGGCTTCAAAAATCTGTTCATATCCTTTGGGGCCACTTCGAGTACATAGATATGCTATTTTTAGTATATAGACTGATTGTTAACGCGCTCAAATATATATCATCATTTTCAACTCCATCTGCGTGCATACCAGCCGTTCCGTTTACCATAATACAAGTGTATTACTAAATATGCATTCTAGTTTTTTCCATAAATAATATTCATAAATAATAAGTGTCACTTATTGTAAACTTAGATGAATTTTTGAAGTATCATTCATTATTCAAATATTATAAATGTAGCCTATTTATGACTTATATAAATAGATAATCTAATACATTATATTTAATAGTTGGTAAATTATTTTGGCAAATTTCTATTTGAATAAAATCAAAGAATTGATGAAGTTAGTGAGAATCAATTTTAAAATCACACTGATTTTGATAAATAGGTTGGAATTTTGAGATAAAACATTCTACAAATAATTTACAGTTTAGACGTTTGTGCCGTAAATATCAGTAAACCTAACCGTGAACATCCAGATAGGCAGAAATTTGTACTTGTACTAGTTGCAAGTGCCCGGCATTACCCGGGTTTAAAAAAGTTTTTTGTTTTCCCCCTACCCCCCTTTCTCCCTTCCTCTCTCTCTCCCTCCCTCCCCTCTCTCTCCCTTCCTACCCCCTCTATCCCTTTCTCTTTCCCTCCCTCCCTTTATCCCTCCCTCTCCTTCCCTCCCTAACTCTCCCATCTCCCTCTCTCCTTCCCTCCCCTTTCTCTCCCTCCCTCCTTTCTCTCTCCCGTCTCCCTCTCTCTCCCTCCCCCTTCCTCTCTCATTTCCTCTCCCTCCCTTCCCCCCTCTCTTTATCTCTCCCTCCCCTCTATCTCCCTCCCTCCCCTCTATCTCCCTCCCTACTCCCCCTTCCTTTCTCTTTCCTTCCCTCCCTTTCTCCCTCTCTCTCCAACCCTCCCTCTCCCTCCCTCCCTCCTTCTCTCCCCCTCCCTGCCCCCTCCTTCCCTCTCCCTCCTGCCCCACCTCTCTCTTTATCTCTCTCCCCCTCCCTCTCTCTGTACAATTAAACGTCAAATTACGCTTCTTAAATAAACAGAAAACCTTATTTTAATCCCGGCCAAAGCCGGGTAATTGCAGCATGAAAAAAAAACAATATTTTATTTTTTTTTCCGTCCCTAACCCTTTCTTCTCCGTCACTTGGTGCGCGAATACAGGGGATTCCCTGTGCATTGATACAATTTGAATGCAATAACATTTAAAACACCCGCAAAATACTAAAATAATTAATTACAATTAAACTACCCATTGAGATAATAAATAATGTTAATAATGTCACAGAAACATTTTAATGAACGTATTTCGGTTTATTAAAGTGCACCTTTAATTTTAATCTTCCAAATACAAAAAACGATAGGAAAATAGATATGACTATTGATTTAATCATGTTTACAATTGGAGTTTCCGGGAGTTACCCCTCTTTTAAAAATGTATCATAGGGAAATGACGTCACAGAGGAATTTTATCTATGGCGCCGTCGAGATTACTTTAATATAATAAAATACTAAAATAATTAATTACAATTAAACTACCCATCGAGATGAAACGAAACATGTTCTATAACCTTTCCCATGTAATTATGTGTATGTGTAACAAATTTCACGTTATTTGGTTTTCTGGATCTTGAGTTATAAGGGAACAGACAGACAACAAATGCGTCTTAAAAGTATAGAGATATATAGAGACAAGTCAGCCTGAAAAAAAATTGAAAATGTTATATATTTTTTTAAAAGTATCCTTCCTTTGTTCATTCCATGCCTCTGTTATGAAAGGACAGAATTTAAACTGATAATCAATTGTCACACTGTCTGGGGTCTACATTTTTATCTCCGATTACTTAGATGTCAGAGATTTTCGGACTTTTTATTTTAAGAATCTTTCATGGGCACAAGATTTGTGACGGAGGCTATGGTGGTTGTCTGTATTGTTGTAATGATTTAATACTCTTGTAAGGAACCTACGCCTGTGTGTTAGTTAATAAACTGTGAGAGTATTCAACACTACATTGAATAAAAAAAAGTACTGTTAATGTTTATTATGTCGTTTTGAGCTTATCTCATAAGTTTATGTCATAACAATCTTTATTAGAAACACCATCACTGCAACCATTTATGACAAAGTTGTATTTCTCATCAATATTTATTGTATGGTGTATATATTATTATTTATTTATAGTATGCTGTGGATCTTATACTTCTGGGAAGGTATATATTAATTGAAATATTATCAGCATTGCCTGTCTCTTCGGAGTTTGATTTATTTCTTTTTATTTAAGTGTCCAGATATATTTGTGAGACGTTACACATACAGTGAGCCTACAGTTAGAAATCACTGAGAATAGATGGCTTATGATTTAAATATATGTTTATTTAAATATTAATAGTCCTCTTACTTTATAAACGTAGAAATACTTTTATAATTCACATTGGCACTATAGGATTAATGATGTATTGTAATGATCGGGCTTGCGGAGACGCCATATTTTTTTCCGGCTCCGGCTCCCACAAATTCGACGGCTCCGGCTCCGGCTCGGCTCCCTAATATCACACGAGACATAAATTTGTGTAAATGCGCTACGCAAACATGCCGCTGATAAAAAGTTATGCAAATTTTGCCGCGTTCACCCCCATAGTCAGGAACTTGAAAGATATATGCATTGTCGGTTTTACTAAAAACAAACCATTTCAGACCATTTTGTTTTTAGTCTATTACTAATTTGCGGTCAAATAATATGCAAAATGACGCGTTCTATTTGTCGTCGTAGTAAAAAAAATATTTTTAAATGATTGATACAATTATTCTATGAAATAAAACTGTTTTAACTTTATATATAACAAAATAGAATGCCATTTAAAAAAATTCGCAGGGTAAACAAGATTTAAAACGAACATAAACTATTCCCCATTAAAAATTTCTTGTGGTGTTGTGCGTGCACACTATCATTTAAATGCTTTTACTTTTGTGGCGTTCGTAAAACATGACAACATTTCAAATTGTAGGAGGCAAACAATCAAACAAATTTGGAATTTTAAAGCTAAAAAAAAAAATTCTGCTTTAAAAAAAACATTTGGGAGCCGTGGAGCCGCCAGATTTTTTTGGCTCCGCCTCCGGCTCCAGCAAAAAGTGCGGCTCCACGGCTCTTCGGCTCCGGAAGCCTGGTAATGATACTAGTAGTCTAGAGATTCACACAAATAATATATTGCCTATAAAAGTACGTCCTTCCCTAATGAAGTTTGATAGTCGTCTGTCTTCTCTACCGTCTGCTAAAATCTACTTCATATAGTAGCCAGTAAATTATACTAAATCTAGATTTCGAGGCCAAATATAATTATTACATTAACTAACCAGTACCACAAGAGCTGTCAGTGTCAGCACAATCTGTGTTATCACTGCAACTGTGATCTTCATTGTCATCATTGGCAGTCCGTGGTCTTCTTTCCATCGGTTCATAGGTGATGGACATAACGTGATCACTTTCTACAACAAAATAATGTCATAGATTATGGACATACTGTATTATTCAGTAGGTAATAGATTTCCCATATATATATATATATATATATATATATATATATATATATAAACCATTTCTTATAGTATCAAATGAATTTTATTAAGTTTATGAATATCATGATGGTTTAAAGTGACCAAAAAATAAATATGTAGAGAGTATAGTAGGTACCACGAACTGGCTCACACTCGTGGTTTTCCGTCACTGTAGTCAATATGTTGATAGTTTTAATTTAACGAATTCTTCACGTAAAACGGATCAAATCTCAAAAACAATTATACCATTTTAAAGTATTTTGTTAGCACTACAATCATATGTAATTTTTAAGTACGTTGATTCAAAAAAAAAGTTGAATCTTTTAAATGAAAACCATCACTTTTTACCGGCCGACTCGCGATCTAATTTGACTATCCTATTTTCAATCTCCGTGCGCTCCTGGGCCATTCGTCCGACAGTAATGCCAAATATATCAATGTATGCGAAAATGAATTTCCTTTACAACCATACTAAAAATTTGATTAAATTTTATTTATTAATATTATTTATATTAAAGAATCAAAATAAAAAGTAAATTACTATGTGCTTTTTTAATTGTGTAGGTTTTACACCAGAGCGCTAAGAAATAGCATATAACACACATTTTTCACCCATTCTTGCACGACCGTGAAAATGGCCGACAATCATTTTGACAACGCTACACAAGTCACAATGAATTGAACTTTATTGGAACTTAAACACCTAGTTGGTAAGTAAAAGCGATAAAAACTTGTAGATAAATAGCTACATTATTTGTTCATTACTCTTTTAGCTTTATATTTCTTTGCAAATGTTTATTGTTGTAGCTAAATAACTTTAATTTGATAAACCTCGAGGCCATTTTGATGCTTGTGTATATTGAACGATACTCGAATTAACATAATTATTATTGAATGGATTTTTCTTTCAATTATTGTTGTAATGTAACTGTTATTTTTAGTCTATGATTAAATTCATTATTATCTAAGTCAGAACCATTTTTTAAATATAATTATCTTCATCAGACGGTGAACAACTCAATACTTTATAGAAGCCTTAGAAGGTTTCTGTGCTACTTGGAGGAAATACCTTTATTTCCTTGGCTATTAGACTAGTAATACATTACTTCTTCAACTCTGGTTTTGAAAGAGGAAAATGGCAAGTCATGGACACACGTAACTGTTATACCTATAATTTTTTAATTAAAATATCTCTTAGCCACACATGCGTTTGTATTAAGTATTATTATTAATATTAGCTCAGTCTGAGTATTAGAAATATATTGAAGCTTGAATATATTTTAGCTTTAATTAAACATGGTTTTCACAAATCCAAAAAAAAAAAAAAAGAACTGGTAATTAAGTTAAGTAACACATAGAAAAGACTTTTATGTGTTTAAATACCATATCAGCAGTATATTATGCAACCTATTTGGACCAATTTTGAATGTGGGTTATATATTTTAAAGACTTGTAACTTTCGCTTAGGACCCTGTCACATTCTGTGATTTAGTTAATGAAATCAAGTCCAAGCCTTACCCTGTTTTCAACGACACAGAGGGGGTTAACAAAGGCTTTGTTTCTCCCTTATCATCAGCGTCACCTGGGAAAGGATTATAAGTAGACAAAGGAAGGGGTTAAAATGTCTATAGGGGGGAGATATTCTGTGCCCTTGACATTCAAGCGAGTGAGAGGTGGATACTCTGTACCTTTATCGCCCCTCGCCTGGTTGGGACTGTCCACGAGTGAGAGGGGCAGCTAATCACGAGTGATGTTCGTGACCTTCCCGGCCATTGGTCAGTGAACTCTCGTTACGCAACACGAGAGTTGATTGCTAGGGAAAACTGGGAGTCAGTCAGAATTAGTCAGCGCTGATCAGTCGGACAGCGAAGTCGAACGAGTGGGCCCGTGTTGGGTAAACCAGTCTGGGCTGGTTTCGACCGGCCCAGTACTGAGTTCTTGTGAGAACTATCCAACCTAGGTAATGGCCATTCTGTATATGTATATTAGGCTGATGTATAATATTGTCTTGTAGTAGCTGGTAAAGCTAGGCCCTTTCTAGGGCCCTCTGATGTTCATTCTTTTAATGTAAATAAAGATAAATACTCGTATCGTGTTTGTGCTCGATTTATCGTTGTGTTGTGCGTCCTGTGTAACCACGTGGCTGGGACAAATATAAATGCTGGCCAGAACACAGCAGGTGATCATGCCTTTAGACAACGACCGCAGGGACCCCGCAAGGTGACCTTGACAGACCCCCCACATTTTTAGGAGGCCCCAAAAAATTATTAGAGTAATCGATTGTCATACATGTTTAGATATTTGGCACTGTCATTAATTTCTGTATTTATAAGTGGTGTAGATACTTGACTGTCGACATGTTATCTGGTGCAAAGTCGTCCCACAAGTCCACCCGGCTTTAAATGTGTACCTGACTTTAAATCGGGGAAGTAAAGGCGGCTGGGCGTTGTGCTAACCACACAATCCCTTTATATGCCGAGGTTATAGAAACAGAAGAGTTCTACATTTCATTTGACCCGATGGCCCAGTACGGCTAAGGGAACTTCACCATATCCCAAATAGCTTAGGGCCTAATGACGTCTACATCCGGTCCTGCTTATTAATTAAATGGTACATTAAAAACTCATTTAAATGGTATAAGTTTAAATTAACTTAAACATAAAATTACTTAAATTTCGAAAGTTGCACTTATTTAGGTGAGCTCCTGTACTGATAAAATGCGTACATTATTTGTTTGCTTTCCATGACTTGTGAAATAATTAGAATTTAATTGAAATGTATGCATCTAATGTTACTGTTACTATTGTTACTAATATAACTTTTCAAATAATACTTAGAAGTGGATTTTTCCCAAATGAAAAGCACTTTTTATTGATTTTTTACATGCATGGATTTATCCATTCCTGTACTAATAAAGTAAACTATTTAAAACTGTAAACTATTCTAAAAAAATATTTATCGAATCGAGACGCAGGTCATTAATATTTAAACAGGAAATAGTGCTTCATAGATTAAGTCATTCATAACATGCATCGGACAAAACAGTAAAGTCTTAATCTATTCCACATTTTATTGCTAAAATTGTAAATGTTTGGTCCACTGGGTGGTGCGATCAGAGAGTATAAAACTTTGCAATGATAATTCCCATAATGTAATGCCGACATTTCAAGCTGACCATATCCCTTCAGCATATGCAGCTAAAAAAAATAAGCGCAAGAAGCTTCCAAAAGTGGGCTATATATAAATGCAGGTAAAACTAAAGTCATGGCCTTACTTAGCAGAAGTCAGTCACCAATCACCCTTGGAGATGAACATCTAAGAGAAGTAGACCACTTTACCTACCTCGGTAGCATTGTTTCTGCTACAGGCGGATCTAACGAAGATGTCAAAGCCAGAAAATGTAATGCAAGACATGCCTTCGTCTCCCTGAATCCTGTGTGGGAAATATCGTCATTTTTAAACCAAATATAAATTCCGGATATTCAACAGCAATGGTGCAGAAACATGAAGAGTACCAAGACATTGACCAACAAACTACAGACGTTCCTCAACGATTGCATGAAGAATATCCTAAAGATAAGGCGATAAAGCAAAGAATGAAGATCTCTGGCTACGGCCTAACCAAGATTCCCTTATACGCAACTTTTCTAGAAGTACACATCAGAGTATGTTTAACTATTTTATTTGTAAGTGTACTGGGTAGTATAGCAGTGTTTGGGTGTATAGGTCAGTATGGTAGTTTGTGTGTACCTTTTTAGTGAGCTGGTCAGTATGGTAGTGTACGAGTGTACAGGTTAGTAAATTAATGGTTTAATAGCAAGGTGTGCTATGTAGCAACTGCCATACATGCCAGAGTGACAGTGTGTGATTGTATCTGCTAAACAAGGCAGATAATAACATGGCATACGAAACTTTTCCTGACAAGACACAAATGAAATAAAAGAAAATATATTAAATCATAAATGCAATGAATAAAATCATTAAAATACTGGCATGGGAAAAAATCATTTCAATTAGTTTTTATTTTAACACAATAATAAAATCCCATTTGTCATCCCTGGTTAAATAATGTGAATCAAGTAAACTATAACTTTAAAAGAACAAATATGATAAATAGGATTACCGTAAATCCTCAAAGCTTAACAAGATCACAATGTTTCAAAAATAAAAGGTTACACATCTGGTTTACCCACCCTTCATCCCCTTATAATGGGGTGGGGGGAGCTGAAAGGGGTGAATAGATCTAAATTGATAAATATATGTGTATATTTTTGTTAACCAGGCCTGCTCTTAATAAATGAAAGAGAAAACTTTTATGGCGCCTTTTGTTGTAACACAATGAATTTTTTACGAAAAAAAAATGCTTACACTTTTCTAATAACTTACTACTCTCGGCCATTTGCAGTAGAAACTATTGTTGTTGAGCTGGTTTATTTTGCATGAAATATGTTTATAAATCAATGAATTTTAAAGGTCACTAAATCAATATAACAAGAACTATAATACGTTATAAAATGAAACTTTCAGCGAGATTTACAAAATGTAACAAGTTTAACAACATTAATAAGAAGGCATACAAAATTAGGGACTGACTAATTTGATGGTCTTACCGTAAGCGGGCCGAATAGATATGTACGTCTAATGATCACTTTATTCTTTGAATAGCTTTATTTTGTTTATAAGGTATTAAAAATGCAGCCCTCAAACCATATCGCTCCCCTAAAGTTAAAAATTATGGAAACACTTTTCTACGAATCAAACAAATATAGGCCTAATCGATATCACACAAAATATTGCATAACAAAAACATAATAATGAAACATTATGATTTTAAATTATTATAAAATACAGATAAAAACAATATGACATGAAAAAGATATAAATGGCTTCAAAATAGATATATACTCTATGATATAAACACAGATATAAGCTCTTTCACTTTGTCATATACAGACACATACAGATAGAATGAAATGGAACAACACATCTATTCTTTTTATATGTGTAAAAGTTGCTGCTCACCAATAAATACATCATTCTGAAACTAGATTTTTGTGAGCCAGTATTGGATCAATAGCTGGAACTTGAACATTAGTAGAATAAGGGAGAGGAAAGCTTAGTAAGAGAGACAGAAAGATCTCTGCTTGTCTCAGTCTACTGATGTATGATATATATTTTAAAACATTGTGACATCGTTGACCACAGTGGTATTTCACGAAACAAACATAAAGTAAATAAAATAGGTTCAGTTAAAATAACCCAACCGTTAGGGAATAATTAATGGCATATGAAATGTAAATTTTAGCATTGGGTTGTTATCTATATTATGTATCTGAAAATGTGTCATATGTATATTGTCTTGTACCTATATATATATATATATATATATATATATATATATATATATATATATATATAAATCGACCTCAAATTATGCTATGTATAATGACTTGTAACTCTAGATATGTTATGTATAATGACTTGTAACTCTAGATATGCTATGTATAATGACTTGTAACTCTAGATATGCTACTTATAATGACTTGTAACTCTAGATATGCTATGTATAATGACTTTAACTCTAGATATGCTATGTATAATGACTTGTAATTCTGGATATGCTATGTATAATGACTTGTAACTCAAGATATGCTACTTATAATGACTTGTTACTCTAGATATGCTATGTATAATGACTTGTAACTCTAGATATGCTATGTATAATGTCTTGTAACTCTAGATATGCTATGTATAATGACTTGTAACTCTAGATATGCTACTTATAATGACTTGTAACTCTAGATATGCTACTTATAATGACTTGTAACTCTAGATATGCTATGAATAATGACTTGTAACTCTAGATATGTTATGTATAATGACTTGTAACTCTAGATATGCTATGTATAATATTTGTATCTCTAGTTATGCTATGTATAATGTCTTGTAACTATCTGATTGAAAATGTTTTATTTTCTACAATAGTTTTAAAACTGATCGTTAACATCAACATTTCATGAGTTATTGCTCCTGGTGACTCATCATGGCTTCATCTTCCAGAATAATAGGTTCCCTAGTGAATAAGGGAGAGCACTGCCAAATATTAGTTCTGTCTCTGATCGACGCACTTGAAGTTAGAATTATTCATCTCCCAGTTTCTCTAGCAGACTACGTTACTTCAGCCAATGTTACTCAATGAAATTGCTATTGATTTATTATCATTTTCAAATAATTCGCTTTGTTTGATGCGCGTTGTGTAATACAAATCTTATCTATGTTCAAAAGAATAGTGGCAATATCGTATAGTTTTAACCCAAACAAACCACACGGTTTCATCACACTTCCATCTTCATGTAGGTGGTTCTATATGTATTAGTGTGTGTGCGTGAATTCGCTGTAACGATGAGATGAAATCTCTTAGATCCTATCAACCACTAATGGGACGATTTTGGCAGTGCTCTATTTTCATCCCCACCATCGCCGATAGTGCAATGGCCATGGAGGCACCACGGGAGATATAGCGAGGACTTTAGCCATGACCTGAAAAATTCATTGGTCCTCACCGATGATCGAAACAGGGACCCTGAGGTCGACTGTCGAGCGCTTTACCACACGACCATCCGTCCACTTCTATGTGTTAGTAGATAGCCCGAAACATTAATAACAACCTATCGAAAGTATTTGTTGCATAATTAAGAGAATTTCATTGTAAAAACTTGTAGTGTATTGCTATTTAGGTACACGAATAATGTGATTCTGCAATATATATATCATGTCATGAGAAAGGGGGAAGGGTCAGAATAATGTTATTTTAATGTATTTTGAACTATATATGAATATATAAGCTAAATATATATTATATTTGAAAAACAAATTATATAAATTAACTATGTGAGCATTCCTAAAAATGACATTCACATTGTATTTTATATATGTATATTAAATATACATATTTGTTTATTTATAATAAATATATATTTAAGGGCTGCTGATAAATTGCCATTAACGGGCTATTTACACAAAAAAATATATGTGATTAAAATGTTGAATGCAACACTTGTAAGGGTTAAAACAAAATTCAAAAAACAAAATAATTGAAAGTCCGATTTTACTATCAATTATCATAAATAATTTATAAGAGCAGATCATTGCATACAAGAATATAAATAATAAAATTCGATTAGAACAGTTATATGATCTTGACTGACACATTTTTTGAATGAGTGATTTAATTGAAATAAAATATAATGTTTAATGTAAATCTACAAGTAAAGACAACTCAACTGTCAACTAAATTTATTTGATTATTGCTTTACATCAGGTTTGGCCACGTTTGAGGCCAGTGATAGTCGCATTTCGGTGTTTCATATTATGAGAATTAAGTCAAGAGACACATCGCAGTCAATTTAGTGAATGGAATAAAAAAAAGGTTTTACATAATGACTCATTGTGAGCTCAAAATAGCTTATATAGGAGCCACATGCAGCTCTTTTAATTATATTTGGAAACACATCAAAAATAATGACAAACTAACTGCAATACAAATAATAAATTAAATATTATGTTTATATCTAACGTGCATTAAATTCGATTAAAATTATAATTCTTAAAGAATCTCTAATATATATCTATAAACAAAATTGTCTAACATAGACGGTGGTTCGACCGACCGTTCGACAGACCTTCACACCGTGCGGTGTATAGGATGTTCATGGCAATAAAAGCCACATCTCTGCACGCTACAAATACACGGCACTGCACGAGTTGAAAGAGTACATTGCTTTAAAAAAAGCCTGAGTTCTACGTCACACCTTCGCGGAATTAAAAAAAAAGCGCGCGTCGACCGCCAGTATAGAAATAGTCTGGGGAATTCCAAAATTACTAAATGCGAGTATATTTGGTGCGCATTTTTTTTTCAATTATTTGTCGTGATTATTTAATATTTCTTCTTCGTCGTGAGTATTTACTATTTCTTCTTCAACTGCACACATTTACAGATTTCTTATTATTGGTAGTGAGTATTTAATATTTCTTCTTTGTCGTGAATATTTACTTTATCTTCTTCAACTACACACATTTACAGACATTCGCGTGTTGAACGAGACAACTATGCCTCGATCTGCCCAAGACAGCTTTCATGTTTTGCCTTGGTATCTCTATACCAGCTCTTAGTTGTCTTAGATGGTATACCCCCTTTCGTTAAACGCTCCTTCCCTAACCCTACACCCCCATTCCAACAGTTCTTTTTGTTTATAATTTATCATGTTTAACATGACGTATTTAATATCTATATACAAAATCTTCTAAGATACTCGACCGTACGTATGACAGACCTTCACACCGTGCGGTGTATAGGATGTTTATGGCGATTCGGGCATGTCTTGAGTGGAAGGGGGGTGGTGTTCTAAGAACATGCAGTTATACTAAATGCCCCTTTTTGTAATTTTGTACATTGAGACCCACTGCGATTAGGGCATGTCTTGAGTGGAAGAGGGGTGGCGGGCGGGGGAGGGAAGGATGGGTGTGGGGCTAAGTGAAAGAGAATTGATAAATTATAAAAAAAGAACTATTGAGAAAGAGTCCTTTAAAATATTATGAATGAATTAAGATTAGTCAATGATATGGTGTTGTGAGCGCATCACCATTTTCAACTCCAACTGCGTGCCTAATAGCCGGTCCGGGTACCGGGCCTGTTCAGCTAGTATATACATATATATTAGGGCTGTACCGGATTCTAATTTTTAGATCCTGCAGGATCGGAATCGGATTTAATATTTGAATCCTGCCGGAATCTGAACAGGAACCGGCTTTTACCGAATTAAATAGTAATTTTTCCGAACGAAGTAGTAATTTCTCGCCTAACATAAAAAAAGATATAAGAATGGAAAATAGAATAACAATTTAGTTTTTAAGTTCTAGATGAAAAAAACAGTATTAACTATTTAGATCTTGAAGACTGTGACTAAAACCCCTTCCCCAATCTTGAGTTAAGAAAGATAACTTTCAAAATAACAGGTTCTTCGTTTTAAAAATGTATTTTAATAAAGCTGTACCTAATTTAACCTGATTACAATCAAACAAAGAAATGGATAACATATCTTAGAAAGTATAATAAACATGTTTATTAATAAGTGAATTCCAATATATATATATTGACATCGAAATAGCCGCATGCGGCTCGCGAGCCGCTGGTTGCCGACCCCTGTACTAGACTAAATACGATTCAAATCTTCTTTTTAATATATTTGTACTTACATATAGAACTAAAAGCGATCGACGTTATTGTAGTTTTAAAATCAAAGGAAGTTATTGTTTTAATTTAATTGTATAGCGCTAAATATTTCAAAATTATGTTGCACTAAAAAAATGTCTTACAAATTTCAAACAACACAGAAATCCGGCTTAAATCCGGAACATTTTAACCGGAACCGGAATCGGCTTTGTTAAAACTGCCGGAATCCGGCTTAACAGGAACCGGAATCGGATTCCGGTACAGCCCTAATATATATATTATTTAGCAAATCATTTTCGCAATGTGTCAAATTTCAGTGCAAAAACATGAAAAACATTTCAGCAAGACAGGCATGCTAACATGACGTGCCCGCATTTCGAACCAATGTGCGGACCTCTCATCATTATTAGCTAGCATATCTATTTTTTTTTCTTTTAATTTGACCAGCCGTGGCGCTTGCTGCAATACGGTTAAATGGTAGTCACCAAATGCTGAAGGACACAGCAATTTTCATCTTACAAACCCAAAGAAACCAGCTTTCGGCTCGAAGAACAATAAGTGAGAGAGTTCATATAAATAATGAACAGATACAACAAAATGAATACAGGTGGGACAAGATGACTGCAGCTAATAAAAAAAACTGAAGCTAGCGTAAAATGACTGCACATAAGATAGAAATTACATTATAAAAAATATTTTATAAAAAACAATAAATTGGTACGATGGTAATAGTAATAGACTTTATAAGAGCTTCTGATTTTTATACAAACGAAAAAAGTTGGGCGCATGTTATACAACACTAGAATTAATTTTACATACTCATATGCATTTTGTTATCTAGACTAAGTTCTAATAGATGATCTGCAATATCGTGATATTTCGAAAACCTGTAAAAATTCTTTTGGGATTTAATTGTTAACATTTGATGATTCTAATACTGTAATACAAACATTCACATACTATAAGTTTCTGATTTACATGGAATAGTGTGAACCTCATTTCCAGTCCCATGTCAGCTTTAGGCAGCGGCACTGGCTTTATTTACAGTCGATGAACAGTTGGCAAGATACAACTTGACGTTGGATGAATTCAACAAGCTTGATTATACTTTATGGAGAAATCAATGTTGAAATTGATTGCATTTTCGTATCACCAACACACACATACATATAGGCCCTGTTACATATAAAGCATACTGGGTCTACTCGTCGCAAAGTCAAAGTAGAGCAGCTAAGTTGAAATATATATATATATATATATATATATATATATATATATATATATATATATATATATATATGTGTGTGTGTTTGTGTGTGTGTGTGTGTGTGTGTGTATGTATGTGTGTGTGTATGTTGAATCAAGGTTTATTACAATGTTCTAAAATTTTAAAAAAATCCTTTGATCACTTAAAAATATATTTAATTTTATCTCTATCAATAAATACAAACGTGGGTACCCATCTAAATCTATTTAGATTATTTATTTCAAGACATACATAGCAATACGGTTTTTTTTTATTTTATGTCGAGTCCAAAGTAATACAGTGGTACCTCACATACGAGAGCCCTGACATACAAGATTTTTAAGATACGACCAGTCGGGCGACCGATGTTATGCTTTAAAATACCAGAACAATTTGAGATAAGAGCGGGTCAGCCGGCTGCACACAACCCAGTTTACTGCAACCTCGTGCGTCTCGCATTTAACCCGCGCCTCAGCCAGTGTGTTTGTTCTACCTCAACTTCGCGTTTTGTGCATTTTGTTATTTTAAACATTTCTTTATAGAACCATGAGTCCGAAGAAAGTTTGAAATCATAGAAAAACATGAGCAAGTTGTGTGAGACAGTACGTGCGTAGTACTTCAATGGTATTCACTGTGGTTAAAGGGTATAACACCTGCTAATGGCGTTACAATTTCTAAGCTCCTCCGCTTATCTCCTCCAACCTACACCTCCGCAAGCATCTTTCGTAAAATAAAGTCGGCTAATTTCAAAGTAAATACACTTAATAAAGCCAATATTTTTTTACATTCTCTACTATAATTTTTTTGTATAATATTTGTCATTTATAGATACATTTTTCTTACTTGAAAACACATAACAAAGTCAACTGGGCTCGCATTAATACAATTTTAATTAATTTCGATAAGGAAAATTGCTTTAAGATGGGGGCAAAATGGCTCATGAACAACGTTACGGAACCAATTAAACTCGTATCTAAAGGTACCACTGTATCTTGTAGATAACGATAAAGCTATCCTCTAACCAAAGCGAATTTCGCGTATCTAGGTAGCTCGCGAAATTCGCCCCTCTTTCGCGGCAATGTATTTATATGGAGATGCTCAAACCGCGTAGAATTTCCGCGGCGGTGCAGAGAAATTTCGCGGCATCGCTTCTTTCAGTGTTTTTTCGCGTTTCGCGAGTGTAAACAATCCAAAATGGCTGCCTAGAAACATCGACTCAAATGAAAATCATGGTTAAAATTGATATAAATGTCTTAAAATTAACAAATAAGACTTACATTTATATATAGCAACTTGAATTATATCAGATTATACCAAAAAGTAAGTGTTTTTTTCACTTTTTACTTGTAAAATACCATAACTGTAGAAAATATATCAAAAGAAGAAAATGTCTGCCGACGTCTTCAAATAAACAAAAAGAAAATTTAAAAAATCATTATATCCGGTCGGCTGACGCCTACGTTCGCTTCGCTTAGGTGTAGCGAGGGTTTTTCGCGCTTTGAAAAATCTCACGTGAGGAATAGCGCAGCGGAACGCTTCGCTTTGATTTGAGGATAGCTTTACTCATAAAAAACCTAAGCACAAGACAAGTCTAAAAATGCGCGATTCGATGGGTATTTAAATCGATGTGTTTCGCTCACAACGATTAGAAACAAATACAAGTAAAATTATTTTCTTTTTACTTACAGACTAGGGTTTCTTTATACATCAGAGCAAGTAATGGGTCACCCATGACCCATCAAGTTCTTGACCCAGACCCATCATAACCCATGACCCATTGTAAAAACTTGCTAACATGGGAAATATTATAATTGTTTAAAAGTAAAAATATGCTTCAACAAACTATGTGCACAAAAAGTAAAAAGATTAAAGTTTTTTATTGAAGGAAAATTTCAACTTGTTGCAACAGTTTTCCTCTGTAGCCATGCACAATGACAGGCAAAGCTTCAAGTGTTTCAGGATGCATGCAGTTACGTTGAGCTGTAATTATGTGCCGTGCTTTATATGAACTAAAAATGTCTTTCATATTCCGCTGACGAAGCTGGGATGACGAATATCCTACGTGCGATGTCTAACAAAAGTGGAAATCGTTGGACTCTTTCTGCCCACCACTTGAATGGATCAAATTTACCAGGCATCTTTTCTTCTGGGACTGGTTCCTGGTTGTATTTCACCATCTCTTGCTCAACCCTCTCCACCCATGTCAGACTGGAGACAGTGACTTGAATTTTTTCACTAGAAACTCTAATAGAAAGACAAAAGGCAAAATCAGAGTAATAAACAGAAATCCTAAATATTGAATAATGACGTAAACATATAACGTAAACATATAATACAACAAATTTGTTTTCATTTTACTACTTGCATGATGCAAAAGAGTAGGCACTAATACATAACATACATAACATACATACATGGACATTTACATAGTGCGAAAAAATCATAAAGCTGCAACATATATAAGGGTTAGGTAAGTACTTACCCACTCTGAAACCATTCAAAAGGATTGGTTTTCGTCCTTTTCGTTAGAGTCGGAGGTTCATCAGTAGAATTTGTTGCTGATTTGTTGTTCTGTTCTGCTTTTGTTTCCTTGTAATCACCGGCTAAGGAAAGTACACCTTCCCTGATTTGTTTTTGGAACTATTTTCGATCATTATGATTTGTAACAAAATGAAGATCCCGTAAAGTGATGTCCAAGTACGTAGCAACAAAATGTAGCATATTCGTAATTGCCCAGTACTTACTATTCAGTGCAGAAAGAAATTCTTTCTTAAGAAGTGCAATATTTTCTGTATCTGAGGATTGTGGCTGCCAAGCTTCATATATTGTATAATAAATTGGCAACACGTTGTTGAGAGTGGGAAGATTTGCGTATTCTAACAGGTTGAAAAGAGTTGGAAACACGCACAAGAATTCTTCAACTTCTCTTAGAAGATCGATATCAATTCGGGCTATCAGGTGTTCCTTTTTTTTCCTTAAGACTATTATGAAGTCCTGAATGACTTTTAGATATTGACGCCAAGTCCTAGTTTCACCCCCATGTTTCAATGACGTTGGAAGAAGCGACTATATTACACTTGCCTGTCGAACATATTTCACAAGTTCATGCAAAAATATCAAGTTGGCGGAAGTCGACTTCGGATTATAAAACTCGTTTCCATGCTTTGTCAATGGCAGTATTAAGACGGTGACAAGTGCAATCCAGATGAATTTACGAATATTGTCAGCCGTGTGCGGTTCAGGAAAATGCTTACACTTGTACATGGCATGCTTGAGTTTCCAGTCTGAAACCCAAAATCACTAAATGAGTTGTTATTCACATCGCCGGTAATCATGTCAGTGCAGAAAGCTCAAGCATTATGTACAGCTGCAGAAGAAATCTGTTTTCTGATAGTTTCTTGGCAGTATTTCATTTTGTCAAAAGTCACATTCCTAACAGTTTTTGTCCATATAAAACGTCATTGACTTCTACATTTCCATGCTTGCTACCGATATTAATCAACGTTTGGGCCAAAAAACGAAATCCAGGATTGTCGACAATAGCAAATGAACTGCCAATCTCTGCAACAAAGCGAACTTCTGCATCTTTCACTGTGTTTCGTTCTGCTACGCTAATATTTTTTTCCTGGTCATTGTAAATTGTCTATTCGAACTGCAGAAACAATTCTTAGCATGATATGCCATGTTTTTAGTTCCATAAAGTTTCACTGAACCATCTGTACTCTTTGCCTTATATATTATGCAGCAAAAACAGTCCGTACACGCAGTCGAGCCAAAGATTGGGGAGCCGTCATATGTCTCAAGTACACGAAATTTTTTCCATGATTCCGACTTACCATCATTATTTGGTTTCATAACAATCTGACCTTTATTGATCGCTTCCTTCAGCCCATCTGCTGTGTAAGACACATTATCGGCGTCGTTACATGATGTACTTGCCGACATTTAAGAATTAAGTTTAGTTTAGATTAATTAAGATTGAATTAAGCAAATTCACCGCAAAACAAAATGTCAACAGGAACAGGAAAGGGAAATCTAAATGCACAAACAAACCATAGAGTTAAATTTCGGAGATTGAGCAAAATAGAAGATAATTAAATAAATAAATAAAATTAAATTGAATATTTAAATAATTAAATTAAATAATTAAATAATAATTAAATTAAATTACAATTAAATTGACAATATCGCTACAAGTGTTTCACGTATAATTTTCTATACAAATATATAGAGAAAGGGCACGTTTTGTTTTCGTCGCAAATAAAATCGCGCGACGACGGGTTTTTTTTTTAGGGTCGGGAGGAGACTAAGGATTGGTTGTGGGTCAGGGAACATTGACCCATGACCCATGTGACCCATCCAATTTTGCGACCAATTTGACCCATTACTTGCTCTGTTATACATAGGATTTTACATCGCTGTGATTAGTACATAGAATATTAACAGTATGCTGATATTCGACTGACATGCAACGAATATAAATCAAATAATGACATAATAGAATATACAGATGTTCTTCTTACCATTTAACTTCTAAAATACAAAAACAAGTCTCTTTGGTATGCAGGGCCGGATTAAGCCATCTTGGTGCCCTAGCACAAACCACCTCGTGTGCCCCCTTCTGCCCCGAGCCCCCGATCCTCCACTGTTCAATATTATGCAAAATACTAACATAGAAAAACAGTTGTTAACACATATGTTTGTATTACTATCACTCATGATAACTGTTTACATTACTATTATTTGAAACAAAAACAAGAGCTCAGATAGATGAAGGCACCGTTGTTACAGAATACTTGGCAATGGAATTTTGTTCAGGAAACGATTCAGGAGGACAGATAGCAAGCATGCTGGAATTTGATCCCCAGCAGAAATCAATCATCGAATTTTCTCCAGTTTCAGGTTCTATTGTTGAGGTTTAAGACGAGGTGGTGAAAGATCTAAGTACAGATCAGCAGTATTTACTGAAAATGTGTCTACTTATTCAAAGTGGTTGCAACGCTGGTCAGAGATACATCTAATACTTAGAGACTGCCCAACCTGAGACAATCAGTCATGCAAGATGGTTAGCTAATGCTTACCGAATACTCAGGTTGTATGCCTCCGAACAAAGTCCTTCTGCCGACCTTTAACGAATTGCGAAATTCATACTGAATTTGTATGCTCCATCATAGTTTTGCATCAAATCTCATCCAAGCTGCCAGGATGGAGCCAAGAACTTCTTCATGATTTCACTGTACCAAAAATTGACCCAAATGATCAGGCTGTCGTGGCTACATTAGTGCAAAACAACAGCTACTTTTGTCATCCAGAAAATATATTGTTGGCGGCTGTTGGCGAAAAAGACGAAAACATTAGAAAATTTGCATACGACAAAGTGTTGCTGGCTCGAAGTACTCACTCAAGTGACACGTGTAAGATTCGTTGTTTTGACAAATAAACTTTTAAGCTGAGTCGTACACTAGCATGGTTAACTGGGAACTGGTCGAGTTTGATTCACCTCCACTGCTGCAGGACATCATTGCCGAAGATATTGCCAGTTACGACCAGGTGATTCTACCTCACTTTCCATGCCATTCGCAAGATGTTGAAAGAAACATCAAGGATGTCACAGCAGTTTGTGGCAAAGTATATGGACATGATAGACGCCATGGTGCTATTATTCAAAGGAAGAAATCAAGATCGGACGTGCCAACAATAGAAACAAAAACAAAAGCAGACTTTCTGCACTAATTTCACATTTGAACTGCCGTACTGTTGCAAATAACTTTGTTTTTTTTTTATTTTACTAGAGATTGTTGTTTTTGAATATGTTGTGTTTGATTTTAAGAACCATTAGCATTGCTAATAATTCACTCTGTTCAGCAGCGTTATATTTTCAGAACACATTTAATTGCGTTTTTTTTAAAGACAAAGTTGCTAGAAAACGGTTCTATAGAAAATAAAACTGTTTTTGTCTACGCTTTTACTTTCATATGGATCACATTTTGGTTTGTCTGAAACCTTAACTCCTAAATTAGTCAGTTTTTGCCCCACCCTAATATATATATATATATATATATATATATATATATATATATATATATATATATATTAAGGGGGCCCAAAAGAACTTTTTGTCAAATTTTTTTGGAGCATTTTGTGTTTCCTTTTACTTCAAAACGGCACATAAAATATTTCATGAATATATGACTTTATTTAGTACTGCCTCATCGATATTGAAATTTTAAATCATTTTGAATGAATTTTGAATATAAGTATTTATATATAAAGCGCACAGAAAATGCTAGAAAGTTCTGGAAAGTTTTATAAAAATCTATATAGTTCTAGAAGGTTCTGGAAGGTTCTATAAAATCTCTAGAAGCTTCTAGAATAAAGTGGAAAAATTGAGAAGGTTCCGGCGAATTATAGAAAACTCTAGAATTTTTTATTTTTATTTAAAATAGCCAGCTTCACCAGTGCATTTCAATTTAGTTATATGAATCAAGTGTTATAAGATCAGGTGTTACGGCTATATAAATATCATTCATTTAGTTATCACTACTTTGTCGAAAACTGTTGTTCATTTAATTGGTGAACCATCTGAAGATTTTTCTGAACGAGTTCTTCCAACAGCGAAAAATGTTTTGAGTGTATACTTTCATTTACACAAAATTAACAAAGTGCCCAAGGAAGATGATATTTCTGACTGTTGAGCATCTGGGATAAAGCGCGTATCCCTTATGGCTGAAAAACGGGCTATCATTAAAAAGTTGGAAGTACTTTTTGACAAGTACTGAGAGGTTGAGAAGAATACTAAAAGAGGAGGAATGGTTCAACGTAAAATAGAAGCTGACATTGTCCGCTTCAAATCATCTATCTTTGACATCGCACACATCAATGCTCACACTATGATCAGAATTGAAGACAGGCTTTTCTTGCATGACAAGCAAACTGAACGCAAAATGGTAATGGGAACTGAAGACAAAACACTGACAAAGAAGGAACAGCGAGCTCAAAAACGGAAGGATAGGTTGCTTGAAATACTTGTACAGGAAAAGGGAAAAGATGTTGCTGTAATCCATAACCATGTGATCTCTCAGTACCAAGCAGCTGTGATTATTCAGAGAAGGAAGACGACTAACTAATGCATTCCAATGCCGAGAAATCGACATTAATTCTGCCTAAACGACGACGTTTGAAAGCTATGGATGTTGTTTCGCCATTGGTAGCCTCTGATCTTGATCGCAATGGAATAAGTGATAGACAGGCAGATATTTTTTAGTAATAATGAAAAATACACTGGAAAAAACGTGAATAGAATTTGTGTAATAAAACATGTTTTTGATGACTATATGTAAGACAGTTAATTACTAGGTATAGATGTACAACCTTTTGCCGTATCGGGAATGTTTTAATGTCATTGCGCAACATTATGTCGGATAGTCGAAAGTCTTCTTTATGTTTCCAAAATTATCTACATATATATTTCTCTTCTTCGCCCAACCTTGCGAGACAATGGCGGCCTGCGAGAATTCCCGAATAATTTTCGAATACGTCACAGAAAGCAAGACGCGTTCAACAATATATATATATATATATATATATATATATATATATATATATCCTAGATGAGCTACCAACCGAGGTTGACGAGCCCCATCTACCCGAAGCGGCTGGTTTTGAGGCGCCAGTGAACCGCCTTCGCCCCTTCTCCTGTCAGTGGAAACAGTTTCGCCGGGCTTAGTAGCTAAGCCGCACGAGAAGGCCAGGAGTTGGACTTGGTTGTCAGAGGCTATTTGAGACGCACGCCATTGGGAGCATTTTATTTGTTAGTGGGAGCTTATCCCCGCTACCAACCCCCGGCAGTAACAACCTTGAAACCAATATATATATAGTTTTGTCGCGATTTTAGAATTCCCGAATAGGTCAAAAAAGCAAGACGAGTTCAACAACGTTCGACAACTCGCGTTTTTTTTTTCTAATTTCTTTTATAAAACCGGATTATTTTAATTTCCCATTTATCCCCAGTCGCGGTAAATTCAGTAGCCGTTTAACCGCGGAGAATGAGGGAATGCTGTACATAAAATAGATTCTGTCAACTGATTATTGTAAAAAAAAAAAAATAAAAACACATTTAATAATACAATTACGTGTGAAGAATAAAGTAATATTGAACTAATTTCCAAATTTAGAATAAAAAAAAATGATGTATACATATAGATAAGATGTGAAAATGCTATGGAGGCCGGCGCTACCATTAGGCTAAAAGTGGGTAGACAATAAGTGTAGACAATAAAATATTAGATATGGTGAAATCTTTTGTTTTGATATCTTTGTGCTGCTGTTTAGGGGAAAATCCCGATTATTTAAATTATAAATATGTATGGCGCAATACAAACAAATGTTAACTGTTTCAGAATATGGACGCATTACAAAAAATATTAAGTAACATCTATCTGTACTGAATATTGTAGCATGAAGGTAATATTAAAAGAATCTTAAGCTGTGTTGAGCAGGTCTAAAAAAATACAAAAAACAGGTTATATGGAGACTGGCATGGCCTGAATGAAAAAAAAATCTTACATCAAAACAACACTATAGTGTGCTGGGGGAAGGGGTGGATTGAGGCAGACACAAAGTGAACCAAAAAAAAAAAAAGCAATGCAAATTAAAACACCCACCCCCGGAAATATGTTTATTAGAATCTGAATGAAAAAAATCTGATATTAAAAAGACATTAAAATATATCTAACCAATAAAGAGAAAATTAAGTCTGGCAGCTCATCGGCAATCAAGGCATCCAAAGAATTAACTAAAAATCTGTAAACAATAAAATAAAAAACAAGTTGCTGGAAGGTACCAGATAGTGACTATAAAGTCTGCAAAGGTCAAAGTTGTACTTTGCATAGTATGTATTTTTTCCGAATATGTCAGCCTGTTATTTTGTTTGATTGCTTATTTAAAAAAAATATTTACACTACTTATATTGATTGATAAGGCGGCGTATGCTACGTCTAGTAACATTATATAGCTATAGTTAGATGCACGAAACGTGTGGCGAATATATGAGTAGAACTGTTGTACTTCAGTATAGGGGCCGTCCATAAAGTACGTAACGCTCAAAAGGGGGCGAGGGGGTATAAAAAAGTGTGACAGTTTGTGAAGGGTGGTGGGGGGTCAGGCCAAGTGTGACGTCACATTATATATATATATATATTTCTAATTAAAAATTTTTTTTTAGTAAAACTTAATAGTTTTAAAAATAATTTTCAAAAAATTTGTGAAACACTTAAATTAGTTTTATGTCAAAATAGCATGAAATGCATATCTTTTCAATGTGTTGTTCACAATTCCTCATGCTAGTTAGGAGTTCATATTTCTACGATTTACCTTCGTGATTCTTTCCTCCTCCAATCCCAATCAACCAAACAACTGATGCAGGACCGCTTTATCAACTAGGCGCAGTAGGCACTGTGCCTAGGATCTACGGCCTTTTCAAGGGCCTACGAAAGCCAGAACATAAAGTGAAAACAAGTTCAGAATGCCAATAAAATTTAATAATGTTTGTGTTAAAGTAACTATATAAATTAATATATATATATATATATATATATATATATATATATATATATATATATATATATATATATATATAAATATTAACAATAAAGATGGGGAGGGCCTACGACTTTGAAAGTGCCTAGGGCCTACGATGACCTTAAAACGGCCCTGAACTGATGGAAAGAGCAGATGCTGATGCTCATAAATTTCCTTCAATGTTTGTGGCACAAACTCTCAAATTTGATGACATTATGCCAAGATCAACAGGAGTTTTAAAAGTACAACCATTTGATCTTTATCGTCCATCTTTGCAGACCAGCATACATGATCGAATTTGCAAAGTGTGTCACTTATACTTTGCCTCACAAATAATGTTGAAGAAACATACAGGACAACACAGATCTCGGGCGCAGGAGAATGTGCCAACCCAAACTTTTCCAGAATCAACTCAGATAAAACGCCTCCGTCCTTTGAGAATCGCTTTGAGAAGGCACAGAGAACTCATGGCAATTATTGGCAGAATGGAAAATGCACATTCAGAGGATGTTGAGTGGCTAGATGAGGATGAAGTTGATCTGTCTGCAATTATTCTTCCAGGAAACGATGATGGGGAAAGATTTATGTCAGTTGTAACTATGGATGAACAATTCACTTCACCATGGATGTATGATGTCTAGTAAATATTTGTTTAATTAAACATAATTCACAAGTCCACTATAGAGCTGCTCACATAATTTGTCACTGTAGTCCTTTTTTAGTCGCATTGTTTCGTTTCTATTTTTATTATTTAATCCCTGGTTGAGGTCAAGTTTCGCTAATCTACTTCTTATCCTGAGTCAATAGAATGCATAATCGGAAGATTATTTCAAAGTTCACCTCACCCATTGTAAATGAAAAGGCAGTTCAACAGTGAAGTGCGTTTTAAGTTTTCGATTAAATTTTAATTAGTTGTTAATTTAAAAGTTGTTTTTTGTGACAGTGGGGAGGTGGGGTCAAAATGGTCAAAAATAGCGTGACGTACTTTATGAATGGCCCGATATTAATTATTGTTCAGATCTTCAGGATAAGCATTTGTTAGTTCTTCACAACACTGAGATGTTTGTGATACATCGATAAAACAAGAAAATCGAACTGTTATACAATAAAAACTTGTCCTCGTCTACTCATCTCTGTCTCAGGTTTGTCAACAATTGCATAGAATTAGGAAGCAGATATACGAAATTGGTGTCTCGCATTCAGAGATACCTCAGGTCCATCACCATCAATGACCACTGTCCTTCGTTTACGATTACGGGTCAAAGTAGATTGATAACATTAGGGAAAAATATATTCGGTCTGCTACCTGTTAGTCTGACTAATTCTGTCACGCTGATTACTAGGGAGCGACCGATATGCTTTTTTACCGATAGTCCGATACCGATATTTTCCCCTAGCATTTTTACCGATACCGATATTTTTTTTAATCAACAACAATGCCAAACACGTGTTTTTTCTTGTGCTACAGCTAATGACGTATGTCAACCCATGTTCACCCCTTCCCTGTCATATTTCGTAACACTTCACCCACACGTAAGTCTTGTTAACCTCCCTCCTCCCCCAACTTCCCATCCCAAAATAAATACACACAGATGTTCACTAATTGTATCATTCAAGGTCATACATTAGAATTAAGAAATGCCAATCCTATTGTTTCAAGGTCATATCGCTGATGCAATTTTTGTGGACGTGACAATTTCTGTGTACGGGTTTTTTTTTTCCTTTTTTTTTTAAATCTTGTCTTATCTGGTTATAGAGTTGGGTTATTTACGGATTTTTTTTTCTGTAACTCTGTTGTGAAAAAAAAATAACCAATGTATCGGCAGCCAAAAAACGGCCGGTCCGATAGTTAACCCATAGTGCCAATATCGGTTCGACTATCGGTCGCTCCCGACCAATATTAACCGATAGTGCCAATATCGGTCCGATACCGATACCCATCCGATTTTCGGTCGCTCCCTACTGATTACAGCACTTCAGGTTATTGAGTTATATGACTTTAACATTTTTTTGGTAAAATTACATGTTGTAGCTAGCTATTATAAATTCTTAATAATGTTGTACACTTGCCGTGCTGTGTGCTTTACCTTTAAATGCTATGTGTTTTTTTTTTTTGTTTTTTTTTTAGACTGATTGTGTATTAATTTCAAAACAATATGAAGAAAGTTTAAAGTTGTTGCTCGAATCATTTAGACTATTTCTGTTATATCTATGGACATTTTACTCCCCGTGATCAGCGGAAACAACTTACAAGAAAAGTAAAGGTTGCCTATCATCACTACTTCGGTGTCTTAACATGCGATCAAGACAGAGCCTGGGCGCCACATATTTGCTGTAGTGTTTGTTATTTGGGACTCACCCAGTGGCTAAATGGCAAAAGGAAGCATATGTCGTTTGCGGTACCAATGATATGGCGAGAGACAAGAGATCATCATTCGGACTGATACTTTTGCATGACAAGTATTGCTGGATATTAAAAAACATATCAGCGATTCATTATCCAAATTGTGACTCTGCTTTGAAACCTGTTCCACACGATGTACAAAATCCAGTTCCCAATCCTCCAGTATGCCTTGATAGCGAAAGTGACGACGATGATGAGGAAAATCACAGTGAGCAGGAGAGTGATGCATATGAACCTCTAGATGATGAAAAGATACCTCATCTTATTGGCCAAGCTGAATGGAACGATTTAGTGAGGGATCTGGGGTTTACAAAGAAGAAGGCAGAACTGCTTGGATATCGTTTACAAAATGGAATTTGTTACAAAGCGGAACATTGAAGGTTTAAAGAAAGAACTGGACTGTGAGTATATTCCAGGAGACTGGCATATGTTTAAAGACTTAAGTAAAGTTAGTCTTAAAGCAGTTCTACTACACAATGGGAATGTGATGCCATCTATTCCATTAGCACACGCAGTTGGATAACATGAAATATATCATTCTATGAAGTTGTTACTCAACGCTATCAAGTACAGAGATCATAACTGGTGCCCTTTTGGGGATCTACATTTAGTTTCCCTTCTTCTTGGATTGCAGCTGGGATACACAAGGTACATGTGCTTTCTATGTTTGTGGAACAGCCGTGATGACGAAAATTATTACGCAGTTAAAGAATGGCCAGCAAGAACTGATCATGCACCTGGCAGATACAATGTACAACATGTTGATCCTACCAAAATACTGCTTCCCCCTCTTCACATAAAGCTTGGACTGTTCAAAAATTTTCTGAAGGCTCTGGACAAGGATTCGGGTGGCTTTGCGGATCTTCAAGAGAAGCTCAAGATCACTCTTACACCAGCAAAGATACGTGCGGTCGTGCTCACCGTACCTCAAATTCGTGAAGTCAATCGTGATCCCACTTTTAAGACACAGCTGCAGCCTGCTCAGTTGGCAACCTGGGAAGCTTTTGTGGCTGTGGTTTCTAATTGTTTGGGAAACCACAGGTCTGATAGCTATGCACAGTTGTTTGAGAGACTATTAACAACATACAAGGATATGGGATGCTGAATGTCCTTAAAAATTCACTTTCTGCACTCCCATCTCAGCTTCTTCCCACCCAATCTAGGTGCTGTCATTTACGAACAGGATTAACGTTTTCACCAAGATGGAAATCAGATATCAAGGGAGGTATGGCAGCAGCATGATGGGCGAATTGTGTTGGTTTTTACAGCAAGAGTGTGACACTGATTACAAATGAAAAGCAACATCGTCTAATTATTTCAACTTCGAAATGCATTGTATTAGGATTACGTGAGGTTATTTGTACATATGATACTGTATAGTTGCTTCTTCTGTTCTATTTCCATGTAAATTGTAGTTATTGTATTGAAATAAAGAAGCATTGACATTATATTTCTAATGATTATAAAACATTATAATGGTACATCAAAATGTTAACATAACATTAAAACCTGACGTGATACACAATTTTCAATGACATATTTGGAATCAGCAGGTTAAAATGGTCTTAGTACACTTAATAGATCCCAAGTAGCAAAAATGTTGTTCCCTAGTGTAATTCACACATGTTATTTCTTTTGCAGCTTCAACAAATTAGCACAATTCACAATTGTTTTCACTATTAGACTTAAACGGAAGTGCAATTGTCACTACCCATTATTGCGTTACGTAGCACAAGCATATCCTAAAAATGTAAAAAATAGCACCAATAAAATAATTTCGTTTTTATAAAAATCAGAAGCCTTATTATAAAGTATATTACCATGTGACCAATTTATTCAGAAATTATTTTCTGCTTTTTAGTACGTAAGAAAAACGTTGTTTTTTATAAAATATATTTTATAATGTAATTTTTATTTTCTACTTTTTAGACAAAATGTGCTTTATATAATTATTTTTTTTCAATTAATACGAAGAGTTTAAAAATGTTGGTATGAGACGGACCCAACTATATGTAGGTTTGCTAGAACATATCGGAGAGCTATGACGTCACACGTGTTCAGGCGCAGTAGAGTATTCTTTCTTCAGCCACAATAGTTTTATTTTCGAAAAATACTTAAGAAACTCATCAAATCATAATGGAATGGTAAGATTATTGCATTGTCATCGGGTTCTGAGCAACATTGAAAGTATAAAAGATATAGCTTTTCGGAAAGTGGTCTAAAATTGGTGCCGAATTCCATTACTGTCTACTATATTTAGCACCAGTAATTTCCCTTGATTTAGACAAGATTGTGATTTATTTGCCATACATATTTAATTTTATTTATTAAGAAACTCATCAAATCATAATGAAATAGTAAGAATATTGCATTGTCATCGGGTTCTGAGTTTTATTGAAAGTATCAGAGCTATAGCTTATCGGAAATCGGTCTAAAATTGGATTGCCAAATTCCTGGACAGACAAACAAACAACCAATCAAACAAACGAACAAACAAACAGACAGACAAGAAGTGAAGTTAAGAAAAACGTTGTAAAAAAAGCGTGTAGTGCTGTAGGAGTTGCAAGATGATGTCTCTGTCGATGCTGTCAAATGCTTGGCGGAAGTCGATGAAATTTAGTTATAAGTTGGACTGCCATTCCAATGATAGTTAAATATGATTCTTATAGTCATGATTAGGTCAGAGAAGGATCTGTTCTTTCGGAAACCAGCTTGTTTTGCTCTGAGCTGGTTATCGATGGCATTCTTCAGCATTTTATTATGATGCGTTAGCGCTTTAGTCAAGCTTCTGATCGACCGTGAAAAGTTGAAGACCCCTCAGTGTTCTCCTGGCATAGTTTCCTGCATGCCTGAGATACGCATAAGCTTAATAGACACTAAGGTGAAGAAGAGCTATCAACTAGAGACGCTGCACGTGGCAGCTATTTGAAAGATAGAGTCCTACCAAGAGGAGTCTATCCTGGTGTACACTGATGGTTCAGCTATTAAAGAGGACGGTCAGGACAAGGCCGGTCACGGCGCTCACATAGCAAACCAAGCCACAAAGTTCACTGAGGACATCGCTGAACCATGTGGACTTCTCTGTACATAAGAAGCAGAGATAAAAGCCATAAAAGAGGCGGTGACGTACATTGATAAGAGGATAAGGGTGAGGCGATACCACCGTCGGATGTCCCCATCCTGACAAACTTGATGTCAGTTATCTAAACTGTAGTGAGTAAGAGAAGGGCCGCAACAATTTGAAATTATGGTGGAGGCAATACAAATCCTCATGGACACATAAGGTATGGATGTAGTGCTCTAGTGGATCCCAGGCCACGCAGGCATTTCTGGGATCGAAAGGGCCGACGACCAGGCCCAGTCCAGAATAATCATGGGGCATGGGGTCTCCAAGGTGTCCATTCTTGCCAAACTGCGTAACTTTGAACAAACTGTATAGCTTTCGAGTTGAGACAACGGAACTACTGTGGTGAAGTAATAACGAATATGGAGCGACCTTCTAAATTCTTTATTAAGAGCTTTAAAGTGATGAACATGCCATAGTAGCTCAGTGCCGAAATGGACATTGTCCAATTGATGCTTATTTTGGAAATCTGAGACCCAATTACGACTCCCATTTTCGCCACTGCGGAGAGAAGGAAGAAACAGAAGACCACTTGATGTACGTAAGTATTCGTCTGGCAGGAAGCCCGCTCGCCATTAGGCTTTATTGCGTTCTCCAGGAGCTGAGAGACACTGCATGTTTCATTTCACGAGCCCTGAGGGACTGTCTTGGCTCGATTCCATAATCATCACTGTGCTAGGCACTTTATGTCTCTTCAGTTCTTGCAATGGCCCGAGATCTGCGTTCTTAATTTTTAGGAATCTTGTTAGTTTCAGTGCTTTGTACCAAGATTAATTATCATTGCGGCTGCTGTCATATCTGCTTTTACTGTAGGTGTAGTTCTGTCAAGGAAGACCTTGTGTAATAAGTCAATCATTTTCTTTTTATGGTTCTTTGCTGTGTGGTATCCTTTGCTATCTTAAACTGGCTTGTCATGGTTTAAACGTTACTTGTTGAATACTCTGGATTTTTTGTAGAGGGTGCTAAGATCTCTCGTCTCTGCCCTATACTCTGCCAGTTTCTTATAAAAGAGTGTCTTCATGGCATTTTATTTTTCCTCTTTATTTGGGATAGTGTATAGTTCTCTAAGCATGCATTCTTTTTTTGCTTATCTGAGCAGTTATTTAGGTGCTTTTTGGTGCTTTTCTGTCTTGGATCAGCTTCCATTTTTCTTGTGACAACCATTCTTTGTTGGCTCTCTTCCTGATGTCTTTGAGTAAGGAGCAGAGTTCCTTCAGTGGTGTCTCATCTGTGATACTGCTTGGAGCTTTGCAAATGTTTTGAATGCATCTCTTTATCTTGTTCGTGGAGTTTTCGGGTGTTCAATTAAATGTGACTTTCCTACTTTTGGATTTTTAAGTAATTAAGGAACAGACTTGAAAATTTGGCTTCCAGTGTTTAAATCCCTTTTACTGTCATTTTTTTTATTTTTTATATATTTTTTTTAAAACTTGTTATTGTTTGTAATAATTTATCATTGAATTGTTAAAAGAAAAAAATAGACTCATCAAATTACATTGACCATTTCATTATAACCTAAATTTTGTGTTTCAGCCAATCTTTTTGCAAATGTTATGCAGGGTCAGCGAGGATGAACATATTTTCGTTCAAAAATGTACTACAAAAAAGCTCACTCCGTCTAGTAGGTTTGAATTGTATTTTTATATCATTCCAAAACTTTATCTTTATTTTGGCTTAACTTTATTTTGGTTTATCTTTCTTTATTTTGTATATATGATATATCCGTATTAGATCATAGTAATTGTAAATGCATGCATGGTATACATATGCCATGAAGTTTAATAAGTGTACAGACACAAACATTGGTGTTGTACTAGCATTATTCGACTAAATCAGTGTAGGCTTTAGGTATAGGCGATATAGGCAGCTGCCTAGAGCGGCATTATTTCAAGGAGCGGCAAATTCCAGCAAAATAAAAAAAAATAAAAAATATACAAATTAAAATAAAATAAATGAATTTGAGAAAGTGTAGAATTAAATAAGAGCACAAAATTGCTTAGAATGGCGACAACAAATAAATCACGTGGATTAACGCTCTATTTTAATTTATTACATCAATATTATGACATCACTATTTTAAAAATTATTTTCTTCTTTTGCATTTAAAAAAAAATTAGATTCAGATATAATGGAGGATCCTGCTAAATGGCCAGATATAAGTGATAATATTCGTTGTTTTCTTATTCAGCATGATCCAAAGCAGATGGGGAGTCTGGTTATCCTAAAGATGAAAGTGAGAGACAATTTTTTAATTACCACTATACACGCAAACTGGCTAACGGAGAAACTTTAAAAAAGGAAATGATTGATGTATCCTACGTCAGTAGATAAGGTATATTGTTTTTGTTGCAGAATATATAACAGGAGTAAATCTGCCTTAGCAACACATGGCAGATGTGACTGGAAAAATATGTCAAGTATATTGCGGCATCATGAAAAATCTTCAGATCATTTAACCAGTTATCATGATTGGAAAGAACTAAAAATGAGCATAACAAATAATAAAACTATTGATGACGTGAATCAGCGCCTTATAAATCGTGAAGCGGAACACTTGAAAGATGTATTAGAAAGAATAATATCTTTGGTCAGAGTACATGGAGTTCAAAATTTACCCCTGAGAGGGCAGTCTGATCGGTTATATACACCTCATAATGGAAAATTTTTGAAATTTGTTGAAGTTATTGCTGATTTTAATCCGGTAATGAAAGAACATATAAGACGTTTTAAATCAGATGAAATTCATGACTTTAACTTAGCAGAAAAAATAAACTTCTTAAATACACTACGTATACTTAAAACTCTTTAACTTTTATAAAGTTGCCAAATTTTACAAATTTGTAATGAAGAATGAAGACCAGTAATTAAACTATAAATATATCATATTTTTATTTTCATAGTTTAGATTTACTTCAAGATAAATAGCATTTATAGAGTTTTCTTAGAAAAATTAAACTAAAAAGGGCGGCATTTTTGTCCTTGCCTATATCACAAAAATGTCTAAGGCCGGCACTGGACTAAATCGTATTCTATAGATGTGTACATGAGTGAGTCTGTATGTTTCTCCTGTCAATAAATGTGTTTTATGAGTTCCACGACTATTCGACCCTGGACAGTTCGAACCTCTAAAGTTCAACCCCGCCATTTCGAACTGTTGACACTTCGACCACCGCGACATTTCGAGCCCGGACTATTGGACCCTATAATTGATAAAATAATATATGAACAATTATTTCTTTGTTTTAAATATGTTTATTAATTTTGCTCAATATGCGTATAAAAGACTCAGAAAGCAAGAATTGATGTTAAACGGAAGAATTGGAATCGAATCGGCATTGATAAAATTTCTGGAGTCACTCTGTCACTAATACTAAGTTAGTGAATCAAACGAGGAATCAATTTGAGTTTTTAAACTTGTTAGTGTCTTTCATTTAAATAATACAAAAAAAACGAAGAAATTAGATAAAAATTACAGAAATATATATTTTTTTCTAGATTGACCATTACTTAATAATTCAAAGTATTGAGTATAGGTTTAATTTTACTTCAGTTGTATGAAGTATTTTTATATGATTTTAATGTTCCTATATTATATTCCTAGTACTGATTTTCCTGCCGTAGACATAATCACTTACAATGTAACTTTTCTTATTCTAATTAGAATTAAGTGTAGAAATATACTGCTAACTTTGTTTCAAACCTTATGTAAAGATATAATATATATATATATATATATATATATATATATATATATATATATATATATATATATATATATATAAAATTAAACAAAAGGTTATTCTCTAGCTTCTAAATGTTTCTGCCCTCGTGCTAAAAATCCTAAGAAGTATTGACAACCATAGCCTGTTAGAGAAACCCACAACTTCCTCTATCGAATTTCCATGCAAATTTGTGACAATAATATTAGTTTGTCAGGCACAAGCTGATCAGAAAGAAATCAATGAAGACGAAATTATATTAGAGCTGCAGGAACTGGGCGTTTTGTTTTGTTTGTTTTTTTTTTTCATTTTTTTTTCTATATATTCAGTTTTGTTTCCTGTAACGCATACAGATAAAGTTTCAGAATCATTATTAACGTACATTTATTAACGTAGCATTTATTAACGTACATTTATTAACGTAGCATTTATTAACGTACATTTATTAACGTACATTTATTAACGTACATTTATTAACGTACATTTATTAACGTACATTTATCAATGTAATTTAATAACGTAGCATTTATTAACGTACATTTATTAACGTACATTTATTAACGTACATTTATTAACGTACATTTATTAACGTACATTTATTAATGTACATTTATTAACGTACATTTATCAATGTAATTTAATAACGTACATTTATTAACGTACATTTATTAACGTAGCATTTATTAACGTACATTTATTAACGTACATTTATCAATGTAATTTAATAACGTACATTTATTAACGTACATTTATTAACGTACATTTATTAACGTACATTTGTTAACGTACATTTATTAACGTACATTATTAACGTACATTTATCAATGTAATTTAATAACGTACATTTATTAACGTACATTTATTAACGTACATTTATTAACGTACATTTATTAACGTACATTTATCAATGTAATTTAATAACGTAGCATTTATTAACGTACATTTATTAACGTACATTATTAACGTACATTATTAACGTACATTTATTAACGTGCATTTATTTACGTACATTTATTAGCGTACATTTATCAATGTAATTTAATAACGTACATTTATTAATGTACATTTATTAACGTAGCATTTATTAACGTACATTTATCAATGTAATTTAATAACTTACATTTATTAACGTACATTTATTAACGTACATTTATTAACGCACATTTATTAACGTACATTTATCAAAGTAATTTAATAACGTGCATTTATTAACGTACATTTATTAACGTACATTTATGAACGTACATTTGTTAACGTACATTTATTAATGTACATTTATTAGCGTACATTTATTAACGTACATTTATTAACGTACATTTATTAACGTACATTTATCAATGTAATTTAATAACGTACATTTATTACCGTACATTTATTACCGTACATTTATTACCGTACATTTATTAACGTACATTTATTAACGTACATTTAGTAACGTACATTTATCAATGTAATTTAATAACGTACATTTATTAACGTACATTTATTAACGTACATTTATTAACGTACATTTATTAACGTACATTTATTAACGTAGCATTTATTAACGTAGCATTTATTAACGTAGCATTTATTAACGTACATTTATCAATGTAATTTAATAACGTAGCATTTATTAACGTACATTTATTAACGTACATTATTAACGTACATTTATTAACGTACATTTATTAACGTACATTTATTAACGTGCATTTATTAACGTACATTTATTAACGTACATTTATTAACGTACATTTATTAACGTAGTATTTATTAACGTACATTTATTAACGTACATTTATCAATGTAATTTAAACACTTACATTTATTAACGTACATTTATTAACGTACATTTATTAACGTACATTTATTAACGTACATTTATCAAAGTAATTTAATAACGTGCATTTATTAACGTACATTTATTAACGTACATTTATTAACGTACATTTATTAACGTAATTTATCAATGTAATTTAATGACGTACATTTATTAACGTACATTTATTAGCGTACATTTATTAACGTACATTTATTAACGTACATTTATTAACGTACATTTATCAATGTAATTTAATAACGTACATTTATTACCGTACATTTATTAACGTAGCATTTATTAACGTACATTTATTAACGTACGTTTATCAATGTAATTTATTAACGTACATTTATTAACGTACATTTATTAACGTACATTTATTAACGTACATTTATCAAAGTAATTTAATAACGTACATTTATTAACGTACATTTATTAACGTACATTTATTAACGTACATTTATCAATGTAATTTAATAACGTACATGTATTAACGTACATTTATTAACGTACATTTATTAACGTACATGAGGATCAGAAGTTATTTTAGGTCGTGGTGAAAGTACCGTGCTATATCTCCAGTGGTTCATCCATGGCCATGGTGTAAATGAAAGAAATGCACCATAAAAACCATCCCATTAGTGGTTTATAGGATTTAAAAGACTTCCTCTCATCCTTACAGGGAACACATACTACAGGCCATTTTACCCTTGAGCAATTTTTCTTCATGAGATGATTTCCTTTTATTATAGATATAAATTGATTTCATTTTTAAGATCAAGGAAAAACTAGATTCTATATTTTGAACCCTACGTAAGTAAACTACCGGTTTGTGATAATTGTTCTTAGAGATTTATATGGTGAAGAGCATAACGTTACTTATAAAATTATTGGATACAACTCTGCAGTGATATATTTCAAGAAATATAATGTAACCGCTATATTATTGGGGGAGGCACTTTCACTGGTAGCGTAGCAATACATTCTCAATGACAACACATGAGCTAATAGTCAAAACAATCAATAGTTTGATGATTATCTTTATTATACTACTTGATTGATGGTAAACATAATTAAATACTAAATCTAAATAAAGAATAAAACTTATTCTCTGTATAATCTCTCTATAAAACGTATACCTCTATTCCAGAAAACTTCTCAATCTAACCAACTCATCTCCACACCAATTATGATGATAATACACATCCACGTCATCTTAATTCTTTCATCTTATTGGAAGAAGACCATTCAGAGCACTGTACGTCTTAACAAGGAATATTCTTTTCTTCCAACAAAAAATACCTACATAGTAAATGCACACCAATATGTTCGTTACATATTTTTTGGTAGCTCAATCATAACAATTAGATTCAACAAGCCCATCTTTTTTTTACAAATTATCACCGGTCTCCGTCCGTAGTTTAAACAGAAATATACTCAATGTTAAGTAGGTTTAAAGGCAGTTTTTACTGCTTCAGATATATCTCTTTTTGTAAATTCGCAATTTTCAAAGATATAGAATGTTGTAAGTAACAGAAAAACTCCTATTGAATGTTATATAAAAACTCTCCTCAACATCAAATTATAAGCCAGCAAGTGAAGGGTTTAGGTTGTATGCCAGTCAGGCGTAATATCGAAATAAATATTAACCTGTGTTTCTATGTAGGCTATATCCACATTATTACTAATTTACTAATAGCGGTCTCAAGTCCGTCTGTCTGCGTTAGGCGAAAGGACGAATAAAAATCAAGAATACTGTTTTGTGTTTAAAATATTAATCATGACTTCTAGCCATATAATATTTTTATAATATAAAACGTGTTGTTTGTTAATTAGCTGATTATGCTTATGAGTTTAGTTTGGCTCCCAATGAACACGTTATTTGATTAATTTTCCGTTTACAAAATTTTGTAAAAATTACTTTTATGCGACTTTTGGGCTATTTTGCCTGTTTCTTTGCACAGAATGTATAACATACAGAGAAGAGGAACGTATTCGTCACAACAAAAGGTGTCAGCAAAATAAAAACCAAAATAGAGAATGTTTTGAGGGATGTGGACAACTTAAGGTATTTTGACTTTCCAAGAATAGAACTTGCTCAATCGGGATACGCAATTGAATAGCATATATATATATATATATTATGGATTTAAATCATCAGGTCCCTCTCTCTTACTTATACAAGCACTACTCATTTCTCAGGTCGACAGTCGAGCGCTCTACACCGCACGAACACCCGTACTCTGTGCAATTTTAAAAATAGTTTTATAAATTCAATTATACTGAATATTTTGTCATAAATAGTATATTTCTATAGAAAGATTTTTAAATAAACTCTAACTTGGTACTAAATTTATAATATTCCTTTTAGAATTGTCAAAGTTATGATAGTTTAAGTGACATGCAGTCACTATGTGACTCAATATTTATTCTTTGTCTATTGTAAAAAAATTGCACACTAAAAGATTTACATTTTTTTCAAAGGTAACTGAATGTCAAGCTAATTATTTCAATGTAAAGCTATTCCAATGCTCTTTCCGTTGATGTATAAGAACACATGATTTATATAATAAAAAAATTTCATGTCACATACCTAATATTTGTAGTCTACATAGTAGATTTATATTAGTATGTAATGACAATGTAATGTTTAAATTAACGGTATGCAAAAGAAAGTTGTTATATCAATATTCGACCGGTAACACCCTTGTAAAAGTCACGCCTCGCCCCTACATAACACATAAGTGATCCATATTTTACTCTAATAATAAAAGAAAAACCTTGTAAGGAAAAGTATAAGTGACCAGGCCAAATACACACAAAAACACAGATGATAGAAAAAGTGAAGAGTGTATAGATAGACCCACAACTGCTTAGCGCTTAACATAGCAAAAAAAAACATATAAAAGGGTTTGAGTCATAAAGTATTTTTATCACTATATTTATTAAAATAGATATTACTAATTTTTTTTTAATTTTAAATTACCATTACCAAGCAGAGAACTGCCATCCTCACCATGAACAATTAATGTATCTTTTGTGGAGCATTTACCCAGTGTTTGAATTCACTGCTAGAGAGTTTTCTAGGTATTAAATGTTTCTCCATTACGTGAAGTTAATTCTAGAAAGTCATTTTTAAGACCTTTCCTTTTTGCGTTTGACTTCAGCTAAGCACGTCATAATTTAATCATTTTAAATAACTCATAGACTAACCGGAATTTTCATTGCTGCAGCCAATGCTGGCGAGACTGTTTTGCGCTCCTGCAAGTTCAGCTCCAGTGGAACGAGTCTTTTCACAAAGTGGATTGTTTTTACGACCACACAGAGCTCGTATGAGTGATTCACTATTGGAGGCACTTGTGTTCCTCAAGTGTAACGATTGACATTGACTAACATTATGATTTTGTTGAATGCACTACATTACATGTATATACATGAAATTTAAATAAATTTTGTTGTTAAAGAAATATTGGATTTTATTGTTTTATGAAATCCTTGTTTTAGTCCTTGTATGCAAAGTCCTTGTCCTGGTCCTTGGCAGGCAAGTCCTTGTACTTTGTGTCCTTGTCCTGTTCCTTGCACTTTGTGTCCTTGTTAACATCACTGCTCTTAGTACGGAACTCGATAATTAGTTACTATACAGATAAAATTATTATTTGAATACAATTATTATTTAACTATTCATTTACTAACTTATAAATAGGTGAAAAACTAAGATGCCGTCGTTAAATTTTATCTTTTTCCTTTGCACTGTTATTTAAACATGATTTTTTCCCAGGATTCCTCTACGTAAACATACAGAGGGAATACTTCAACAAAAGAAGCGTCAGATTGACAAGTATGGTCTCCTGGAAAGGATCAATGATTTGTTCTTGTGATGAATCAGGGCAGCAGAGATGTTCAATGACGGCTATTCAAGCTTGACATAGAGACTGAGATATTTGTTTTGTCTAGTTCTCAGTTTGCTAGGATATTTAATACAATCTACTCTTTGGCTACAAATGGCTAACAAAAACGAGTATTGAAAAAAATCGACCTACGTAACTTAAAAGAAAAACTAATCACATTGTCGATTTGCATTTTATACTCACACACACACACACAAACACACGCATATATATATATATATATATATATATATATATATATATATATATAAATATATATATATTATGTGTTACGTATTATATATATATACATAGATGGAGAGAGAGAGAGAGAGAGAGAGAGACGTTCTTTTGTATAAGTAGCTTTGGCGGCTGCTCAGGTGCCCTCAGCCGAACTCGTTTTTATTCACCAAGCATTATTAAAATTACATTTATACTAGCTGTACCCTGCAAAGCTTTTGCATGAAGATAGACTATTGTAAAGCCAGTGCCAAACCTAGGGATTTTGGGGCCCGGTTGCTTGGCCTCTTTTGAGGCCTCTGCGTTTTGACGTTCGATACCATGACATTAGATTATGTACTTATTATTTAATCTAAAAATAGTTTTGGGAGCTCCCCTCAAGCTCGGGCCCGGCGGAATTTTCGATTTTGGACCCCCCTCTCCCACCCTACGTACGCCTCTGTGTTCAGCTTTGACACATATTTTCAAAAAAAGTTTTTTTTTTTTTTTTTTTGTTATGAAATGCCTAATTAGTTGTTGTTTCTTTTTCTTAAAACATCCTAAAGGATAAATCATTTCAATAAAAAAAATGTCAAAGAGATCTAATTAGTTGCTTTTCATTAAAACAACTAAAAGGATAAATTCTAAAAAAAAATAAATAAAAAAAATGTCAAAGAGAGGCATCGAACCTGGATAGTCAGAATAAAAATAAAACCCCAAGTTGCTTAGCCATTCAGCCACCATGTCACACAATCATATTGTACCTTATAAAGCATTTGCATAGAGATAGACTATTGTTCATCCAGTGCCAAACCCAGGGATTTGGGGGCCCGGGGGCTTGGCCTTTTTTGGGGCCCCTGCATTTTGACAGCCGATACCATGACATGAGATTATGTACTTAATATTTAATGTAAAAAATAAGTTTGGGGGCTCCCCTCAAGCTGGGCCCTGTGGGAATTTCGATTTTGGACTTTTTTTTAAAGTTATGAAATAATTAAAAATCTAATTAGTTGTTGTTTTTAGAAAAAGCTCTATTGTCCCCGTTTTGTCTGTCTGTCATCACCTTAGATCTCAACAACCATAAGTCCTAGACCCATGATGTATATATCATTTTGTAGGTCTTGGCCTGCCAAGTGTACATCAAAAGTCCATTTCGCGATAGGACCTCTGAGGGCCGGGCTTCAGGGCTCCTAAGGGGCTTATATCTCTATACTTATAAGACGCATTTGTTGTCTGTCTGTCTGTCTGTCTGTTCCCTTATAACTCAAGATCCAGACAACCAAAAAACGTGAAATTTGTTACACATACACATAATTACATGGGGAAGGTTATAGGACAGGTTTCGTTTCATCTGGATGGGTAGTTTAATTGTAATTTTTTTTTTTATTTTAGTATTTTACTATATTAAAGTAATCTCGACGGCGCCATAAATAAAATTCCTCTGTGACGTCATTTCCCGATGATCGAATAGAACTTGCGCGCTGGTGCTGTATTGTGTCTTTGTGCTGCAAAGAATTGTTGATGTTTTTGGAGGGAGTGAGGGAGGGGAGAGAGGGAGGGGGAGAGAGGGAGGGGAGAGAGAGAGGGGGAGAGAGGGAGGGAGGGGGATGGACAGGGGGGAGAGGAGGGGGAGAGAGGGAGATGGGAGATGGAAGGAGAGAGGGAGAGAAAGGGAGGGAAGGAAAGAGAAAGGAAGGGAGGGAGAGAGGGGGTAGGATGGGAGATAGAGGGGGAGGGAGAGAGAGGGTGGGAGAGAGGGAGGGAGAGAGATAAAAAGTGAGGGGTTAGGGAGGGAGAGGGAATGAGGGAGGGAGAAAGGGGAGAGAGGGGGAGGGAGTGAGAGAGGTGGAGAGGGAGGGAGAAAGGAGGGAGGGACAGGGGGGTTAGTGATGGAGAGAGGGGAGGGAAGGAGAGAGGGAGAGGATGGGAGAAATGGGAGGAAGAGATAAGGAGAGAGAGAGGGGGCAGGGAGGGAGAGAGAGGTAAGGAGGAAGGGGGAGAAGGAGGGAGGTGGACAGGGGGGAGAGAAGGAGAGGGAGATGGGAGAGGGAGGGAGGGAGAGAGAGATGGGAGGGAGAGGGAGGGAGGGAAAGGGAGAGAGAAGGGGAGGGAGGGAGAGAGGAAGGGAGAGAGGGGGTAGGGAGAAAACAGAAGGTAAACAGAAAACCTTATTTTAAACCCGGGCAAAGCCGGGTACTTGCAACTAGTATTATATATACACCTTGTACGTTCAATAACCCATTCATTTGGTGCGAAATACTGCAGCACGTAGTTTCACCAAGATTTATTAAGAAACTCATCAAATGAAATAGTAAGCTTGTGTTCTGAGTTTAATTGAAAGTATCAGAGCTATGCAACAATTGACGGAGTTTTCGGACGATTAAATGACTACAATTTCGAATGTTTTCAATTATGAGTCCTATTTCAGTAACCACAAACCACTTGTAGTTAGATTTAAGAGAAAATAATTTTTTTTCAAATATAAAGAAACGTCTTTATAATATTTTTTTACAGATATATGCATTACACAATTGAATTTATAAACATTTCCAAAATTTACAAATATTTACACGAAAATGCGCTAACACGTCCTGTGTCCAGAATGGAACAGGCTTAATTGCTTGTTTTTTTTTCTTACTACATCCTAAAAGATAAATTATTTAAAAAAAAAACTCAAAGAGATCTAATTTTAACTTTTTATTAAAACAACTAAAAGGATACATTCTGAAAAAAAAGAACAATAAAAAAAATGTCCCTAAAGAGGAATCGAACCTGGATAGTCAGCATTAAAAGATAAATACAAACAGCTTATACATTCAGCCACCACAACACACGAACGAAAGGAAATTTTCAATGTACTATTAAAAAAAAATTGCTCGATTATTTTTTCACTTCCGTTCATTACCATTGTTTACGTTTGACAATGTTAAAATGCTATCTGTTGTAATAAAAACGACAATAATTTGAATGATATTATATATTAATTATTACCTTTTAATATTTTGGCTTTTTACATTTCATAATAAAAACCACAGAAACTATTTAATACTGTAGATTTTTCAAAAAGAAAAATCGAATCGAGACGCCGGGAAGTCGCCATTTTGAATTCTTGTTTTCCGCTTTCGATTGAACGCATAACCCAAAATCACAATTAAGCTATCCTCTAACCAAAGCGAATTTTGCGTATCTAGGTAGCTCGCGAAATTCGCCCCTATTTCGCGGCAATGTATTTATATGGAGATGCTCAAACCGCGTAGAATTTCCGCGGCGGTGCAGAGAAATTTCGCGGCATCGCTTCTTTCAGAGTGTTTTCGCGTTTCGCGAGTGTAAACAATCCAAAATGGCTGCCTAGAAACATCGACTCAAATGAAAATCATGGTTAAAATTGATATAAATGTCTTAAAATTAACAAATAAGACTTACATTTATATATAGCAACTTGAATTATATCAGATTATACCAAAAAGTAAGTGTTTTTTTCACTTTTTACTTGTAAAATACCATAACTGTAGAAAATATATCATAAGAAGAAAATGTCTGCCGACGTCTTCAAATAAACAAAAAGAAAATTAAAAAAATCATTATATCCGGTCGGCTGACGTCCACGTTCGCTTCGCTTAGGTGTAGCGAGGGTTTTTCGCGCTTTGAAAAATCTCACGTGAGAAATAGCGCAGCGGAACGCTTCGCTTTGATTTGAGGATAGCTTTATGTTATTAGATTCTGTTGTTATTTTGAAAGAACACATTTCAGGAAATTAAGGAGTGTGACTTGTTTCATCCCAAATATGCTATTTGAAATCATGCATTTCTGTTAATTTTATTGTCAACGGGGCATAAATAGTTCTAAATTTAGATCGACTCAGTTATACAATTATTCTCTACTGTTAGCAGTTTTAACACTTGTTTGACTTCATTTTCCAGTGCCCAAATTATTTTTTTACTACAGATTTTCAATAGGTCTCTAGTAACATAAAATCTTATAATAAATCACATTTAATGGTGTTCACATATACTCTGGGGACCCATCACTTTAGCCGAGGAGACTATAATTAAGTTACTAATTATTAGGGCTGTACCGGATTGTAATTTTTAGATCCTGCAGGTATCGGAACCGGAATCGGATTTAATAGTTGAATCCTGCCGGAATCGGAACAGGAACCGGATTTTACCAAAGTAAATAGTAACTCTTCCGATCGAAGTAGTAAGTTCTCGCCTAACATAAAAAAAAGATATAAGAATGAAAATAGAATAAAAATTTAGTTTTTAAGTTCTAGATAGCAAAAAACAGTATTAACCATTTAGATCTTGAAGAATGTGACTAAAACTCCTTCCCCAATCTTGAGTTAAGAAAGATAACTCTGTCAAAATAACAGGTTCTTTGTTTTAAATTTTTTTTTAATAAAGCTTACCTAATTTAACTTGATTTCTCTTACAAAGAATTGGGTAAAATATCTTAGAAAGTATAATAAACATGTTTATTAATAAATGAATTCAATATATATATATATATATATATATATATATATATATATATATATATATAAATATATATATATATATATATTGTTACGACTTTCCCCTCGGTGCGCACCGTGCATCGAGATATTGAACGCTATCACGCGGTAGAGAGAGTGACGTGGAAGCCGGAAGAAATTGGCCATGTTGCAGTTGTTGTTGTTTATTTAAGTTGATAGATATTAGTAAATACTCTTGGAACCCACGCCAGCCTGTGTGTTGTTTTAATTTCATAAACAAGAATTTTTAAAGAGTTGTAACAATAAATATATATACTGTGGCACAACCCGATAGCTTATTTTTTTTTAGTTTTCTATAGTGACGTCACCGAACCGTGTTATTTCATTCATACTTCCATTTAAACCATTATCTGACTATTTCCCATAAAACACAAATTAAAATGCATTTCAAATCTAAATCAATATCACTTTAATGTTCAATAAAAATGTATCTTCAAGTTATTTATCTAAATTTGCGAGGAATTTTATCCAAATCGTGACAAAATCCACTAAATTAAAAAAATTGCAGAAAAATAAATTATTGTCATATTTTTAAACTGTAAACACCCACAAATAGATCGTTGTCTGATCTTTAAAGAAGTTAAACTTTTATAGCTAAATATAGTTAGTTTAAAGAAAACACGGAATCAAAAGTAGCGGAAGGTAAGGTGTCGTATTACTACTAGACTAAATACGATTCAAATCTTCCTTTTTAATATATTTTTGCTTACAAACAGATCAACGTTATTGTAGTTATGAAAAGCAAAGGAAATTATTGTTTTAATTTAATTGTTTAGCGCTAAATATTTCAAAATTATGTTGCGCTAAAAAATGTCTTACAATTTCAAACAACAAAGAAATCCGGCTTAAATCCGGCACATTTTAACCGGAACCGGAATCGGAACCGGATTTGTTAAAACTGCCGAAATCCGGCTTAATCGGATTCCGGTACAGCCTTACTAATTATATTTTGTTCTCTTGAGAGAAATCAAAATTCAACTAGGGTTTGTCGGTTTTAAAAACCGCGGCAAAAAACGGTTTTTCGACTAATCTCGAAGCATTTGACAACCGTTTTTTCGGGCTTTAAAAGTCTGTTTTAGCCTAGAACTTAACAATTAGCAAAAATGTTGAAATATGCCTCTAAATTATAGAGAAGTATGTAAAACTGTGACTTTCCAGTTTATTCTCTCGTCAGTCCGACCCTTGTACATTTGTCATTGTTAGTAATTGTTCTCGGGTGATTTGGGGACCTGGAAAAAGGGCTAAACTCAAGTCGTTTACACTAATTCTACAGAACAACCGAGGATTTTTTTAGCGCACAAATTTGACTTTCTGGAAGTATACGACTTGAAATGGGCATCCCATTGAAACGGAAATAGGGGAATGGAGCTCATTACTAGACAACAGACAGAGTAAGTCTATTTGTTACAAGTTGACTAAATTTATATTCGTCATCCAACCCCTCCACCACCACCACCAACCCCTCTAAACTAAACAAGATATTCACTTGCCAGGACCGTCGTACAGCCGCTGTAATGACTAGTGTAACTATTACATCTCAGGAAGGGGGGTGTTAGGGGGAGGTGAGATAATTGTATGAAGGGAGGGTTGAGGAGTAGATTTAGAGTTCAACAGTGGAGGACTGTTTTGAAACGGGCACTCATTGTTGGTCCATAGATGGGGACGTGCAGAGGTGTGTTCGTGTACGGTGTCCCATTAGGGTGATTTATCATTGCATGGTAAAAAAAATAATTTTCTCCGATTCTAATGCATTGTGGTTCATTTTTTTTTCCTTTTGGCAAGCAAATCAAGAAAAACTAAACTTTTTGAAAAAATGACCACTTTTAGAGGTCGCTCAAGCGACCCGAAGTTTTACTATATGAGATAATGCGGCAGTTCTGATGTGTCGCTTGCTTGCTTTTGCTATAGTGCAATTTTAGTTCATTGTAAAATGAAAAGTATACCGTGATATTTGAATTTTAGATTATATCTAAAGTTATTATTCAAGTTTGCTGGATAATAAAGTAGTTTTTGACTAACTACAAATTATTGAATTGATATGGCATCCACATCAAGTGGTGATTCACAATTTGTATTGACAAGACGTATAACTGAAGTTTTGTTGATTGTCAAACGGATTCGTGTCTGCCTAGTAATGTCTTACTGACCTTGGGTCATGCTATGAAGATGATTTTCTAAAATCACAAGGTACTGAAGAAGACAATATTCGAAAACATTAAGGTAATTGTTAATGATTTTTATAAAGAAAAGCAGTCTAAGGGAATCAAAGAGTAGTTGAAGACGAAAGAAGACATCTGAAGGCTGCTGTTACTACTTGGCCAACAAACAACAGCGAAAGTGAGGATGAAGGTAAAGATGACGTTGATTTTGAAATTGAGATTCCTGTTTACTACAAGAAGCTTCTGTCAGAGGGTTTGATGCCAGACAAGAAATTTGAAATCAGAATTTCAATTTAGAAAAGTAAATGCCCATTTGTCATTCACTGGAACGGAACGATAATGGAGGAAACTACAAATTATCCAGAGCTGCAGTCACACGTAGCCAGATTAGCTGTAGTTTTAACTGGGGAAGAAGTTGAGAAGATTTTAGGTTTAGCTAAAATACCAACCGTGCTGGTAAGGCACAAGCCAATGCAACAATACAGCTGTTAAGACTTTGTGATATATCGGATGAGATTATTGGTATGTGTTTTGACACAATATCCGTCAACACTGGTGTTACCAAGGGATATTTTGCAAGAGGAACTGTTACATTTTGCCTGCCGACATCATGTGCAGGAACTGGTCATTGGAGTTGTTTTTTCTCTGTGGCTCCACAAACAGCCCTAACATTCCACTGTTCAAACGTTTCAAACGATTTTGGACTAAAGTTGATCAGCAGCTGTATAGTCCGCTAGAGGATTCGAGAGTAGATGATCCGTTTATTGTGGAACACAAACACAGTGTTGTGTCATTCCTGCAAGACAGTCTGTCAAGTGCCTCAAGTTACATACCACGTGACGTTTACAGAGGGATGATCAAAACCTGATTGTTGCTATTTGGCGTCAGTGTAAGCAATCAACCGTACCACTTTCATGCGCTAGGCAATTACCATATGGTTCGCTGGATTGCAAAAGTTATATACTGCTTAAAGATCTTCTTGTTTAAAAATCAGTTCTAGCTCACACCTTCAGAGGTAAAGATTTTGCAATAATTCTGCTTGTGGCAACACTCACATTTACGTCAAACTTAAATCTCATGTCCTGTGAGTCGTGATGCTCCGTTTAAGGATCTATTGTTATTCATGCAGATCTCACGAAATTCTGTCATATACGAAACGGTGTCTGATGTGCGAAAATGAAATTTGAAAACTATCTTTGGTATAGTAGTCCAGAGATGCTTTTTCTTGCGTGTTGGTCTGAAAAAGTTTCTGAAGCGATGCTGAAGACTGGCGATGACTGGACGAATCGAGTGTTTAAATTGAAGAATTGCACTAACTGTATCATTTTGTAGGTATCCCATCACTATCTGCAATGCGTTAAGTCGGTATTGATACCAGCTTCAATAAAGTTTACCCATTATTCTGGGATCTATTGCCGTCATTTGCTGAAGCTAATGGTATTGTTGATTCCTTTAAGTCAGTTGCATTGATGTCATCATTTAATAAGTCAATCACTAAAACGGAATCTGAAATGCAGAGATTGCTTCAAGTTTTAGAAGATCACAGAAAGAGAGTGCCAAAGTTGAAGAAAAGTACACTGAAGTTTTTTTACGAAGGTTGAACTGTCGATCATTAGTCTGGTGTATTGTGTATGTTTATAATACAATGTGTACATGAATAAACAAGCAGTAACTGTTGCATATCATTGTATTTTATGTTATTTAACATTTCAACATGTCTAATTCGCTGTATTTAATGTTGAATGTTGATTTTTAGACAATGATTAATTTAATGTTTATATTATAAGAATTCATGTCATTAAAGAAGATACTATAAACTTATTCAATTTCAATAAAATTTGGAATGAAAGTCTAGGACTATAAAAGGGAAAAAAATTAGCAACAATGCAATATCAAATTGCAAAATTTTTTTTTTTGAATCACCCTAGTGTCACATGTATAGATAACTTAAGGATGAGAGAGAGACAGAAAGTGAATACAGTAGACGTCCATTAGTCCGGCATCCAACAGTCCGGAATGCCCGAAAGTCCGGCATCACTCCAGAAAATTGTAAAATTTTGGTTTTCTCCAAAAGTGTGTCTTTAAAGCAAATAAAAATACTCGAGAGCTATTCGGAAGTTTTCGGGATAGTTCGGGATCATCCGGAAGTGGCTTCTAATCGACGAGAATGAGCCTATTGAACAAGAACTAACCGATGAGGACATTATCAACATTGTAGTAATCACTAAGCCTACTCAAAATCTTGAAGAAAGTGACTCAGATGCCGAAACAAAAGAAAAGGAAAAAATCAGCTGGGCAGAAGCTGCAGAATCACTAAATAAGTTTATCTCTTTTGCCGAGGCTATTACTAGCTACAGTGCTTCAGAAATTATTGATTTCCATATCATTAGAAATAAATTTTATACTATAAGCCAAAAGTCAAGAAAACAAAAAGACATTCGTGACTTTAAAAACTAAGTGAAATATGTTTTACAGTTCGTGTACATACATTATATGAAATGTAAAATAAACTTATTTGTATGTATTTGTAGTTTAATTATTAACCTAATAGTTCTTATTATTACCGCCCGATATACCGGAATTTTCGATAGTCCGGCACCGAGCCGGTCCCGAACGTGCCGGATTATCGGACTTCTACTGTACCATGAGTAAAAAAAAACCAGTTATATGTAAAGACTATAAATAAATAAGCGCTATACGGAGGTCTACATCACAACGACTGATTTTAGAACTGGTGTGTGAGCGGCAAACCAAAGTTACTAAACCTCGTGTCTTTGACAGCCATGTATATTTACAATATAATATATACGAAACACTGGAAAGTATTAATTCTTATTAGTGACTGCCGAATAAAGTTGAACAGTTTAAAGGACATGTTAAAAATATGTTTAGTCATAATGCTATTTTAATGAATATATATATGTACCCACTAGTAGTTTTTTTTTTATTGTCATATAGGCTACTGATAACAGAGGCGTACCTAGGGAGGGGGGGTTCAAATTCTAAAGTCTTCCCGGGCCTCAGCTTAATAGGGGCTCCAAAATATTTTTTACATTAAATATTAAGTACATTATCTCATGTCATGGTGTCGAAATGCAGGGGCCCCCAAATCCCTAGGTTCGGAACTGACTGATATTTTTTTTCTTTTATATATAGTTTACGTAAAAATTGGTTGACATAATTACACTTTACTTTATTCTTTTTCATCACGTTAATTAAATACGACATAAATTTAAAATGATTATCGCTAGAGTGTTTTAAATATCCGTTATTTCATTATTTTTTTATAAAACCGAAAACCGGTTTTCGCCGGTTTTTTTGTGAAATTGACCTTCGACAACTGTTTTTTTTTAAAGTCGGTTTTTGTATAATCTCTTACATGCAACATAGGTTTTTTTTAGAGCATTTTCGAAAAAAAATGCTCTATTGTCCCCGTTTTGTCTGTCTGTCTGTCCGTCTGTCAAGGAGAGTCACCTCACGTCTCCCGTAGTGCTTCCATGGTGAGTGCTCAACGGCTACGGTCGAGATGTAAGAAAGACACTAGTCAGTTTCGCTAAGCAGTAAAAAAATTCTAAAAAAATGTCCATGCATGACTAACTCATGCAGTACATGAATGTATATATTGCCGCCATCTTGTCTGACTGACATTACATAATTTCTGCACTATGACAGACGACGAGCAGGATATTATTTTTAGAGCATTTTCGAAAAAAAATGCTCTATTGTCTCCGTTTTGTCTGTCTGTCTGTCTGTCTGTCCGTCTGTCTGTCCGTCTGTCCGTCTGTCCGTCATCACCCAAGATCTCAACAACCATAAGTCCTAGACCCATGATGTATATATCATTTTGTAGGTCTTGGCCTGCCAAGAAATGACTTTTTTCCATTTCGCGATCTGACCTCTCAGGGCCGTAAAAGGGGCCTTAGTACCGTTTTTTACTATATAAGCTATATTAATAAAGGAGCGCTATATCTCAGCAACTATAAGTCTTAGACCCATGATGTATATATCATTTTGTAGGTACATCAAAAGTTCATTTCGCGATAGGACCTCTGAGGGCCGGGCTTCAGGGCTCATAAGGGGCTTATATATTTATTATATATACACCTTGTACGTTCAATAGCCCGTTCATTTGGTGCGAAATACTGCAGCACGTAGTTTCACCAAGATTTATTAAGAAACTCATCAAATGAAATAGTAAGCTTGTGTTCTGAGTTTAATTGAAAGTACCAGAGCTATGCAACAATTGACGGAGTCTTCGGACGATTAAATGACTATAATTTCGAATGATTTCAATTATGAGTCCTATTTCATTAACCACAAACCACTTGTAGTTAGATTTAAGAGAAAATAATTTTTTTTTCAAATATAAAGAAACGTCTTTATAAATATTTTTTTACAGATATATGCATTACACAATTGAATTTAAAAACATTTCCAAAATTTACAAATATTTACTGAAAGATAGCATGCGTACTGATACATAACATGAAAATGCGCTAACACGTCCTGTGTCCAGAATGGAACAGGCTTATTTGCTTGTTTTTAATAATTTAAGTGTGAAGTTATAAAAAATAAAGCTTTGCAAACAAACACATACGTGTGGCTTGTTATTTCTGTGTTTTTATTTTGTCCATTGCGCTTATATCATTTATAACATTACTTGTATAGTGAAGGTATGCGATATTAATTCTGCAACTTTTTTCAATACTAGTTGAAGCTCTCTTTTTGTATTTTATTTTTTAAAAATTCATTCACATACAGGGTGTATTTAAAATGTAGCGGTCTTAAAGAGTGCCAACTGGTGAAATTGTATTAAAGAGGTCTAAACTAAACATTTGTTTGATTTACAACCTGTTCTCGCTCTAGGCTTAGTGTACTGCTGTATAAATGCTTTTAGTACTTTGATTTCCCTTGCCATGTGATGGGATAATCTTCCCACTACTTCTTAATGAGATTAAAAACGACTATTTTATTTTAGAATAATGTTCTGAACGTTTTTTTTAATTTAGATCTATAGGTTTCATTGTATTCAATTACAGTAGATGCGACCTAGCCAAAGGTAAATAAAAAAAAACAAAAAAAAAAATAATAGAAAATTTAGCTTGTCGAGATCCTACAACAGAGCTATTATTCACTCACTTGAATAGAAGTAAAAAAATATTATTTGGAACTTTTAATTTAAACTATTTAGAATTAAAACTACTTCCAGAAATGATATTCAGATTCTTTATCAAAAATTTAGTTTTTAAAGATCAGTTTATTTTTTATAAAAGAATTCTAATATATTTAAGCATGGCAGAATAATTGCTGCTACTGGAATGATGAATGATTTAATTTTATACAATTCGTGTATCTGCTCCTGTGATGACAGAATATGGACATTTTTATCACATAGCGGTATATAGACTACTTAATGTATTATGTTAGTTATGTTAGTTAACTAGTTAAAAGTTTTAAGGAGAACTAAAAGACTTTGCTATTTATTGACTGATTTGTAGATGTCTTACTACTTTTTTTCTTACAGATAACGGAATAAAGAATACATTTGACATGTAATATTATATAAAACTATTGAAGTGTCTTTCTTGGCGATTCTCTGTCTCTATGGATTTACGTAGTCTAATGCAACCTATCTCCGGAGTATAAATTCTACTGATTGAAATCAGCCTTCAGATCGATGCCTTATTCTTTCAATTTCCTTGCCATAGTCACATGGGGGAAGAGTTATAAATAGTCATTATTTTTCTTTATCTCTGGTGGCTAACTGAATCAAAACAAATGAGCTGGTATAAAATGTGATAAGAAAGTGTAAAAACTGGAAAATAAGGGGAAAATTCATTTGATCGAATTTATTATTGTAAGAAGTAACCTTTTAGCTTCTAAATGTTTTAACTACATATTCAGTAAAACGACAATAAACCACACACACCTATCAGCCGGAGCGAAATGCTAACATTGTTGCCGATTGAAATAACTTTATTTATTTTTTTAATAAACAGACACGAAATTGAATGCAATGAAATATTTTATGTGATACAAATATGTACATTTTAAGTGATCATCCCACATTTAAATCTGTTAAATAATTTTTTCCGTGTACATTTTTTTTATAGAAATACTGGAATTTCTTTAGTGTTGTTTTTATAAATTTAATCTTTCATACTTTATGATATGATATTAAACCGAGATAAACATTTGAATAAATTAGAAATCCAAAAGATGTTATCACTTCTAATGCTTACTTTTTCTCTCATTTTGTGAACATAATCTAAAAATAATATAGCTGGTTGTCATTAGATCTATATTATCTACAATGATATTTATGATTAATATTATGAATAATCTGTAAATTACAATTTGCAAAGGAAAAGATCGCATTAAGCTAAGGGCTGTTACTTTTAATTGTATTTGGCAAACAATTGATCTTCAAAAGTGCTCAGAACTAAATCTATTGTCATATTTTTATTTTTGTATTTTCTCTCCCCGCTACATTCTGTATTCTCTGTCCCCCTCTCTTTGTTGTATTCTTTTACCTTTTATATTTTGTATTATCTCTCCAGTCCCGACTTCAAGAATAACATAATCTGTAAATGTAATTAAAATTCCCACCTGTCCCTATTTTGCATTTTCTTTCTCATAATTCTATCTTCTGTATTCTCTATCCACCCCCTGCCTAAATTATATCAACCCACCCCTAACTTATACTAAAACGTGTATGCAAAAGTTGGTTTGTGAATTAGTTACCTGGAGATTGAATAATTGTTGATGGCACCACCATCATTCTCTTTATTCCATCTGGGACAGACTTCAAAGGTACAGTGTCAATACGTACTGTAGTGCAGTGACCTCTTGTTTCTAACCATTGACACACTTGGAGGCGCGTATTGTTCAGAGTGAAATAATGTCCATCTTTTTCTACTACCTAAACAAAAACAAAAAATTCAGCTCATAATTAAAAATGCCCACCCTTTTCTATTAACCTAACACAGAAGTGTAAAGGATAGATAACTAAATAATGAAACAAGAGAATAGCCGATTATTAACTTTGTTAAGTACCAAAAATTACATGATGCAGTGGACAGCATCTGAAGTCGTAACATCAAAAAACATTACAGATTTTGTATATCGTTACAAACATCTATCTCTCTTTAGGTAGGCACTCAAAGACACTTGGGTTCGTTTGTTGAATAATACAAGTCTACAAATACGACAATGTGTAGGCTATAATAGTACAGGCGAAAACAAAGTCTCTTGTGCGTACAATTGACCCAATTGAACGAGTTTACGTGTTACTGCGACGTGTCGATAACAAACTCGCTGCATGGACAGACATGGCGTTCTCCAGCGACCAACTCTCAATTGTTCTTGCACTCATCTGCGCTCCATTGTCTCGCTGTGTGTTACTATCCAGTCTGTTACTGACCGTTACTCTCTCTGTCTCATGAATCACAGCACGGTTCCTTTAATAGAGAGTCTACCCATGATGGTTGCATCAGTTTCCCGCCAAAACTGAGGGTGGAGGTCTTTGCGTTGGTGTGCAAGTGCAGGTGGCGAATGACGCTATTCAGGTAAATCAATCTTGGACCTTACTGCACCAATGTGCAGTGTCCTCAGGACATCCGCTCTTGCCCCACATGACGTGCGTGCTCGTTTCTTGACTATATTTAGTTTATAGGAAAAGCTTGGCCAACTCCGAAAGATTTTTACAGACAGTTAACTTCCTGTCAGGTGTGACTCGCAGGACCCAGGTATTGGTTACATAGCTATCAACTTCCAGCTTCAGCTGCTCCTTAAGGATAGTCGTGCCCGTCGTGAAAAGCAAATTGACGTTCTTCGAGCATTTTATCTCTAATCCCCCGATCCGCATATAACAGCCGACAGTAGTCAGATCCTCTCATGGACTGAGACACTCTTCCCGGTATTCCAGATAGCGCTATCGTCAGCACCCCAGTAATTGCAACAGTTCATTTATATGGGCTAGGAACAATGTACAACTCAAAGCAGAACCCTGAGGGAAACCCTGCTCGAGGGTCTGTTTCCACGACACATTGTTCTCTAAGTGTGTCGAGATTGTCCGATTGGTGAAGAAACTGTGTAACCAAGTTTAACCCTAACCGCTATAGCGTCAAAAAAGACCCTGCCGCCAGATCCAATCGAACGCCTGTTTAAAGTCTAGGAAAACTAGCGCTGTCGAATCAGCTCTCTTAAAGCCGTCGGCTATTCTTGGACTAATCCATAGCACTCTTTCAACACCTATAGTATTCTTGCTTTCGGGTAATGAGCCCTTTCTCATCCATAATCTTTTTATCATGCCTTCTGCTATCTTCCCAACACATAAAGTGAGGGAAATCGGCCGATAGCTTTCCGCCTTCTTTTTCATCTCTGTCCTTCTTAAGTGCCGGCACAATTCTCCATCTTTGATGTTGGACTTCAGATACCAACGTTTGGTTGATAAACAAGAGAAACTTCTTTTTTCTGTTTGCCTCGAGGTTTGCAATAATTTCATCGCTAATCTGATCACAGCCTGGGGCCTTCCTCATACCACACCTGACTGCTTGTGCCTTTTTGCTGACAGAGCATTCTGAACGTGTCATGATTTACTTAACTAAACAGCCTTTTCTTTGACTCGTCACTCTTCATTCAGTGCCTTAAATAGTGTACTTTTCTTGCTCGACTAGCTATCTAACCACTGCAAAGGGCTGGTTATTCATTTCGGCCTTTTTGCTATCACTAGCTGTCTGGTCTGAGTAAGTTTGCATCAGGGCGGAAGTTTTAACTGTCCTAGCGTTGATCAAATTTTGAAGGAGTATTAACATTCCGTAAAATCTAACTTCTCACAAGTCTCAGACACTTCCTGCCCGATGGACTCGGCAGACGCCCTTTTTACCTGCTCAGTTAGCTTGTTGAAATTGCGGCGCGCCTCGGCTGTTTTAATTCTACTCGCTTTCCCACGAGCTGCTTGTCTCTGTCTCAATAGACTTGCAATGGCAGTAGTCCAAATTAGCCTAAACCTGCGTTTAAAATGTCTTCGATATACCGTCGTATGTGTAATTTCCGTGTAAACAACGTCGACTGTTTCACGTTAGGTATCTACACTCCCCTTGGCGGCATCCGTAGCCACACTGAAAGCGCCCTGTTGGCTTTTGCATGTGGCAGTTGAGATTTTCTTAGGTGGAGAGATATCCACCAAGACGAGAACGAGACCTATGATTGCTTCATACAAACGCAAGCACACTGAAAGATGTGGCGCAGGCCAAGTCGGGATAGACTAGGGTTAAATCTGGTCTGGTTTCGCTGGTTTTTGCTAGCGTGAAGTAAAATCGGGTCAGACTCATGGTCTGTAGGCAGTGCCCAACTGGTCATAACGTTCGGATTTCAGCCAACAGAGCAATCAGCGTTTTCCGTGGACTGGGCTTGAACTGCAGTAGCATCTTTTGGGGGTTTACCTCATCCAAATAATATTTAATTGTCGTATAAGCATACTTGCAATTTAGCCTACGATGTTACAAATCTTTAATTATAATCAAATTACACTGCATTCTTATTATAACTATAAAATATGTTTGACCTGTTTTTGTTATTGCTTTTTACATTATTTTACCCAACTAGAATATTTTTATTACGGAGTTGGGTGAAGAAGGAGAGGGTTTGGACTGAAATAGAAATAAGAGGTCAGGGCTATGAAATTTGTTATGCAACGTTTAAATGGGCGATGGGGTAAGATTTTGTTATTTTTCGCTTTCCCTTTTGCATGTATGCGGTACACTGCAAGGCAGGCCCGTAGCCAGGTCAAAGTCAGCAGGGGGGGGGCACCAATACCCAGCAAGAGGGCATCTTAACTTTTTCTTTTTTTTTCCTCTTTTCTTCTTTTTTCAGCAGGAGGGGTGGCACTCCACACATAGCGGGGGGGGGGCACGGCCCCTCAGTGCCCCCCCCTTGGCTACGGGGTTATGCAGGGGTCGGTAACTTCATTTAATAATTATCCGTTTTTTCTAAAAGTCTGTCTTCGTAGAAAACGCATTTGTCCATAAATGCACGCCAAAATTGTTTTGTTAATAAAAATATGATTGGCGTTGGCCGCTAATATTTTGAAAAGGCCGCGATAGCTCGACCCTTTTACATTGCAATATAAACATGTTAGTTGTTAGCAATGAAAATATTAACGTTTGTTTTTAAACTGGAAATCAGTAAATGTTCGCCGCTTGTGCAAGCTTTTATAGAGGGGGGTGCGATTTAATCTATTACTAATAAAATTAAATTATAAAGTATTATTTTTGTATCTTTCCGTGGAAGATATAGTTGAAGATTTAGATTAAACTTAGTTTGAACATTACTTATCCGACTAGACTTTTGGCTTATTTTTTGTCTCAGAAATATTCTAAAGATAAGGCAACTAGATCAATTCAGGAACGAAGATTTCTGTCAGCTGGCAAACCAAGATCCCATAGACCTACAATTGTCTAGAAGAGAATGGAGATGGATCGGCCACTCGCTAAGGAAGCCTCTAGAATACATCACAAAAATGGATATGCAATGGAACCCCCAAGACCAGAGAAAGGTAGGCCGCCCAAAGACAATTAGAGAAGGTATTGCAAGCAGAAATGAGGAGAGTTGAAAAATGCCTCTCAAAACAGAATGCGCTGGAGAGTGGTTAGTGAGGCCCTTTGCTCCGAAAGGAGTTCACGTCAAGTAAGTCAATATTCGACTACAAAGTTTATATAAACTATTATGGCATGTTTTTGTAGAACATACTTATTCAATAAGTATTAATTACTGTACATACCTGCAGCCTGAGTCCTTCAGAGTTAGCCAAAAATTTAGTAGCCAGTTGTTCCAATTCCGCGTCACTGGACAGACATTGTAATCCAGGTGTATCAGGACTGGTAGTATACAGTACAGTAGAAGGAGCCACAAACATGCTAAACAATGATCAGCAATAAATATAGACAATAAAATTACATATAAATATATAGGCCTATATATATATATATATATATATATATATATATATATATATATATTAGGGTGCATCACCACAATAGAGGAAAAAATTGATTGTTTGTTTTTGAGCTATGTTTCTAATTTGTTCTATTATCATTAATAATAACTTGTGTAAAATATTTTTCAAATCAGAGTTGATTTAGAGGTCCCCCCCCCCCCCCAAGAAATCACAAAACATGACATGTAAAGAAAAAAAAAAAAGTTTATTCTAGCCTATATAAAAATTGCATTAAAGTATTAAATTATTTATTACTGTTGCATTTAATTCAGTTTCACTTTGTTGCACGTTTGTAAGGTTTACGCACATTTGAGATGTTTTTGCGGTCCATTTCTACCAATTGAAGAATGTTTTGAAAATGTTCATCCGTTCGCGCTGCTTCAACAAAGTCAGGTGCCAGTTTCACTCCTCTCTCGGCACAATCGTTAACAACGTTAATATCAGCAACATTTTCTGCACTGGCAATGTAAGAAGCTGTTTGGCACCAATCATCAACAGGCAGTTGGAGGAATCATGTGTCCAGTTGAAGTCTGTATATAGTAAAACACGAGTCAACTCCAGCCAGATCACACAACCGAGTTTTAGAATCAATTGATTGGAATCGTGGTTTTCCCCAACCATTTCCAAATCGATTCTGTGGAGTTTGGAGGGCAACCACTGGTCGAAGCCTTAGCAGAGCATCTGCTAGAGCTCGCTTTTCCAACACAGGTACTTCATTGCTGAACAGAGCAAGTTGGATCATTTCAGCAGTTAGGTACCACAGATGCCTATTCAGGGCACGGATTGCTGACTTGGATATGTCTCTGTTTACATCGTTGTAATCCAAAAGTCGCTTGTAGAGCTGTAGATCATTCCATGGTGAATCCACACTCTTTTTGCAAGTGAGCCACGACACGACATAAACATGTGTTACAAATGTAGCAAATGCACGAATCTTTGGCACATGATCACGTGTGGTCATAGTACCTGGAGGCAATAATTGAATTTGTTTCTAACACAGTGCAATCTTGAGGCAATATATCAGCTTTGCCATCCATCGAGCTTTGTGCAGGGCACCTGGTCTTTTAAAGTTAACCTCCTTATTTGTAGCATTCAGGTAAACAAGGGACAGCTTAAGGAATTCGTGGTAGTCGTCTCGCAAGAATTCGGTTTGTTTACTAGAGTTGGCATGTGCAATTACCGTATCTCTCATTATCGTCAGTGGCTCTTGAGCCTTCAGATCATGATCAGCTAACGTAAACGAACTACAAACGTGAGACCAATCAAGTGCCACCAACTCCCATTTACTTCGCAGCTTGGTGAACAAAATTATATCCGGGGATTTGGAAACTTCTATTTTCATGTCTGCAAACACATACGAGAGGATAACTTCACCAATGTGATGGCGACAACCTGACCACAGAAGAGCACGTTGCAGCTTATTTTGTATGGCAATGCAGGCAGCAGTCTGATGACCAGTGTTTGATCTTGTTGTGTCGAATGTCATATTAACGATACAATCATTACAATGCCACTCTGTCATTAGCTTCATGGTTAATTCTGCAATTATTTCACCAACGGGTTTCTTTGTTGCCTTGGCATAATTTGGCACTCCTAGAAGTTTGAATTGCTTTGCATCACCGACAACAACTGTTATGCGTTCTTCAGTGACACGATGATTTTTTAAAGAAGGTGTCAGTTTGCCATCCCAGTGGAGAGTGCAGAGTTTGGGTGGTTCCCAGGAGTCGTGGATCTTTGTAGATATCTCACTTACAACTTTGCGAAGTGAACGATCTGCAGTGGCATAAGAAGAAGCCACCATTGATACATCACCCCCAAATACCAAAGCTCCTCTTGGCTTTCTTTGCTTTTGCAATGGCATTATATCAGCCAAACAGTTATCAACAAACTCCATATTATCTTCAGATTTAGAAGTAGAATCATCGGGTTCGTCACTGCTACCCTCGCTGGAAGGCACTGATATCGTTGAACATGCTGCATTTTCTTCTCTTGCGCGTTTCTGACGTTCCAATGTTGCGACATCTCCTAAATGGCGTCGAGCGACTTTTTTTGCCAGTGTTTTGTCAAATGATCCAAAGCTGGAAGACCTGTCTCCTTTCATAGACCTCAAGAATGCTAGATCTTCTGCATTCTTGATAATAGTCTCGACATTTGGTGGCCACAGTTGAAAAGTTGTTGCCAACATATATTTCATTTGTTCCAGTTTACGTTTGGTGGCTGGTGTGTTTCGGCGACTTTTATCAATTGAACGAAGTGTATTGTATTCATCAAGAAGCTAAACAATCTTCTCACAAGCTCTCCTCTCTGTCGCCATTGGAATGTTTGCTTTTTCGTAGAAAGCAGTAACTTGATTCAGCACAATTTTGGCAGTTGTAAATCGAGAAGGTGCACCAAGAGAACCTGGACGCTCACTGTGTGCTGCTACATTGCAGTGATACATCATGCACCTCAAAACTTGTAAACAAGTTGGTAGTCGAAGAATTCCAGTAATTATAGCATCATCAACACAGATTGCAGGGCCAATGCCAAACAATTCAGTTTTCAGAAGAGTTTGTGGTTTCTTTTTGTTCGCGAGGCAGGAGACGCAGTAATAACTGGATATGCAACTGTTGAAGTGATGCCAGGGTCAGCTAGCATTTCCTTAGAAGGTGTAAACATTTTATTGTTGTTTTTCATATCATTTCCATGTTCTTATTTTATAGGTCGTGTGTATCAGAAATTAAAATAATATAAATAAAGAAATTAAAAATGTTTGCCTTGGTCATCAATATGCGGTAAGGAAAAATGTTGTTTTTGCTAATAAAATGTGAATTTTAAATTTTATTTCTGAAGCACAACTGCTTATCAAAATCAATCATAGCTACCAAACATTATAAAACCAAAGACTATAAAACAATTTATATAGCGCTTCACTCTTTGTATGTAAGTCTGTAATACTTTACAAGAAGGATGGTTTTATCTAGTTTTCGCTTAATTATGCAAACTTTGTTGAAGTCCGGGGGACCTCTAAATATTGTCAAATATTTTTTATTTTTTTTACACAATGCTTTTTTTAATCAATGGAACAAATTTAAATATAAATAGCAGACAGATCAATTATTAAATTTTTTTTGGTGATGCACCTAATATATATATATATATATATATATATATATGGGCGTCGCTAGGAATTTTTCCGGGGGGGGGCAGAAATTTTTCCATGGGGGGGGGGCAAAAAAACACGTTTTTTATTTTAACTGACGATGCCATACATGTTTATTTCTCAATTAAATCCAAGTTAAGTATAACATTAACTATTTATTTTGACATAAATAAATGTATTTGAAAATTCACACATTTTGACCACAAGCACAAGCATGTTCCGATTTTAATTTTTTTTTTTTTAATTTGGCCTTGATGTATAAAATATACATTAGTTAGGTGGCATATTAGGTAGGTGGCATAAATTAGCACCCACATTTTTACCTAACGGTGTCTGGTTGGCTTTTGTTTGGCTGGTTAGCTAGTTTTGTTGGTTTGGTTGGTTATTTGGATTGGTTTGGTTAGAGTTGACGGGTAAAGCGTAATTTGTGATGTATGAAAAGTATGTTATTTCTTCATATTAGGTAGGTGGCGAAAATTAGCACCCATATCTTTACCTAATTGTGTGTTAGATATGTTTCAAGTGTCACGTTTGAACTCCCGAATTTCCGGGCAACGCCGGGTTCACTGCTAATACATATATATATATATATATATATACATATATATATATATATATACATATATATATATATATACATATATATATATATATATACATCTAAATTATAAAGCAGCTAAGCTTGTCCGGAACGCGGCTGGCGGGGGCGGTGTGTGTGGAATCCGTTCTATAAATAGACGACCTCCAGAAATAAATAAAACAATAGTATTTGATAAAGTAATTACGTGACCAGCGAGGTCACGAAAACATAATTCAAAATGGCGCTTGCGTTCAATCGATTCGATATTTTTTTTCAAAATCTACAGTTTTAAATAGTTTCTGTGTTTTTTTTTATTATGAATTGTAAAAGTCCTAAATGTTAAATAATAATGCTATATAATATCATTCAAATTATTTTAGTTTTTATTACAACAGATAGCATTTTAGTCAGACTAGGTCACTAGCGAGCGCGTTCGTAAATAACCTATGACCTATGACGTCCCGATGGTACTTTTTTTTTTTGCAGAATGGGAGCGCCGTCGCTATCAATAAAAAAATCTCTATGACGTCATTTCCCGATGAGTGCTGTATCGCTGCTAAATGACATAGTAAAGTAGTAATTTTTAGAGCATTTTCGAAAAAAAAATGCTCTATTGTCCCCGCTTTGTCTGTCTGTCTGTCTGTCCGTCATCACCCTAGATCTCAACAACCATAAGTCCTAGACCCATGACGTATATATAATTTTGTAGGTCTAGGCCTGCCATGTGTGCATCAAAAGTCCATTTCGTGATCTGACCTATGAGGGCTGGACATCAGTGTTTTTACCGTTTTTTTTACTATATAAGCTATATTAATAATTATATCATTTTCATGGCCCCATTCTACAACTTTTACGTTCAATAACCCATTAATTTGGTGCGAAATACTGCAGCACGTAGTTTCACCAAGATTGACGTCACACGTGTTTTGCGCAGTGGAGTATTTTTTTCTTCAGCCACAATAATTTTATTTTCGAAAAATACTTAAGAAACTCGTCAAATCATAATGAAATGGTAAGAATATTGCATTGTCATTGGGTTGTGAGCTATACTGAAAGTATCAGAGCTATATCTTTTTGGAAAGTGGTCTAAAATTGGTGCCGAATTTCGTTACTGTGTACTATATTTAGCACCAGTAATTTCCCTTGATTTAGACAAGATTGTGACCTATTCGCCATACATATTTAATTTTATTTATTAAGAAACTCATCAAATGAAATGGTAAGCTTGGGTTCTGAGTTTAATTGAAAGTATCAGAGCTATGCAACAATTGACGGAGTTTTCGGACGATTAAATGACTACAATTTAGAGTGTTTCAATTATGAATCATATTTTAGTGACCACAAACTATTTGTTGTTAGATTTAAGAGAAAATAAATTATTTTCAAATATAAAGAAACGTCTTTTTAATATATTTTTTTTACAGATTTATGCGTTACACAATTGAATTTATAAACATTTCCAAAATTTACAAATATTTACTGAAAGCTAACATACGTACTGATACATAACACGACAAGGCGCTAACACGTCCATCCTGTGTCCAGAATGGAACATGCTTAATTGCTTGTTTCCTTTTCAGTGCATTTTTAATCCGTTGTTTTGATTTTAACCAGGGCCGGGAAGCCGGTGTCGGTGTCGGTAGTTTTTGCCGGTCTCGGTGTCGGTGTCGGCATTTGTAATTTGCCTGGTGTCGATGTTGGTGTCGGTGTCGGCATTTGTATTTTGCCCGGAGTCGGTTCGGTGTCGGCGCAAACCCCCCCCCCCCCCCGTAAAAAACTAGAACTTTAATTAAATAAACCAGAACAACGTCAGATAGTTCTTGGCCAATCCTTAATTTAAAGTTTTCTTAAGTTCTTCTTTTCTTTTTAAATAAATACTTGGTAAATCTGTTTATCAACAAATGTATTATTTTCCAAAGCGAGATTCTCTACATTACAACAAATTGTCAGAATTGTGACTGAAAGTAGATAGGAAGGCTACTGGCTACGTTCACTCTGTTATTCACTCAATCATTGTAAATCATGAAACATTTTTTGTTTCCATCTCTCTATCAATATCCATGTTGGAGAAAGATTACACACAAACCTATTCAAGTCTTTTAGAACTTCAAAGAATGATCACATTCTCCACAGCTTAATTTCTCTCAGCCAGAATGAAACATTACCAATCTACGTCACAATGTCACTACATAAAGCCCAGTCCGTAGCTGGAGCTGTTGAGGCGCCCCCCCCCCCACCTATTACAATACAAACATTTTCAATACATATTTCAGGTATAATTCGGGTGTAAAATATCGATTCATTCCCCTATTAACTGTTAAGTATGTAGTGTCTTCATACGTCTCTCTCTTTTCTAAAAAATAGGTTTGGAACAACCATCTTTTATCATTGTCTGTAGCCCTTGCCGTGATTTTATTTCAGCATTCTGCATTCTCTGAATGGCCACTTATAAACTTCCAAGCATCATTGCTCTAGTGTTGTTGGATATGTCTGTACTTTGCAGTGATTTGCTGACTTAGGCAATCGTTAATAATAATCTTGACCAATATTTGAGCATAAGCCTAAACATAAATGAGTACTTATTAAATGTAGCGAATTGGCTGCTTCAGGTTTACTATAAAAATAACATCCCGCATACTGGGGCATATCTTGAAGTAAACCATACACTTTTTTTACTTCAATGTATTCACTGCAGCTACTCTTGATTTCCATATCTAGTATTTTTCGTGACCTTTCAATGTTACATGTACAACTGATAACTTTTTTTTTTCATCGTAATGGACATGCTGCAAAATCTCAGATCAGGGATGTCAATTTATAACTACTGAAGGACCACACTAGGTTCTTAAATTTGATTGAAGGGCTGGACCAAGAGCAGATCACTGGGGTGTTTATAATACTTTATGTGAGCTAACATAAATGTCAATGGTATCAATGTAAATGAAAAAAGGGGAGTGTACTGAGGGTCAAGTCAAAACATTTAACGGGACGTAGATTGCCCATGTTTGGTTTAGAAACTGAACGTTGTTTTCAAGATTACTATTTCGGAGACCCGTCTAGCTCGGCGCCCTGTGCATAATTATTTAAATAAACACATTTAACTGCACAGTTCGGGATTTTTATTTATTTGCTTTAGTTATTTAGTAATTACACTACAAATTAGGCCCATACAATGCATGCTGCAACATAATTATACCTTCTTTAAGTTTTTTTTTATATTCATCGGAAAATAAAAATGCCAACAAACTTGCTTTGAACGAGCAGCTTAGTAAGATACAAAGGCTATTTTTAATTTGTTTAAACAAAATAAAAGCTACCGGTACCATAGAAGAGGTGTGTGTTAGTGCAGTGGTCCCTAACTTTTTTCTCGCCGCAGACTGGTAGACATTTGATAATTTTAGCGCGGCCTGAGAGTGGTAGGTGTCGCACTATCCTGAGAGAAATACACTACAATAAATAAAAAGAAAATAATTTAATGTTTATTGGGCGGCCCAGTGCCATTTGATCCACGGACCGAAACTCGGGATTGGGGACCACTGTGTTTGTGGGTAACCAGGCAGTCGGACAGTTAGGTTATACTTTAGAGCGGCAACTTCCAGATAATAAATAGGAAAGATAGGAAAACGTTGCTATTGTACCAGATTATCAAACCTGTATTAAACTTTATAGTTGCATAATATGTGCACGAATATTACCAGTCGATTTAATTATACACTGTAGGATTTTGGTATGCTGTCAATATTTCTTTTACGTTGTAAACAACTGATTGAGAAAAGGCAATAGTACAAGTAGGGTACTGAAAAAAAATATGATCAATCGCGAAACTATCAATTTTACTTTAGTAGCATTCAAAAGTGAAATGATCGAAGTAAATATATTCCGTCAATTTAAAATACAGTTTAAAACACTTCACACTATAGAGAATTAGCTAGCAATTCTCTCAGTTAAAAATGGGATGTGGTTGGTGATAAATACGTTTTTCATGTGCTCCCAAAAAGTTATTATGCTGACCCTGCCCAAATGTGTGTATATTTTCTTTATTTTTCACCAAGTACTGCATTCAATAAATGCTTATTGAAACATTTTTTCCTATTTTGATTATAAGTATACATTGATTTTATAAGGAATCAGTAACAAAAGTAAATATATATTAGACAAATATACTTCACCAAAGCTCTAAATATTTAACCAGAAAAAGAATATATTGTTTATTAAAAGTATACATTCAATAAAAAAAATATCGATAAAGTATAAATATACAACTTCAGCAAACAAGCAGAAAATATGCTAAGCACTTGGGAAAGAAAATATTTAGGAAATTATATGGGCTAGTAAAGGAAAATAACAAGTGGAGAAGTAGAACTAATCCAGAGCTGTACAGTCTGTACGAAGAACCAAATATAACAGCTGAAATCAAAATGAATAGATTGAGGTGGGCAGGGCACATATAAAGAATGGAAAACAACAGAGGTCCAAAAGCAATATATAAGGCAACACCCAATGAGAAAAGGCCTAAACGCAGACCAAGAAGCAGATGGTTGGACGAAGTGGAGAAATACCTTAAAGCTATAGGAGTGAGAGAGTGGAGAAAGAAGACCATGGGTAGGTAAAAGTGGAGACGAGTAGTATGGCAGGCCAGGGCCCTAAATGGGCTGTAGAGTCAAGAAGAATAAATATACTATTAGACGTGCATCTTTATATATATAATATGAGATATATACAGGGAAAAAATACACAATTATCTCCCTTTGCCCCCCCCCCCCGGTGTCGGTGTCGGCGGATTTTAGAAAACCGACACCGGTGTCGGTGTCGGCCAATATTTTGACCGACACATCACCCCTGATTTTAACTATAAATAGAATAAAGGGCAAAACGCTATAAATAAAAAAAACCTCTGTGACGTCAAATAAAAAAAAATTCTGCAAATGATTTCACGTAAATCGGCTACGCATTTCACGTAAATCAGCTGCGCATTTGATAATCATGCTCAGTTATTATAGTTTGTTAACATTGTGTACTGGAGGTTATTGTTCCCTCGATGGATTACTTTTTTGATGATGGTTTGTTGGTTATGGCAGCCACATCTTTTGACGTATGAAATGTAGGTCATTTCTGCATATTAGGAAGGTGTCATATATCCGCACCTAATTAAATTGATTAAAAGGGGTTTAACATTACACCTAGATTTCCCGGGCAACGCCGGGCTTAATATCTAGTATATATATATATATATATATATATATATATATATATATATATATATATATATATAATCAAGATAATCTTTTATCAAAGTGCTATAAAGTGCTGTAAAATATCTTTACTATCGTTAAATGTGGTAGTGAATACAAATTAATGAACTAAATATGTTAGTTTTTACAGAGAATGATAATGATAAAAAAATATTTATTTACCTGGATGTGCGTCTATGCATATATTTTTTATGAATAATAATATGCAGATATTTGTATTATCTAAAGAGTTATGTTTTATCTATTTAATATATATTTATTTTAATTACTGTCCAAATTTACTTTTGTGCTTCAATCTTTAAAACAAGCGCTTAGTGTTAAATTAAATTAGATATAATTTTAATACTATTTGAAACGGAAATTAAGCTTTTGAGTGGCATCCTTTTTAATGAACAAACTGTATTTTCGGTATCAAAATTTAGAAAAAGTCTCATTGCTATATAGTTTTACGCATAAAAATTAAATTGTACACATATATGTAATCCATAAAACACGCCAAGCGACCTCATACCGTTATCACCCACACATGCAGTATCCTGACGATAGATATTTGTTTCTTTAGCCAGATCTGTTGATAATTGAATTAAAATTTAATTTTTATATCTGCGTTTGTTGATAAATTACCTGTTCCTTTTTCAAAATCATAAATCGGATAAACAAATTAAGGACCCCTCCCCTTACTGATTTACAAGAGACACTAAATTGTACAAGTGTGTCGCCTAGTTTAAAAACAAAATAAATTTATTGTGGCGGATGTCTGCTCTATACGTTCACCGAAGTCAGCATTGAGTTATGAGTGGTAAATCAGCTGACAGTGAAGTGTGACAAACACACGAACATCAGTTGTGAGAATCTAAAAAAAAAATAATTGCATTGCAAGTACCTTTTCTCTATACTTATAAGACGCATTTGCTGTCTGTCTGTCTGTTCCCTTATAACTCAAGATCCAGACAACCAAATAACGTGAAATTTGGTACACGTACACATAATTACATAGGGAAGGTCATGGGACAGGTTTCGTTTTATCTCGATGGGTAGTTTAATTGTAATTAACTAGTTTTATTTTAGTATTTTACTATATTAAAGTAATCTCGACGGCGCCATAAATAAAACTCCTCTGTGACGTCATTTCCCGATGATGCATTTTACATTTTTAAATTTTCCTACTAATAAAGTCGAATAGAACTTGCGGGCTGGTGCTGTATCGTGCCTTTGTGCTGCAAAGAATTGTTGTTTTTTCATGCTCCCTGATTTGTACAGTTTGAGGAAGGTAAAGGAATGAAGAAGTATTTTAGAAGAAGTGTGAAGCCATAATAATAAGTATATATATATATATATATATATATATATATATATATATATATATATAGAGAGAGAGAGAGAGAGAGGGAGAGAGAGAGATAAAGAGAGAGAGAGGGGGCAGGGGGAGAGAGAGGAAAGGACGGTTGAAGGGAGGGAGGGAGGAAGGGGTAGAGAGGTAGGGGTAGAGAGGGACAGAGAGGAGAGGGGAAAAAAGGGAGGAAAGGAAAGAGAAAGGAATGGAGGGAGAGCAGGGGATAGGGAGGGAGATAGAGGGGAGGGAGGGAGGGAAAGAGATACAGAGAGAGTGAGGGAGAGAGATAAACAGAGAGGGAAAAGGGAGGGAGAGAGAGGGAATGAGGGAGGGAGGAAGAGGGAGGGAGGGGGAGGGAGAGAGGGAGGGAGGGAGAAAGGAGGGGAGAGAGAGGGGGTAGGGAGGGACAGAAAGGGGGAGGGAAGGAGAGAGGGGAGAGAGAGGATGGGAGATTTGGGAGGGAGGGAGAGATAAAGAGAGAGAGGGAGCAGGGAGGGAGAGGGGAGGAAGAAGGGAGGAAAGGGAAGAGAGGGATGGATGGGGGAGGGACAGGGGTAGAGAGAAGGAGGGAGGGAGAGAGGGAGCGTTAGGGAGGGAGGGAGGGAGAGAGAGGGAGATGTGAGCGTTAGGGAGGGAGGGAGAGGGAGGGAGGGAGGGAGAAAGGGTTGGAGGGAAAGAGAAAGGGAGAGAGGGGGAGGGAGGGAGAGAGAGGAAGGGAGAGAAGGGGGTAGGGAGAAAACAAAAGGTAAAGAGAAATCCTTATGTTAAACCCGGGCAAAGCCGGGTACTTGCAACTAGTATAAATATATTTTTCAATGATAACAATTAAGTTATTGTAATTGTAATATGTGCTCATGTACCATTCTATGAAAATAAAAAATTATCATATGCTTTTTTTAAAAAAAGAAACTTTAAGCAATGAAATATCTGCTTAATAAAAGACAAGTGTATGTGTGTTTTGTTTCACCAATAGTCTTTAATAAAGTAATCACGTGACAGCTTACCCAAGCCGGAAGAGTATAAGAGTACGGATATCGAGAGATGTAGTCGCAAAAAAGGGATACATGGTCGTGCGGTAAAGCGCTCGACTGTCGACCTGAAGGTACCTGGTTCGATCTCCGGTGAGGACCAAGGAAATCTTTCAGGTCTTGGCTCAAATTCCCGATATATCTCCCGTGGTGTCTCCATGGCCATTGCACTATCGGCTATGGTGGGGATGAAAGAAGGGCACCATAAAAACCGTCCCATTATTGGTTTATAGGATCTAAGAGATTTCATCTCATCTTTACAGGGACTTCACACACATAGTCGCAAATATAAAGTGTGTGTTTTTGTTCCCTCAGCTAGTTTTCATATCGTGCGGTGTATACAGGCCCGTAGCCAGAGGGGGCTAGGGGGGGGCTGACCCCCCCCCCGTGCATGACCTGAGCCCCCCCGTGCATGATTTGAGTTTTTTGACAAAGTTTTTATAATAACGGCTATAAAACATCAATCATTTTGGTTAATAAATCAATAAAAATATTTTGGCAATTATTCAGGCTATTTATATATACTTACATATATAGCTTATCTAACTTTTGGGCATAAAAGATTGAATCTTATTGAAGTTCACTTCTGGATATTTTGGGTAGCATTGGCATTTGGTGCTTCAACAGCCGTGTGTGAGAGCAGTTTCTGAACCCTCACACTAATGCTCACCCCATATCGCAGATCAATGTTACAAAAGCGTCTAAGCAATCTTGTCCTGCTTGCATTTGAAAAAGATTTAACAGACAATCTGAATGCTGAAGCATTTTTAAGTAAATTCAGTGCTAAACCCAGGCCCGTAGCCAGGTCAAAGTAAGCAGGGAGGCACCAAAACCCAGCAAGGGGGCACCTTTACTTTTTCTTTATTTTTCCTCGTTTTCTTCTTTTTTAAGTGGGGGGGGGGCACTCCACACCTAGCCCCCCCAGTGCCCCCCTTGGCTACGGGGCTGGCTAAACCACGAAGTTTGCAAATTTGAAACGTATAGTAATATAAGTTCGCAACCAGTTCCGGCGAGTGGGGGGGCAGGGGGGCCAATGCCCAGGGGCCCGGCGAGTTTTAGGAACCTGGACTGAGCTGAGCAATCAACTTTTTAAAATATTAATATCAGCCCAGGGGCCCCGAAATTTCTTGTAATAGTTTTATATATTGATATCTTCTGAGGACAACTAGAAACTTAAATAAGTTAATAAAATAACATTGGCTTCTGACTTCATTTTTATACATATGTATAATAAAATAATAAAGTACAAACTCCGTGATTTCTGAGTGATGTTATTTAATTTGCAAATTTACTTTATAGCAGAATTAATTTTTTTTTTTAAATGGAATAATTGCGACTGTTGTTGTTGATAGATCTGTTCTTTGTTTTCAATATTTTATAAGAAATATCACATAAATAGCTAAGCTTTATTCATGCATCTTTGTCGTTCTTCCCGGGTTGTATATTAAACAAACAGTATAATAATATAAATCAGGTATCTATTATGTAACAATTGTGTAGCAGAACTATTGGTCAATATATTTATAACAGGAATCAGAAATTGCTCAGCCTCAATAAATTTTTATCATTAAAACTCTTTACTACTTAAATTATTTTTAACAAAACTGCAACATGCCATGCATTATTGAAACGTAGTTAAAATTATATATTTCTAATTAATAGCTAAACAATCGGTACTAAAATGCACCATTCCAGATATGGAACTGCGAAAAATTTCTTGGGGAGGGGACTCACTGAGATCCCCTCCCCAAACCCCTCCTCTCCGTTTGCAAGCTTTCGGCGCTTTGCGCCTCCATTTTCGCCCCCCCCCCAATTTTCGCCCTCCCCCGAGCATTTCTTCTACCCCCCCCCCCCCGTTATCGCAAGTTTAGGTCATTAAATTCTCGAAATATTCTTTGTTCAAAGACCAATTTTAAACAATGAAAACAGTCTTGCCCCCCCTTCCGGTCAAAATTGTCTAGATCCGCCCCGATCATTTCTTCGGCACCCCCCCCTCGAAAAAAATTTCTTCGCCCCCCCCCCCCCAAAAATGTCTTTGGCCCCCCCAATCAAATATTCCTGGCTACGGGCCTGGGTGTATATAACACTGTGTCATATGAAAACTACCCGCGAGGGAGACAGTGTTACAACGCATACACCGCACAATATGAAAACTACCTGAGAGAACATAACACTTTATTTAAAGGTTAGTGATTCTATCAGTAAGCAGACTGTTTGTAGTTTGAGTTGTCGATCATCACTCGCTCACAATTGAGTTTAATTGGTTGTTGACAGATGAGTTTAATTGTATTGAAAAATGGACGTTTGTTATCTATTGTTATTATGTATTAAGATATATTGGGAAATGACGAGTTTTTGTGTGCACATTACTTCAAAAAAATTATAAAAAATATAAAATTCCACACGTCGTTCGACGGGCGAAAATACTTGTAAATAAATTTCTTAAATAGATTAACAAAATTCCATAATATTTCGGCGCCTCCTTTTTTCAGTTCATCACCCACATCCCCAAATAAAAAAAAATCTTTCTCTGCCCCCCCCCCCCCCCTGTTTTCATCGCCCCCAGCAAATATGTATCGTACACTCTGAGAACCAATGAATATTAACCGTTGAAAAAATTATCGAGTGTCTTTGTTGTATATCATTTACCTTTTTTGGTATCATGTCGTATACTTCAAAATACCGCTAAAGAAAAGATAGAGAGCCGCGGGGTGAATATGCCCGCTACATCTGCTGGCATGACAGAATAAAAGGAATTTAGCACTTAGCCAAACAAGCAGGGTGCATGGACTGAATATCAACAGAATGTCAAGACAAGGATTTTTTCCTGCCCTTACCGACAGGGGGGAGGGTGTAGTGTGTCTAAACTTTTTGCCAGAACAGTATGCTTAACTGGGACCAGTAAAAATATGTTGTGTGCCGACCTCACCTGTCACAACTTTTAGCTGTGATACAATGACACAGTACCACCACTGTCTCCAATAAAGGTTTGCTACTGGTCAGGAAATCTGAACGATTTCTCCCTCAACTTTTTATATCACCTAGATGGAATGCATTTTATTTGCCTAATTAATATATTTTTTTACGCCCCATAGCCAGCATGATAGGGTGCAGTATGCCTACAATACATGCACTGTTGGCGGCGCTGATACATGTCTGCCATGCCTACAGAGCAACAGGGTGTGTGTACCCGCTATCATCTGCCGGGATGGCAGAAAAAAGGGTTTTAAGACCTGCCCAAAATGGCCAGACCAGCAGGGTGTGTGTACTGCTGATCGGCCGGAATGGCAAGGCCAGAGATTTTTCCTGCCAATTGGATAGATGGGAGGGTGTAATGTGCCTGAGACCACGCTCGAAATGACAGGCTGCGCAGTTGTGCTTGAGTGGGACAGAGTTGAAGGGTGTTGTGTGCCGACCCCATCTGTCACCATCGTCAGCTGTGAATACTATAGTCTCGGATAGTCCTCATTGACCACAGGTTGCGTACAGGATCTTATCGGGCCGTTAGGTGTCATCACTCTGACACTAAGGACAACACACACGCTAATACACAGTAGCAAAAACACTTCAAATATCCAAATCAGAAAACCCATCAAGGTATTCCTTGTTTAATGATGCTCAACTTCTCTAATATCAAAATACTAATTTTACAATAAGAATGTCAACAGCCATCTATCGAAACATTTTTTTTGTCGTTCGTTACCGATGCATGCGTTTAACAACCGCACCCTGGGATATTCCCCTTCTTCCTCTTTTCATTTATCTAACACTTCAACTACTGACTGTTATCCCAGCACAGCTCGCACCGCCCCATATAACATTGTTATAAACTAATGCACAACACTCCCCCATGGCCCTTTTAGTGTCAAATATATTAGAGTTTGACACTTAATACCACCAATACCTCCAACTTATATGACAGAATATTCACACCTACAACCCTCTGAACTACTGTCAATTAACTCATATAATACATAATTTCCTTTCGGGATGTGGGTTCAGGCACATTAAAATAATACATAATATTAATTAAATGATTTCTGTAGTTATTTCTCCTAAGATCCTTCTAATTTAATAACAAACTGAACATAATAAGTATTACATTATCTAGAGATATACATACGAAATTCGTTTGCTATATCTTAACAAAAAATGACCCTAAAAGTTTTTTGAATTACCTGGATTCATGCACATTACACCCTCCCTTCTGTCCGAGTGGCTGGAAAAGCCCCTTGCCTTGCAATTCAGGCAGATCAGCAGTACACACACCCTGCTGGTCTGGCCATTTTGGGCAAGTCTTAAAACCCTCTTTTCTGCCATCCCAACAGATGATAGCGGCACACTCACCCCGCCGCTCTGTAGGCATAGCAGACATGCATCAGCGCCGCCAACAATGCTGGTGTGGTAGGCACACTACACCCTATCATGCTGGCAATGGCGGCGTATAATAAAAAATATTTTTTTTTATTATTACTTTTATTGAACGAAAAAAAAAAAAAATAAGTGATATTAGGAAGGTGTTACTATTTACCAACCATATTGAGGTATCCTCCGCCATCTCCCCTTTTATTGAAAAAAAATGAAATGAAGTATTCAATACAGTTATTGAAATCGTGTTTAGCACTCATGACTTACCTGGCACAAGATGAACCATGATCATAACGTATCATCTGTGCAGGTTATCCTGGTCTGGGAGACATACCATGGGCTATGGGGAAAAGATCAGAGGGTGCTCCAGTCGGGGAAAAAAACCCTTTGCGACGGTGCTGGTTCTGTGGTCAACAAGGACTATCCGAGACCATAATGTCCACAGCTGACGGTGGTGACAAATGTGGTCGGCACACAACACCCCTCCACTCTGTCCCACTCAAGCAATCTTCGCAGCCTGCCATTTCGGGCGGGAGGTTCAGGCACACTACACCATCCCCTCTGTCCGAGCCGTACTACAGTATTCAAGTCTTTTTCTTATCATCCAGTGGTCTCTCAGCAGGTAAAACGCTAATAAACATATTATCCTTCATGAGATGAAGTAAATATTCAGAGAAAAGAAACTATTACTGTTAAATGTTAAAACCAGCTTCTTAAGCCTGTTCCATTCTGGACACAGGACTTTTTAGCGCATTTTCGTGTTATGTATCAGTACGTATGTTAGCTTTCAGTAAATATTTGTAAATTTTGGAAATGTTTATAAATTCAATTGTGTAATGCATATATCTTTAAAAAATATTAAAAAGGGTACCCTAAGAAACACTGATGCCCAACCCACAGAGGGCCTGACCAAAATTAATCAAACCAAATTTATGTTAGGGGGATAGATACTCTTGGGGCCCCTAGGGCCCTTATTCTTGTTTCGTTATGTGTAAGGTGTAGCATGTGGCCATGAAAATGACATAATTATTAATATAGATAAAATAGTAAAAAACGGTACCCTAAGAAACACTGATACCTAGCCCTCAGAGAGCATGACCAAAATTTTTTAAACCAAATTTATGTTCTTTCTTTATCCCTTAACCCGTGGGTGGGTCGTTGGGGCACCAGTTCCCGCCATTTTTTCCGGTCCTGAGCTGCCTTTTGGGAGTCGAGGAACGACAGGCCGGTCCATACTTTGATGTTGTCTTCCCATCTCTTCTTTTGTCTTACTCTTTTCCTTCTTCCGTTGGTTGTACCTTGCATGATTGTCTTTCCCAGATCTTCACATCTCGCGACGTATCTGTACCATCGCAGTTTCCTCTTCTTGACTATAGTGAGAAGGTCTTCGTGAGGGCCGATGGCAGCCGATATTTTATTTCGCCCCTCTTCGTTTGTTATGTGTTCTGTGTATGAGATGTTCAATAGCTTGCGGAAACATTTCATCTCCAGCGCACTTATTCTTCTTTGGAGATTATTCTTCTTTGGAGGTTATTCTTCTTTGGAGGTCTGCATTAAGCGTCCAAGTTTCACACCCATACACGAAGACCGATGTCACCAGATGGCGCATTAGTCGAGTTTTGGATCTCAGTGATAGTTTGTTGCCTAGCCAAATGTGTTTAAGTTTGCTCAGAGCTGCTTTTGTCTGGGCCAATCTGGCAAGAATTCGTGTCCGTGATCAAGGCGGGCCACCGATAAGGAGGAAACCGGCTGTGGTCAAGCTTGGAGAGGGTTGGGCGCCGCCAAGCATTTCTGCCCCAGATACACCATGACTGAAAACATAACTCATCTCATACCGGCTCGGTCGTCGCCCGGGTTAACAAGGACCGCGTCCCCTACTGCACACCAAGGTGAGGACGAAAAATGTACTACTGGAACCCCACAACCCACACTCCCATTAAAGCTCAAAAGAAAAGACGATATAATTATTGGCACATGGAATGTAAGAAACCTACATGCGACAGGAAAAGTGAAAGAACTGACCCACGAAATGGAACGCTATCAATGGAATGTCATTGGACTATGTGAGACCAGATGGAAAAACTTTGGGGAATTCTCAACAGATTAGGGACACAAGATCTACTTCAGCGGCAAAGAGGACAAACATGAACATGGAGTTGGACTCCTCATTCACAAAAACACTACGAAATGCGTCATGGGATGCCGGCCTGTCTCTGACCGCATCATAACCATGCGACTTAAAGCCACACCCTTCAATATCACAATTTATGTTAGGGGGAGAGATACTCTTGGGGCCCCTAGGGTCCTTATTCTCGTATCGCTACGTATAAGGTGTAGAATGGGACAATGAAAATAACATAATTGTTCATATAGCTTATACAGTAAAAAACGGTACCCTAAAAACACTGATGCCCAGCTCTCAGAGGTCAGATCGCGAAATGAACTTTTGATGCAGGAAAGGCAGGTCAAGACCTACAAAAAGTATATACATCATGGGTCTAGGACTTATGGTTGCTGAGATCTAGGGTGATGACAGACAGACGGACAAAACGGGGACAATAGCGCATTCGACTTCTAGAAAATGCGCTAAAAATCAGAAACTGTAATAATTAATTCTTAAAATTAAATTGAACTAATATATCTCCAATGCTGTTTATTTAATAGGATACTTTCAGAAATGTGGAAAATTTTTGGTTGGACTACATTGAAAAGAACAGTTTCCCAAATTTAGTGAAATTTCTGGTTGGTAATAAAGCAGATTCCAACGAGAGAGTTGTTGACGAGAAGGTAAATTGTCATCTTAATATAATTGAAAAGAAGATAATAGTTCAATTTATACGGCTAAATAAAAAATATTATGTTAATTTATACGGCTAAACTGAAGATATGTTAATTTATATGGCTGAATAGAATATGTAAGGTCATTTTATACGGCTGAATTGTAGATTAAGGTTTACGTAATTTACGGCCGAATAGTAGATGTAAGGTTTAAGTATACGTCTGAATAGTTTATGTAAGGTTTATGTTTACGGCTGGATAGTATATGTGAGGTCAATTTTTAAGCCATAATAGAAGATATTAGGATACGGCTAAAGGGGACACATGAATATAAATTATTTTGTCCTCCATGTTTTGTTATAAGTACAGCCATCCTTTTTAAGTTATATGCTCCAAGATCTAAAGAAACGAAATTTGATCTGTTGACTATTCCTATAATAAAAATAAAAGGTAACATAAATATAATCGTTGTACCTAGAAAAAGAATTTATGATGTTAATTTATGACACTTTTTTCTGTAATGTCAAGCTAGGTGTCATCCCTGACGTCATATGGTAGCATTTAATGTAAATTGTATCACTTAATCTTCATTTTATTACTGTATTACTGTTATCACTTAAATAGATGATAAATAGTCAACTGAGAAGAGATTTATTAAAACTAACGCTAGACATTATCCTTTACGCTAGATTTTATTTTTTATCACCTACAATATTGTTATTACTGACTGTCACTGTAAATTTGTGGCGCTTTAGTTTGTGCACCCCACCTGTAAGTTAGGGATTCAAATTTCCTTTGAACGCACTCGGTTATGGAGAGGAAATTATAAGGCCACTACAGAAATTTTCCAAAAGAGACATGACCCCTTGGTTGAAGCTTGTTGAAAATAAAATGACCTTACTGGTCAAAACCTTTTGAAGCTGAGATGACTGTACTGGTCAAAATTTGTTAAAGACTAGATAACCTCATTAGTAGAAACTTGTTGAAGATAACCTGATGGTCGAAAATTGTTGAAGATAACCTAATGGTACTTGTCGAAACTTGCTGAAGATAACTTGATGGTACTTGTCGAGACTTGTTGAAGATAACCTGATGGTACTTGTCGAAACTTGTTGAAGATAACCTGATGGTACTTGTCGAAACTTGGAATAAATTAAAACTAGAAGTTCTCTTTTTTTTACTATTCCGTTAACAATGTTGCCAGCTACTGCCTTTCTGAAGACAATTTTAGTACTATTTCGTAGTAGTCAAGTTCTATTAGCCTAACAGGCCATCTGGGCAAATGCAGTGTAGAATCCACCTGTTTCAATCCACCTGTTTCAATCCACCTGTTTCAATAACCTCGACATATATTGGGAAGTAAACATAGTTATCTTTTCCTATGTTATTCAGAAAGGACGTCAGCTAGCTTACAGTCATAAAATGTTGTTTATTGAGACCTCAGCTAAATTTGGTATCAATGTCAATACACTGTTTCACGAAGCAGGTGAGTCAGTACGTTGAAATTAACAAAATTATGAAAAATAACCAATAACTTACTAAGTACTTTTGATTTAAGTTATTAAATTATAATTTTAACATAGTAACAGCACAATTTGATGATGTCATTATCTGCATCACTGTCTACGTGTCCGTACACCTCTATGTCTATAAATAAACGTTGTATAAAATACATAGAGGCAGGTGTTTCAGCCAATACAATTATAAGTTATAATAGTTTCCAATGGAGATATTTTTTCGTCTTAAGAATTTTACGTTCCAAACACGTTCCAAACACTTTTTTTTCAAACCTGCCATTCATTAATTATCTGTAGTGTCGGTTCAAATTTACTAGCGCGCTCGAGGAACTTCTGGGGAAAGAGCTTGATAGCATCCGTAAAAATATGACGATTCCCTGTGTCCACCGAAAACATTTCAAAGAGAACCGTCGATATACATTCTCTGAATTTACAAGGCGACAACAATAAAAATAATTGATTGATTATTTTTATTGTAATTTAAAACATTAACTGTTAATTAATTAATTTAGAGTTGTTTATTAAGATAAGTAAAAAAATGTAAATCATCAGGTATTACATCAAACCCATTTTGCGATGGTCAGATTTTTCTGATATCAACCTGGATGGGAGGGGGGATGAAGCTTCTCATCATAAATTTCGATAAAGTACTTTTTTTTTAAATTTATTTTGTATTTGTATTTATCTCTCTTTGAATGAAAAAAAAAACAACAACTCAAAGATAGTTTATTCTACGTTGTGGTTGGATGAAATAACAAATGTACGGTGACAAGACTTTTAGATTAACTGGGACTTGTCCCACTGTGTGTGAAGTTCCTGTAAGGATGAAAAGAAATCTCTTAGATCTTATAAACCACTAATGGTACGGTTTTTATGGTGCACTTCTTTCATCCCCCCCCCATAGCTAATCGGGCAATAATCATAGGGGTACCAAGGGAGATTTAAGCCATGACCTAAAATATCCATTGGTCCTCACCGGAGATCGAACCAGGGACCCTCAGGTCGACAGACGAGTGATTTATCCCACGACCATCCGTCCCCATCGCTAAACATATTCCTATTTCTACTCCCCCCCCCCGGCTATGTCTTCTGAGTTGCCACCATAGTCATTGCACTATTGGCTATGGTGGGGATGAAAGAAGGGCAGCATAAAAAATGTCCCGTTAGTGGTTTATAGGATCTAAGACTAGTAAGAGATTTCATCTCATCCTTCACACACACCGTGTAACAAAAAACGGTAGAGCAATTTGGTAATGAGAATGGTTTTGAAGTGTGCATTCGACGTGAAAAATTACATTGTTTATTTGTTACTGCACATATTTCCATTTGTAATGTTAATAAAATGCGGATTTCTTAAGTATTTTAATTATTTAGCGTTTTGTTTTTAATGTCCTTAAACACAAAGGTGTAGATTTTACAATGATAAACGTACCAAATACGGCTACTAAAAAACATCAATTTGAATAGAAAATCTTTTCATTAATATATATGAATATGATAGTACAGTGAAAAAGATACGAAATTTGCAAGGTCACTAGATATCTGATTTCGATCCGATGGGGACAGTTTGACAGTCTTTTAGTAACTTTATATAGTAAAATACGTATTGATGATTTGGTCTGGGGAGGGGGGGCTTAAGCCACCCCCCCCCCGGTTGCGCCACTGGATGGGGGCCTACCATAATTTTACGCCATGGTAAACATTGACTCACAAATCAAAGCCTAAAACATATAAATTAAGAAGAAAATATGCATTGCTTCGAATAGTAGATGAAAGCTAAAAGTTTATAAATCAAAACTCAAAACATATATTAAGAAGATAACATGAATTGCTTTCAAATAGTGGATGAAGCTCAAATTATATAAATATTTCATTATTAATCGATTCAAACGGGAAATTGAGGTAAACTTTTAAAAATCAATATCGTAAAAAATAATTAAAATGGAGGATGTCGTTTTTTATCTCTTGTAATTAATGAGATGTCAAAAATATACAATTAAAATATTCTGAAAAAATAAAACTGGAAATAATTTATGTGTAAGTCCTGGAAATGGCAAATAATACATCATTAAAGTACATTCATAACAAGAAAATAAATGGCACCTCAATGTGTATCGTTATGTTATTTTAATTTGCACAAAAATTAAAATAAATATTTTTGGATGCATTTAAATATCAGTGTACGTTGAATTTATTTATTTTCAATTCTTATAGTTATACCAATATAAACCAAAAATAAATTGTGACCGAGTTTAACACTTTATTCATTTATTTTCCACAGCAAAAGCTGTTTTAGAAGTCCACACAGAAAAAGACAATACAATAAGAATAGAACTAGCATCTACCGAGAAAGTGGCAAAAAAAGATTGCATTTGTTAAACCTAATACACTTTCTTTATTGGCTTCTGGAAACTGTTGATATTTCTGTCTAGTGGGTCTTTCTGGTAACTCCGTCAATTAACTCGCTAATAACAAAGTCCTCATTTTTTCTCTATCCAGAATACCAAACAACTTATAACAAGCGGGGTATAATGATAACGAGACAACTTCTAAAATATTTGTACATGATTGTCTGAAATGACCACTATCTAATATTTTGTTAACGTAATCCAAATTGATAATGCCGTATTTCACAATAAGATTTGATACAAATCATTTACAAAATATAAATAATTGGAAAAGTGCGAAATAGTTACATTAATACAATTACCATTGTGCTTTAAAAATTTTTAATATTGCATTAGTCCACAATGGCAGGAATTTAATTAGTGCATTGTATGCTATATTTTATTGGAACACAAAACTTTGACAATTCTTTTGTAGAAATGACGGTAAAATTATTTTTGATTAGCAGAAAAAGAGCTTGAAACAATATTAGTTCTTTTGAAAAAATGTTTTTCTACTTAAATACAATTTCAATGGCGCAATCTGATTTTTAAAATCGTTCTTTATTTTGAAGATGACTAAGTGCTTTACAAATGTCAAGATATTTCTAAGAAGCTTATACATTTTATTTTAATGTAAAAGATCGAAAGGCCTGTATGTGCTATAGTAATATATTTTTAAAAACTTATCATTGGATAGCCTGATTTAGTTTTAATATATTTATTTTATAAATAACCAAAATGCCGCTAACAATGCACAATGTATATTGAAGTATATTTCATATAGTTGGTCATTTGTATTATGATAAAAATTAATATCGTCATTAGTGGCAAATAAACTATATATATAGGTCACCCATAAACCAAATATTTGAATTTACCATATGTGTGTATGGATAAAATTTCAAACAATTTTATGATCGTTATTTTTTAATTTTAATTTTTTTTTTATTAGAGAGTTATTAGTTTTTAAACATTTAACAGTTTATCATAACACTGTAAATTACAAATAAATATAACATTACAATCTGAAATAACAATTCTACAAGTACGAAAAGCTACTGTATACATGTATATCGAAAAAATGTTGTGTAGTATTCAGCTTAATTAAAGCGTCATATACAATTTTTATGCTTTGTTAGACAAAATAAATACAGGGCCGCTTTATCAACTAGGCAATGTGCCTAGAGCCTACGGACTTTTAAAGGGCCAGAACATAAAGTGAAAACAAGTTCAGAATGCCAGTAAAATGTACTAATGTTTGTATTAAAGTAACTATATATAACCGTGTGAGATGAGCAATTGAGCTAGTCAAGCTGCAGTGCTGTAGATCTGTAAATTACAGTATGTTACCTTTTTGGCTCTTTGTCTTAGCAAAGTCACATATGACGTCCTCAAATGTCATTTCCCTCATCAAATCTTTTTCAACTGAAAGTAATGCCAGGGAGGATAGTCGTGTTTGTCCCATCGTTGACCGAAGATAAGTTTTTATCAATTTGAGTTTAGAAAAAAAACGTTCCCCTTCAGCACTTCTTCCAAAAATTGAAAGATAGATCCGGAAAGTAATATTTACAGTTTGAAAACGTGTCACCAACCTATTCTGTATTTGTGCTGTAAGCATTTCAGCCACAGTTTTCTTGTCGGTAAACATTCGTGAGAACAAAGCAATTTTATAGTAAATGCCTCTTCCAGATCTGATAGGTAAGTCTCAATTAGTGACTTGGCTTTCGAAACTTTTTGATCAGTTGACAGAGATCTGTCCAGAAGAAAGTTGAACCATTCATGTAGTGTTGTGTAGGCTGTTCGCCGTTTTCCCATCTCAGTAATAAGTCTATCTATGATATAAAAGATAGTACGGATTTTTTCACTAGGATTCATACCTAAAACCGGATCATTATCATCCACAACTTCATCATGAAATCGGTGTTGCTGTCATTTGCGATGTGTACATTCTCTATAGTCTGTTTGTCAGAGCTCTTAGCTATACCTTCGTACATTTTAAATTTATCGCGTGTATCATGAAAGTTAAGAACAAGAGTGTCATACAAGTTGATGACGGTCTTTAACACAATTCGAGGCTCCTGTACAGCTTTGTTGACAATATCAATTTAATGGAGCAACTCTTTCCAAATCAAATTAACGCTGTCTCAAAATGGTCCAAATTCTTTTTGAGTAATTTGGCTTCATACGCAGATGCTGGTGGTTGACATTCCTTGTAGCAACATCTGACAAAACATGTTGAATTTCCTTATAATTGGTGTCCTATCCCTTGTAAGTGCTTGCAGGGTCAGGCATGCATGATGCAATCACCAGTGATGCAATCACCAGTGATGCAATCACCCAGTGATGCAATCACCCAGTGATGCAGTCACCCAGTGATGCAATCACCCAGTGATGCAATCACCAGTGATGCAATCACCCAGTGATACAATCAATGATGCAATCAGTGATGCAATCACCCAGTGATGCAATCACCCAGTGATGCAATCACCCAGTGATGCAATCACCCAGTGATGCAGTCACCCAGTGATGCAATCACCCAGTGATGCAATCACCAGTGATGCAATCACCCAGTGATACAATCAATGATGCAATCAGTGATGCAATCACCCAGTGATGCAATCCATGATGCAATATGAGGGGGTGATATATCCTATAAATAGGGAAGTTACCACGGTTGAGAGAGGGACGGAGACACACACACAAGAGAGAGAGAGACTAGAGACCCATGAAGGGGATACTAGATATAACACGTGGACTTAGTGGACAGTGCAGTCGAGAGTTATAATAGTTATAGACTCGTGTACTGGTTTATAGTGATAGCAGTTACTTGTGATTTATTGCCACATCTCTCATCGAATATTGAGCTTAGTATTTATCGTGTGTGATAAAGTATAGAATTATACATGTGTTTTATTGATTCATCTTCTCAAGTGTTTATATTGGATTATCATATTCTCATCTGTATATATCATGCATTTAAAAGTTCAGTTAATTCTTTTACAATACAAGGAGTTGTGTCGTCTGATTTAATTAGAGCACAAGTGGGATACGACATAATCCTGGTATTTATCTGGTGGCAGCGGTAAAAACGCCTCAGTGGTGAGTAACACTTGTGTTGATAAAATAGTATATTTCGAAGAGACTGGATTTTATCTGAATCATCAACAGTTAAAAGAAAGTATAATCCTGGTATTCTCATAGAGTATTAATTTTTAGTATTTTATCTGTGTGTAGTGTATATAGTATTATACAACGATGGAACAGTTGTGATTGATATTGCCACATGGTCTCAGCGAAAGTATAACATATGTATTATTTGGTGGCAGCTAAAAGCGAAAGTAAATCCAGTTGTACGTCTCTGCAGTGTTAAAGGACTTCGTTATTTGTGTATTCCTTCATTGGACATACGCTACAAAGGAAGAATTTTCTGAAACTTAACGGTAAGAATAACATTTTATTCTTGATATATGTCTCGTCATATTTTGGATTCGTTATATTACCACGTGACATTCCAACGTTTTTATTTGTGGCCATGAGCTATAAGCACAAGTAAGCCCACAATTTGTTGTATCACATTACAACTGTATTTAAGTCCACAATTTGTAGTATTACACTACAGTGATATTCAAGTCCATTATTCTGAAGAAACTTTGTTTAATTTTTTATACTTCTGAACATAACAATGGCTAGTACTCCAGAAGAAGAAAAATGGTCTCAAAGGTGATAAATTGTTGGAATATATAGACAAAAAAGAAAATGAGGATAGAGAAAGAGATGATAGAATAAAAGAAAAAGAATTAAAAAGAAATCATGAACTAGAACTAGCAAGAATAGCTGCAAATAAAACAACTGTAATAGAAGAGTCAAAAGGAAGTTACTCGACTCAATTAAAAATGCAACCTTTCAATGGTAAAACTGAAGATATTGACACATGTTTACAATTCTTTGCACAACAATGTCAACTACAAAAAATTCCAATCAGTGACTGGAAGTCAGAACTTTTCAAGCTTGTAAAAGATGATGCAAGAAAAGCAATCATGACAATACATAACTATGCTGACTTGAGTTATGAAGATATAAAGATGAAACTTCTGAAATATTTTAATAAAACAGAAGAACATTATCGTCACCGATTTCATGAACTAAAAATGTCAAATAAAGAACAACCTGAACAGTTCATTGATTTAGTTATGAGTGATTTAAAATCATGGCTTATGATGGCAGAAGTTGACATAAATAAACCAACTGAGATTTTAGAAATGATGGTAGTCGAGAAAGTTCTTAATATGTGCACTAGAGAAGCGTTTTCCTTCATTAAACAAAGGAATGTAAAAACTGTCAAAGACCTAATAAAAGTTCTAAGTGACTATAAAGATTGCTATCCCAATGATGAAATAAGTATATCAGACATTTGTGCATCTATCGATAAATTCAAACCACGAAATGAAACATACAAATTAAAGAATGATATATACAAACCAAGATACATGAGTCAATCTAAAGATAATAATGTTTATAATGTTTTGAAAGAAGAATTTGTCATTATTGTAAGAGAAAAGGTCACATTTTGAAGTTCTGCAACTTAAGAAAGAAAAAACTAGAACAACATAGACCAGAAAAACTTCACTTACGTCAAAACAGAAACAGACCAGAACTTAATTCTACGCAAAAGTATGCTGATAGAAAATATCCAAAACAGAAAATTCAAGATAATGGTGAAACAGAACAATACTGTGCAAATATTATAAATACAAAAGGTCAAATAATATTTCATCCTGCTATCGTTAATGGTCAACAAATAAAATGTCTTAGAGATTCAGGTTGTACTACTGTAGTTGTTAAAAGAGGTCTGGTTAACAAAGATCAGTACATGTCAAAGAAAACACACATCAAGCTTGGAGATGGTACTATAAAGTCGTGTGACATAGCAACCATTAAAATAGACTCACCATGGTTAGCTGGTATATGTGAAGCTATTATACTAGATAATTCTGTATGTGATTTGATTATTGGTAATGTGCCAGGAGTATCGAACTATCACACAGAAACAATTGTAAAGAACTGGATACAAAGAAAAAGATTTGAAGCTAGGCAACAAACAAGACATAAAATACGATTCAAGAATAAAGGGTACAAACAATTATATACCAGATCTGTTGTCTAGAATGATAATTGGCGTATCTGCAGATAATTAATGAATGTGGATTACTACTTAAATGGAGATATTTTATACTGTCGTCATCGACATTGAGATGTCAACGATTTTGTTACACACAAATGTACATTGATTAAGTTATTGTTGTTTGAACTGATGTCACAAGACTATTTTTATCAACGCAAGTTATCGTTGAGCACACTTTGCTCAATTTTTCGTTGCAGTTAATGGAGCGATTCATCGTTATTGTGAGCAGTCTTTGCTCAACTTTTCGTCACAGTTAATGGAACAATTCATCGTTACTGTGAGCAGTCGTTGCTCATATTGTCATCCTGACAATTTTAAACGTGAACACTCTGAAAACAATTTTGCCATGGACATTTATTTTGTGTAGAGACTATTTTGTGTAGAGACTATTTTGTGTAGAGACTATTATGTGAAAAGACAATCATTGATTTTTTTGTGCTTAAACTTTGACCTGACATCATTGAAGCAAGACAGTGTAGTATGAAACATGTTACACATATCTATCGTCGTCCTGATGTTGATGAGATGATGGACTACACATCTACTCAAGGAGAACCATATATTTTTTTTCTTTAAAAGTTTGTTACAAATTCGTTTATTATTGACATATGTATAGAGATGTAATTGCATTTATATTTTTTGAAGATTGACATGTCTTACATTTTGTTTTATTGAAAAGATTAAGAAATAATAGAATAATTAATAATGATATATCATAAGCATGTAATGCTATAAACAATGGCAAGAAAGTAATGTTAGATGATTTTATTTAAAATTGTTGATATTGCCAAAATTTCAATAGGTAATGAATTTTTTTGGGGATAATGGGGGTGTCCTATCCCTTGTAAGTGCTTGCAGGGTCAGGCATGCATGATGCAATCACCAGTGATGCAATCACCAGTGATGCAATCACCCAGTGATGCAGTCACTCAGTGATGCAATCACCCAGTGATGCAATCCATGATGCAATATGAGGGGGTGATATATCCTATAAATAGGGAAGTTACCACGGTTGAGAGAGGGACGGAGACACACACACAAGAGAGAGAGAGAGAGAGACTAGAGACCCATGAAGGGGATACTAGATATAACACGTGGACTTAGTGGACAGTGCAGTCGAGAGTTATAATAGTTATAGACTCGTGTACTGGTTTATAGTGATAGCAGTTACTTGTGATTTATTGCCACATCTCTCATCGAATATTGAGCTTAGTATTTATCGTGTGTGATAAAGTATAGAATTATACATGTGTTTTATTGATTCATCTTCTCATATCATCTTATCATATTCTCATCTGTATATATCATGCATTAAAAAGTTCAGTTAATTCTTTTACAATACAAGGAGTTGTGTCGTCTGATTTAATTAGAGCACAAGTGGGATACGACAATTGGCTTAAAAAGCTCTAGTAGCGTCACTTCGTGCTGACCACCTTGTTGCTGATAGCCCTTGCAACATAAAGGTTTTTTTTCTTTCAGGCACTATGTCAATTTGAACTATCGCTGCGGTGAAAGTGAAAAAAAATCGTATAGACTTACTGAACAATAGCAAAATAGTTGACTGCAGCTAAACAACTCTCCACAGCAGATGAGCCAACCAAATTTAAGCTATAGGCTGCGCATTCACCCACTCCGCTAATTAATTAATCGATCTAAATCTAGCTTATACTCCCGAATAAATCCCACTCATATTACTCGCATTGTCATAGAACTGCGATCTGCAATTGCCGATATCTATACCATGAAGTCTGAGAATACTAAACAACAGATCGAAAAGGTATTTACCATCATGTTGTTCAATTGGAATGAACTGAAGAAAACGCTCTACAACAGCTCCACTTTTGAGAACATAGTGAACAACAACTGTCAGCTGATCCACATGACTGATGTCAGGAGTGGAATCGATACTGATTCCATAATATTTAGCATTCTTAATTTCAGACAGTATCTGCGTCAATACTTTGGATCCCATTAACTCAATAAATTCATCACATATACTGGCAGAAAGATGTGATACATTCTCCTTTCCGGGGTTTCCCTGTCTGTCAATGTGTTCCTTTTCAGTTAAACGCAACCAAGGTAATTTTCGTTGTTATAACAGTTATGTAAATGGCTGTCACCTTGAAAAGCTAACACTCTTTCAGCAAGTAATCTTATCACAGCAACTATTCTCTTGAGAACATCAGTCCAGTCTTTGCACAATTATTGCTTCTCCTTTTGCAGTTTTTCGTCAATTCTAGATGTCTGTTGACATTCTAACATTCTTTACAGAGCAGCAATGTTATTCTTCGACTTTTCATGTGATGTAATCCTTGCAATGGCGTTTTTCCAGTCATCAAAACCATCGATAAATTTATTTGCAAAACCGGTGTTGTAGTCAAACAGCTTGCACACATAAAAAAACACTAACACTTTACAAGTTGAAGGAGAATAGAGAAACCAGTCTCGTCTGACTATTCACCATTTGTTAACGTTCTAGCAAAATATTTTTTGCGTGCATATCTGATCTTATCACCTAAGTGTATACCCTTTAATGTAAAATCTGACTCAAAATTTTGTGAAAGAAGATGTTCAGCATAAAAACTTCTTAGATGTGCAGTTATCTATCTCCCAATCAGCTGGATCACTTGGATAACAGGCATCCCCTACTGACCCTAATATGCTGTCGGAGTCTGTAGGCAAATCAAACACAGCAGCTTCAGCATGACACATAACAGAATTTGCAGATACCTTTTCCTTTGTAACACTTGTTTCGGTTGTTTCTCTTTTTTCAGCACAGTCCGGCAACATTATTTCTGGTATTGCGGGATTGTTGGTGTACATAGTGGCCGAAGAAGTAAATGAAATGTCATTGTCACTAGTATTTGCAGTAGTATAAGTAGTTTTACCAGTAATGCAATCAGTGTTTCTGCTCATACATTTTTTTCAATGTTTTTTCTTTCTCCTCATTTTTCTTCAGCTTCTGATGGATATCAGAGATGGTTATTTAAAAGTAATTTTGTTACTATTTAAATTTCATAAGAAAAAGAAGAACACGACTAACGCTAAACAACGAATGCTAAGCGCATGACGTAATACCGGAATTACTACGTCATCACTGTATAGAGTCTGCATATAATAATTAACAATACTGAAAGTTTATTTAGATTTCAATTCTCAAAGAAGTGCGGGTGCATTCTTGAAAAAAAATATTTAAAATGAAGTCGGGGATGGTATACGACTTTGAAAGTGCATAGGACCTACGATGACCTTAAAACAGTCCGGAATAAATCTAAGCTGGAGGTTCTCTTTCGTTCTACAGATGTCAAAAAGATCTTTAAGACACTTGATTGATCGTTCTCCACACTAATTTTACTTGGAAATTCCAGTCTCGATGGTTCCTGATTCCAAAACATTTTCTCTGAGTTTAACGCTTTTTCATGACCGCCACAGCTGATACATAACTTCCGATAATCATCTGCATTGTACATTTGGTCGTTAAACCAGTGGTAAAAGATGAATCTACAAATGTCGAGTAGTGAGTCTCTTTTCTCTGGTATAAGAAACATTTGCCAAAAGAGCTAGTATTGCTCGGGCATTCTATTGTTGAGTACAAGATCTTGTTGTGCCTCTAATTTAGGCCTATATCATTCTTTGATACTTCACAATATGTTCACTAGGGGTATGACTAAACTATAAGCCTATATTCCCATATCATATTTGGTGGAGCTTTGTATCACAAAAAAAGAAAATATGGGTAATTGTTTTTTTGCATAAGAAAAAGTTCACCTCCAATCGACACGAATATTTTATAGCAAATATTTCAATTAAGTTTTTCACTATTACAAATAAAAGTGACATAAGTATAATATTGATAATTGTTACAATGTTACAATGCACATTTCTATTGTGCATTAGTAGAAGAATGGATTTGCAAGTGAAAGTAAATCTTGTATCACTTTAATTGCACGCTCTGCATAGATATAAGAACGCTTCTTGGTATAGAAGTTGGATCTGTGGACCATAATGTCTTTAATTACTTCAAAGTCTTTGTATGCTGCTTACAAGCTTATGATAAATTATCAAAGTCAGTAGTATTGAAACACTGGGTGGTAAACCAGATTCAGCCCATATAGCACTGATGAAATCATATGCTGCCATAGCTTTTTGCAGATACGCATCAGAACGAATGATGACAAACAATAAATGATGTTTTGAGTAGTTCATACTTTTCTGCTATTTTTGAAACAAACAAGTAGCAGACGTTTAGAGAAGTTGTTGATGTACTAAAATGATCTTTCATGACATGTTTTAATATTGTATCTAGAATGTGGTGATATCATCCAATGTAGACAGTTTTTTCTAATCAAACATCTTGAAAGTGTTTCTGTAACAGTGTGACTGCACCAATTCTTCTTCAAGTATTTCATGCAGTTGTATCAGAGACAATAATTTTTATTCATTGAGCACAGTTTTCATTCGGGAAAAGTGGAGAAGATTAGTATGGCAGTCTAGGGCCCTAAATGAGATGTAGAGCCAAAGAAAGAATATTGTCTACCCTTTTGCATTTGCCAGCTGAAGAACAGCGAGTCTGACCTCCCTTTTTTATTTTTTAAAACAACAACCTCATATGCTTTTATTTTGTATGGCCTTTCCATCAAAGTGTAAGCACAAGTGTTTATTTTTAAAGTTTTCCTTGAAATTACTTTTTAATTTTTCTCCTTCTTTCATTAGACCTTTGTAAATGCCGCTTTTAATTGGAGTAGATAAGCAAACTCCAGTTCCCGACTTTTTGGACATTCCTTGTACTTAATTTTGCTGCAGTCACTAAACGCACTGAAGAAGAAGTTTTTGGTCTTTTAGCCTTTAATGGTTTCTCATTATCTTTACTACTACTGGAATACTGTTCTTCGCTCACAAAAACTTCTTTACTCTTTGAATCTTTATCAGAATTTGGTAAGACACTTGATTCAACACTTTCTTCAGTAAAGCTTTCTGTGAATGGCATTTTCCCTTTAATTGATTTCATTTTTCTTGAGTGAAACTTTAGTCAACCATCTTCAATAGCCTACTTTTCCTCTTGTTGAAATCTAAAGTGCATAGAACTCTCTGTCTTCTCAGCTCAACCACTCTCCTTTCTCATCCCACCGTTCCTTTTCCGTGACTCGTCGTGTTCCAGCGATAACACAATGGGAGTCAACTCGTTTTTTATTGCTAGCTAATAATACTGAATTGTTGAATTTCTCAGCATAGTGATATTGTAACAAAAATCGCTCATTAAAAGCTTTACAACTTTTTTCAAAAGTAACCTACCCAATTGATTATATTAATGATACGAAACCTGTCCTATAACCTTCCCCATGTAATTATGTGTATGTGTAACAAATTTCACGTTATTTGGTTTTCTGGATCTTGAGTTATAAGGGAACAGACAGACAGACAGACAGACAGACAACAGGAGGATGGACGGGGGGAGAGAAGGAGGGGGAGAGGGGAGAGAGGGAGATGGGAGAGGGACGGATTGAGATTTGAGAGAGGGAGGGAGAAAGGGAGGTAGGGAAAAGGAGAGAGGGGGAGGGAGGGAGGGAGTGAGAGAGAGAGGAAGGGAGAGAGGGGGTAGGGAGAGAACAGAAGGTAAACAGAAAACCTTATTTTAAACCCGGGCAAAGCCGGGTACTTGCAACTAGTATACTTATAGGACGCATTTGTTGTCTGTCTGTCTGTCTGTTCCCTTATAACTCAAGATCCAGAAAACCAAATAACGTGAAATTTGTTACACATACACATAATTACATGGGGAAGGCTATAGGACAGGTTTCGATTCATCTGGATGGGTAGTTTAATTGTAATTATTTTTTTTTATTTTAGTATATTACTATATTAAAGTAATCTCGATGGCGCCATAAATAAAATTCCTCTGTGACGTCATTTCCCGATGATCGAATAGAACTTGCGCGCTGGTGCTGTATTGTGTCTTTGTGCTGCAAAGAATTGTTGATGTTTTTCATGCTTCCCTATTTGTACAGCTTGAGGAAGTTAAAGGAATGTAGAAGGATTTTAGAAGAAGTGTGAAGCCATAATAATAAGTATTTATATATATATATATATATATATATATATATATATAGAGAGAGAGAGAGGGGGGGGGAGGGAGGGAGGTAGGGAGAGATAAAGAGAGAGAGAGGGGGCATGGGGGAGAGAGGAAAGGAGCGTAGGAGGGAGGGAGGGAGAGAGGGAGGGAGGGGGAGAGGGAGGGAGGGGGGATGGACAGGGGGAGAGAGGGAGATGGGAGAGGGAGGGAGAGAGGGGTAGGGAGGGAGAGAGGGAGGGAGGGAGAGAGAGGAGGGGGGGGAGAGGGAGAGAGAGAGGGAGGGAGAGAGATAAAGAGTGAGGGGGGCAGGAAGGGAGAGAGGGAATGAGGGAGGGAGAAAGAAGGGAGGGAGAGAGGGGAGGGAAGGAGAGAGGGAGAGAAAGGATGGGAGAAATGGGAGGAAGAGATAAAGAGAGAGAGGGGGGCAGGGAGGGAGAGAGGGAAGGAGGAAGGGGGAGGGAGGGGGGATGGACAGGGGGAGAGAAGGAGGGGGAGAGGGGAGATGGCAGAGGGAGTGTGGGAGGGAGAGAAATGGGAGGGAGAGGGAGGGAGAAGGAGAAAGGGAGGGAGGGAGAGAGAGAGGAAGGAAGAGACGGGGGTAGGGAGAAAACAGAAGGTAAACAGAAAACCTTATTTTAAACCCGGGCAAAGCCGGGTACTTGCAACTAGTATATATATATATATATATATATATATACACACACACATATTTATATGGCCTTTCTAATTCACTAGACTTAATATTAAAATAAATGTTATAGAGATATCGTCAGCTGAGAATTATGGGGCTCTATGTCCACAAAAAGTTATTTTGAGTAAAATGAAATTGTAATTTCACGTTTGTGTACTTTGAAAATATTGAACGGAAAACAACTGTTTTATTGTGAACTCAATTTTGACACTATATATACCAAAAATAAAGGAGATGGAGCCCAAAACGACAAACTATAATACTGTAGCTTCAGATTAAAAGTTTTCGTTTTTGGACTTAGAGCTTCATAATTCTCAGCTGACGATATTTAGTTACTGACAGCCATGCTAAATCCAATTATGATATTGTCATTGATGACACCTTCACCTTCTCTCTCTGAACCCAAATAATGAAATAGAAACTCGGCTAGTTGTTGATCAAAGCAAAAACAACATGGACTGGCACACCAGAGTACAAATGTTTGTCACCTTTTATTATTCTTTCCGATCAAGGTATATGCAAGGGTGGGGGCGATGGCCTAATTGAAAGTTATGATTTATCATTCATCGAGGTAATGGCAGCAAGAGGAGTTAACCCTTCATTATCATTTTTACATTGCGAAATCCATACAATGGAAATAGTTTGAGATGTTTTTAAGTTTATATGATGGGGATATTGAGGTCAATAAGATAGGGATAGTTTGAGGTGTTTGTAGGTCAATATGGTGAGGACATCTTGAGGTATTTGTTGGCCCATAAGATAGGGATAGTTTGAGGTGTTTGTAGGTTCATATGGTGAGGACATCTTAAGGTATTTGTTGGTCAATAAGATAGGGATAGTTTGATGTGTTTGTAGGTCAATATGATGAGGACATCTTGAGGTATTTGTTGGCCAATAAGATAGGGATAGTTTGAGGTGTTTGTAGGTTTATATGGTGAGGACATCTTAAGGTATTTGTTGGCCCATAAGATAGGGATAGTTTGATGTGTTTGTAGGTCAATATGGTGAGGACATCTTGAGGTATTTGTTGGCCAATAAGATAGGGATAGTTTGAGGTGTTTGTAGGTTCATATGGTGAGGACATCTTAAGGTATTTGTTGGCCCATAAGATAGGGATAGTTTGAGGTGTTTGTAGGTTCATATGGTGAGGACATCTTGAGGTATTTGTTGGCCAATAAGATAGGGATAGTTTGAGGTGTTTGTAGGTTCATATGGTGAGGACATCTTAAGGTATTTGTTGGTCCATAAGATAGGGATAGTTTGATGTGTTTGTAGGTCAATATGGTGAGGACATATTGAGGTATTTGTTGGCCAATAAGATAGGGATAGTTTGAGGTGTTTGTAGGTTCGTATGGTGAGGACATCTTAAGGTATTTGTTGGCCCATAAGATAGGGATAGTTTGATGTGTTTGTAGGTTCATATGGTGAGGACATCTTGAGGTATTTGTTGGCCAATAAGATAGGGATAGTTTGAGGTGTTTGTAGGTTCATATGGTGAGGACATCTTAAGGTATTTTTTGGCCCATAAGATAGGGATAGTTTGATGTGTTTGTAGGTCAATATGGTGAGGACATCTTGAGGTATTTGTTGGCCAATAAGATAGGGATAGTTTGAGGTGTTTGTAGGTTCATATGGTGAGGACATCTTAAGGTATTTGTTGGCCCATAAGATAGGGATAGTTTGATGTGTTTGTAGGTTCATATGGTGAGGACATCTTGAGGTATTTGTTGGCCAATAAGATAGGGATAGTTTGAGGTTTTTGTAGGTTCATATGGTGAGGACATCTTGAGGTATTTGTTGGCCAATAAGATAGGGATAGTTTGAGTTGTTTGTAGGTCAATATGGTGAGGACATATTGAGGTATTTGTTGGCCAATAAGATAGGGATAGTTTGAGGTGTTTGTAGGTTCGTATGGTGAGGACATCTTGAGGTATTTGTTGGCCAATAAGATAGGGATAGTTTGAGTTGTTTGTAGGTCAATATGGTGAGGACATCTTGAGGTATTTGTTGGCCAATAAGATAGGGATAGTTTGAGGTGTTTGTAGGTTCATATGGTGAGGACATCTTGAGGTATTTGTTGGCCAATAAGATAGGGATAGTTTGATGTGTTTGTGGGAGCATATGGCCTTGGACGTACTCATGTGCCCCCTTTTCCCCCCATTTTGGAAAAATCATAAAGCTGTTACAATAAAACTGAAATAAATTTCCTGAAAGTTCATTACATTGAAGACAATATACAAATATCAAACATAAAAAATAATTATATCTACAATTATAACTAATTACATTACTATAATTTTTAAAATAATGCTTTCAGTGTCGAACATCTAATATACTAATACAATAAAGTATAAAATTATAAATTACACTGATATAGCAATAATATTGTAATTTTAAACTATTTATTCTGGAACAAAAATTGTAAATGTCTTGGTATTTGTCCAAATCGATTGATAACATTTTCTTTAAATTTTTGATACTCATCATACAAAGACCAGATAAACGACCATCACCAGTTGGTGAGCGTAGCCGCGTTTTTACTCGTATTAGACTTAGAGTGCTAAAAGATCTCTCGATTGTGCATGTTGTTACTGGAAGAGCCAATGCTGTCAAAAAAGCCATCTTAAACATAGGAAAAAATTTGGTTTCATCTCAAACCTCACAAAGAGTCATTGTTTTTGTTTTTCCCCTTTACTAGTTTTACATTTCCATTTATCATACCAGGTTTCACTCTCCTCGATTAAATTGTCAAATGCGTAATATTTAGCTATGGTCCGGGATGATCCTTAAATGCGAGTCTTTCTAGTTTTGTCATTAAAAAGGAATGCAAAACTGAAAGGGAAAATGCTGGTTTATTTTCTACACAAAAACGAGTTTCCAGCGATGATATAATAGAATCAAGGTATGGTATAAAAACAGTTATTCTAAAATAATCCTCCGGCAAATCAACTTTTGAATTTTCCCTGTTCATTTATCTTCCAGCTTGTCGTGGAGGTTGAAGACTATTTGTAACTCTAGAAATGTTCTTATACGTCTCATCATAATTCTGTCGATCAACAGCCAATGTAATCAACAATTCTTCAATGTAATTTTGTACTGCCAGTAAATCTGAGTGCACTGACTGCTATTTGTGGGTCACAGCTTCTAGCTTTGATGAATATTTTTGTATAATAAATAAACATTCAACAAATGTAGGGGTTCTTACAACAAAAAAGGAACTGATGAGCAACTTGCTTGCTTTTTCCAGATTGTTCTAAATATTTCAGTTGTTTAACAATTTATATCACATTTTCAGCAAAAATCCGCTAGATTTTATATGCATTAGTCCATCTAGTTTCACATAGCAAATGAACATTTGGAACTAGTTTTCTTCGCTGATTACTTTATCGGAAAAACACTATAATTGACTTAATTGTTCCTATTGTGTTTCGGTACAGCATTCAAATTATTTAAATCGTTCAAGACAAGATTTATTTTATGTGAACTGCAATGTACAGATGCTGCTGTCGGGTATTTTTTTGAATGATTGCTTGGACTCGTCCTTCTTTACCTGCCATTGTAGAACATCCGTCGTATCTTGTATCCTTGACAAACAAGCTTGGTCTATATAATCCAAATTCTAATGAATTAGTAATGATGGTGTTGGCTAAACCTTAAGCTGTTCTATAGAAACTGCTTTGGCTTCCAATAATGAAACAAAATTACTTGCATCTTTCATAAGAGCCTTTGTGCCATGTGCTTTGCATGTGGCTACGTGCATCTTCGTTAAAATCTTTAAATTTTGTGCATGGTTTGATGACAAATGACCCATGAACTCCTCGAATTACTTTTTGCGGAAACAACACGCAATTTTGCAAAAGGCACATTTTAACGTTTGCGAGTATACAAGCCACGGCGAATAGTATGATAACCATGCACATCTAATAACACTGTTTCCATAACTGTCTGCTCTAAAATAATACTTTTATCAGGGGTCCAACAATCACGAATCAGCTGGAATTTCAACTCATTTGAAATGTCGCGTGCCAAGACATACCTTTCAATTTCCAAGTGACAGCGACAATCAAATTAGAAACAATTGCTTCAGTTGTGTCTGGCTGTTGAGCTTGTACCGTTGTACTCAATGCCAATGATAAGTCAAATGCTGCAGAAGCCTCAAAATCTTCTAATAACGACATTTCGGAATCCCCCGTTTGCTCTAATTTTTATTTTCTTGAGCGTGTAAATATATTTCTGATATCCATCTTGTTATATTAATTTATTTTTGAATGTCTGAATTAATTCAGTATAAATTAAAAAATTCACTCAGTGGCACAAGATTATAGACAAACAAGAGTTGCCAGATGAAAAAATAAAAAAAAAAACATTTTCGAAGTCCTAATCAAGTTACGGAAGGCCAAATTAAAAATAAAATAAAATCGGAACCTTCTTGTGCTTATCAAAATGTTTTGAATTTTCAAATGCATTTATTTATGTCAATATAAATAAATAATGATATACTTAACTTAAATGAAAAATGAACCTGTATGCAGTGGCGTAGTGATTTACTCGCGCCCGGAGCAAAATACCTTTTTAGCGCCCCCATTCGAAAACCATATAATACTATATTTAAAATATACTAATTAGCACCCCTTTGTGAGTAGCGCTCGGGGCATTATGCCCCCTTTCCCCCGCCCCACTACGCCCCTGCCTGTAAGACATTGTCAGTTTAATTAAAAAACGTGTATTTGGCGGTGATTAGCATCTTTGTTTAAGTCTATAATTGGATCGCAGAAAGTGAAGCAGCTGAGTCGCTCTGCTTACCTGTATTACCGCCCCTCCCTCTGCCCTCTGGTGCACCTAAAAATCACTATGAGAAGAAAAAACGAGAAAGAATAACACTGGTCTAGGCAGCACCAAAACATGCCTCGATGGATGGTTTGGAGGCGGTAGAATCGCCATAGGAAAAAATCATTGCTTTAGTTTCAGCCGGGAAGTGCCAAATGCTCTCTAGTCAGACCCCGCCATAAGTAACCCCAGGTCGGAGCTACGAAAGAATTCGCACCCAGTCCCCAGTAAGTGCTGAGCTCTCTTTAGGCACGAAATGAGCACGAGCGAACATGTGTTCACAAACCTCTAAAAGAGGCAGTGGCAGGTATGTCAGCGGGAACCCAAACGGCGAGTAGGGTACTGCCTATGTCGGAAACTATACCCCGCCATTGGTGCCCTACAATGCGATCGAAAAGCGAAGACTAGGGAAGCGTGTCGGTAAGACTCAATTCAGGATTTTGTCTACATAAATATGTGCGGGTTTTTCCCAAGAGTCTAGAGGTCTTTAAGCTTTTGGACGAGAATGTTGTAGATGATGCAATGTTACAAAAGTAAATCCTGGGCGGCAGAACCTTTTTCATTACAGGCTTCGCCACCTTCAGAAATTATATCGAATGCCGGGGCTTGATTACCCTAATAAGGAACAGTCTAAATGCACATACAAGATAGCCCATCCCTCACTCATGAAATAGGATACGCTTTAGGTGGATGCGTACAAGGATGGCAGGAAGTATCACTGCATATACGTGTACAGCCTCCTCCCGCCAAGGCAGAGCTCGGCATTAAAATATCCGAGGATAATCTGTCAGGCACTATTATATGTGGAGATTTCAACTCTATGTCATATGCCTGGGGATTCGAGTTTACAAATGCCACAGGGCAAAGGATTGAGATTTGTAATATTACAAATTTAGTTCGGCTGCATAACCATGAGTAACTCACAATTTCTCATACAATTAAAGTGAGCGAAACGATACCAGATTTAACCCTAGTCTCAGCCGAACTGGCTTGTGCACCTTTTTTTAGGATGTTTGTCGGGAGCTATCCTAAACCCGTTATGACACTCCGCCAGCTTTAAGCTTGATGTGTACCTTAAGAATATCCCTTCTGTAACAGCTATATTCTTGTGGGAGGCACTTTCACCGGTAGCGTTTGTAGCTTAGCAATATACTCTCAATGACAACACACTAGTCAAAACAATCAATAGTTTGATGATTATCTTTATTATACTACGTGGTTGATGGTAAACATAATTAAATACTAAATCTAAAGAAAGAATAAGATTTCTTCTCTAACAAATCTTGCTAAAAAAACTTATATCTCTACGCCAGAAAACTCAATCAAACTTCAACTCATCTCTACACTAATTCTCATATCTACACTAATATCTTCACACTAATACTGATGACGATACACATGTATAGAAAGAGCGTGCGAATTGTTGTTAATTTTTAGGGAGCGACTGATAATCGGATCGGTATCGGACTGATATTGGCACTATTGGTTAATATCGGATCGACCGATTTTTGTATGGAGCGACCGATAGTCGAACTGATATTGGCACTATGGGTTAACTATCGGACCGGCCGTTTTTTGGCTTCCTATACATTGTTTTTTTTTTCACAGCAGAGTTGCAGAAAAAAAATCAGTAAATAACCCAATTCTATAACCAGATCAGACAAGATTTAAAAAAAAAAGGAAAAAAAAAAACCCGTACACAGACATTGTCACGTCCACAAAAATTGCATCAGCGATATGACCATGAAACAATAGGATTGGCATTTTTAAATTCTAATGTATGACCTTGAATGATACAATTAGTGAACATCTGTGTGTATTTTTTTGGGGGATGGGAAGTTGGGGGGGGGGGGACTTACGTGTGAGCATGGGTTGACATACGTCATTAGCTGTAGCACGAGAATAACACGTGTTTGGCATTGTTGTTGATTAAAAAAATATCGGTATCTGTAAAAAATGCTGGGGAAAAATATCGGTATCGGACTATCGGTAAAAAGGCATATCGGTCGCTCCCTATTAATTTTGTTTCTTCGACATAGCCTATCCATAGCTTGTGCTAACAGTGTCATTGATACGGAAACTTTGTATCCAGCAAATGCATGTTAGCTGTGAACAAAGGCTATGTAACTTTACCACATGAACTTGCACCATCGTTTGCTTAGTCTTGGAAGGTTGACATTATTGACTCTTATTCCTGCCTCTGTGAGATATCTTATCGCACTCTTTCCTTGCCCGAGATCGCTCTTATGTTAATCGGGGCTTAACGAGAGCAGTCATGTGGTTTATAATGAGAGTGACTAGCACCTGACCGTTCACGCAGTGACATATCCCTATATGTCACTGCGTGTTTTATTTCTTTCCTTTGACTGTTGGAGGCCTCCAACTGGAGTATGGGTCTGGCATTTCCAAATAGTAATAGGATGCTAATGATTTTTCAAATCTTAACCTTCCTCCAGATTTATAAGACAAGGAGAATGCGATGGAAGACAGGGAAACGGCTGTGGCTAGCAAGTATTAGTAGTATTTTGTGATTATAATAACTGTAGCTAGTTATTACCACATAATAAATATTTAATCCTTATTAAAGACGCAAAGCTCTTCATCGTCAGCTCTTATGCTTTTTAATTACCACTAGTCGTCCCGCGTCGTAATACGCCGCCTTATCAATCAATATAAACAACACGCTTGCTTTGATCCATCTTGACCCACTTTAAACAACACACTTGTTGTGATCCAGCCCTCCCATCTCCACACTATAGTGTTTTTTTTCCGCTGTCGCGAGTTGTCGACGTATTCGGGAATTCCACAATCTATAAATAGTCCTGCATCTTGTGTCTCGAAGTTGTGAATTATATATATAGATAGATTAGCGTACGATTAATGCATTAAAAATTTTCGATTCAATTTTGTAACGCAACACCTGAAACCTTAATTTTTAGCAGAATGCTGTTTTTTTAAAGTTGCTTGAAAAAATACATATGAAATATGTCAGCAAATAACCTAATATATTAACATAAATTAATCAGAAAAGATTAGAACAACGATGAATTAATATACGAAAGCATGACCTGTCAAGTTTACATGATATTATAGCAGCTTTATAAACTTGAAAAAATAGGATGAACCTCCTTAGGGGAAAGAACTTCGTGTAAATATTTTCTGGACAGAGTGGGGTAAGCCATAAGTAACATGATCGTAGTGGTGAGAGGTTTTACAAAGTGTGACCGTGTGGAAGAGTCTGAAAATGAAAAAAAAAGGCTCACGACCTTATTTTGGCTATCCTGTTATTTTAAGAAAGAAAAGGTATCAATTGATCTGACACTGGTCTAAATGAATAAATTAATATACACCATTGCTATTGTTTAATGCAGCTGTCACAATTTTTGAGAACTTAGCCATACTCAAAAACTGACTATTAGGTGTCGCATTACGGCTTTTTTTATATAGTACAACATTATAAAGACCTGCACAATAGTCAGTTTAACAATATTTTTTTAAAAAAAAAAGCTAAAAGAAAAAATAGAACTTTGCTTTGGAAACTCAATGAAGAGTCACATGCAATTCTAAGTGACGCATTTGGTAATGACAAACAAATTTGTTTGAATACTAATAATAAATCAAATGATTTGTATCTATCAAAATTGCATCAATTTCAATATTTCTTTAAATTTTTGTTTGTTAATTTGGATGAATTAATTAATCGAACAGTCTCTGTACTATAGAATATAATTTACATAATGACTAATATGTAAAGCAGCTGTTCGATGAATTTATTAATTGTTAATTTAAGTTAATTGGTTATATTCCAAACGTAGAAGATTTGCTTTATTTCACTTTGGCTTTTTGACATTTGAATTGTTGATTAATTACAGAGATTAGGAAATAAACATTTTTTATATTATTAAAAAAACACATTTCGGCTTTATAATCAATGAGATAAATGTTACATAGCTACATTAAGAAAAAAAAGAATTTGTACCATTCAAGTTATGATTGCGGAGGTTCAGATAAAAAAATTAGATCTTATTGAAACAAATGATATTCCAGTGAGGTATTGTACATTTTTGGTTGGCATTAAATGCTATACAAGTTTAAGATATCAAATAATGTTAATAAATAAATTATAAAACTCAAAACATTTGAAAACATTGTAACTTTTAAAGAGACTCATTTCTAGGGATAGTTGGATTTGTTGGGATAATCTCTCTATACGTTATTCCATGGGTCCGTTCATTTATCGACAATTATTTTAAAAAGTATCTAGCACTTGGTTCATAAAGTGAGGAAATCTTGAGTTCACAGTCTTCTGCATTTGTTATCTCACTCCTGTAGAAACACAAATAAATAGCGTTATTAACAAAACTGACAGCGCAATGGACAAATAAATTATACATTTGTTCACTTCTCACTTAACAACAATTAGGACACAAGTAACTGTTAAAGATATATATATATATCATAGACAGTGTGGGTCAAAAAATTTTTTTTATTGAAACATTATTAAAAAGTTGTTACATCATGGTAGTACATGGAATATGTACAAATATTTGAAAACTACATAGTATTACTACTCCCAACTTTTGTTCGAAATTTTAACCATATTTACTGTGAGTTTTTTGTGACTGAACATGTAAAATTTGTGACCTAGGCTATTCAAAAAAGAAATGATATGCATATAAAATGTATGTTTTATCTTTATAACCTTTTTTATGAATAACTAATTAGTTCAGACAACTGGAATAAGCATTGCATCCATTTTTTTCTCAATATAACTGGTGTACCATGCATTCATTATCGGATCACGCATAGTTGTTTTATTTCATTTTTGATTAATTTTTCAACTATTTTATTTAGTTTTTCTATGAATATGAGTTCTTCTACAAGAAGTGCAACTGTACATTCTGTGTTTGGGTCAGCAGCTGAATTGCCTAAAAGACAACTTCCAACCAGTGAAGAAATTTTCAAGGCTATATGTGGATGCTTAAAATGGAACAATACAATCATAGCCTTCATTCATGAGCGCACGCATGAGCGCATGAAGTTAAACAATTATATGACCAGGCTAGTATCCCCACAAATGACATTACCAGTATAATTGTTCGAGTAAAAAGACTTATAGCCAAAGGTCATGAATTTGAGAAATATTCAGATATAAAGCGATCATCAGTTACTTTTCAAGAGGGGTACAATTCCTTCAAAAATTTATTTGACATTTGTCCATGTAAATGTTTTGATGCAGGTGTTAGGGATAGAGGAGACTGTAAATGTCCACAATCAGTAATAATTCCTGTGCTTGAGTGGGCATTTTGGGTGGATCAAAAGATGGCAAGAAATATGTTCATAGATAATGTTGACAAGCAAACAACAAAAATATTACAAAATCGACAGAAAAGAAAACATTCATTGATGCAGGGTGGCGATCAGATAGGAACCACAAATGATAATGTCAATGATGAGAAAGATAATGATATTCCAGATCAGGATGCTAAAGATGATGAACTACTTGGTGCAGACTTCTCCAGCAATGAGGAATGTTCCAAATAACAAAACAGATATCAATATGAAGAATTATGCAAAGCAGCGGATCGATGTAAACTAAGCTATAGTGATACATGTCTTATCGTTAGTGCTTTGTTGAAGGATTTAAACATGTTAACACCATCTACAGCTCTGGATCCAGCAAAGATGCGTCGACATAGATAGATCAGCCAAGGAACATACTGATGAGAGCAAAGATGGTTAACAAAAGCGAACAGGATTTTAGCGATCCATCTTGTCAAAGTGGGGCTAGAAACTTTTTCTATATGATACAACTGTTTCAGAACCTTGATACTGCTGATCAATCTATTATATTGCCTGTACTGGAAAATAACTGCTACTTTGCACATCCAGAAAACATTCTATTGGCTGCAGTTAGGACAATGATGAAGAAATTGGAAGGTATGCAGTAAATAAAATCATATACGCACGATATAAACCAGCTCCATGCAGAGAGAATTTTTCAACAAAAATGACATAATCCTGACTAATGCAGCTAAATCATATGATCAGATTATTAACTGGGATCTTTGCTCAGTGACATCCCTTCCTCTGCTGGAACATATTTGTGATGATGAACTTAAACGCAACAACCCAATCATACTGGATCAAATTCCCTGTCACTCTCAAGCTGTTGAAAGAGCAATTAAAGAAGTTACTGCTGTTAGTTTGAAAGTGTACGGACATTTCAAACTGTACGGACATAGCTCTCGACATAGGATGGTTTTGCAAACAAAGAAATCAAGGGATGTTCTTACGAAAGTTGAAAGCAAAGGAAGTTTCCTGGGACAATCCATAAACAGTATTATTCATATGTACATTGTATATTTTGCATGAACGATTTATAGATTTGTACAATTTCATATTACTTATACCAAACATTCTAAATGTTGTAAAATGTCATACATTTGGGGGGGGGGGGGGGTACGGGGTCAAAGCAAAATCTTTTTTATTATTAAAGTTTAAGACATTTTAATATCTTAGTAATGATATAGTAGATTTAAAAATAATTTTGTTCAAAAAAAAATATTAACATATTGATATTTGTGGGTGCGGCATGCCACCATCTTAAAATTTATGACCTTTTTGTGGCAAATATTTCTGAAATATTTATAGACTGATTCATATAAAATAACATTTTTATAGTAAGAAAAGCTTACTTTAGGGAATGTCAAAGTACTTTTTCGATAATGCAATAAATAATTTTTTAATGAATTTTTTTTAATTTTGTATGGTGAAAATAAGCAAAAAATGCTAATTTTGAAAATTAAAAAAAAAATAAAAGGACTTAAAATTTCTTAAAAAGCCTCTGACATTCTATAAATGCACCTCTTCTACATAAAATTTAAATGTTTTGAAATTTTCTTGCCACAGTGAAGCAAAATGTCAAATATATTTTTTCAGAGAAAAATGACTTTTAAGTTTTTAAATTATTGAAGTTTCTGAATGAGTAACATTCTGAAAATACAATTTAATTGATCTAAAAAGTATTTTTCTGCATTATAATTAATTCATAGTTATTATTGACATGTTTTAGTATCTAAAAATGTAAAAAAAAAAAAAAAATATTTTTTTTAGACATAGTGCATTTTTTTTCGCCCCGTACCCCCTTGAAGTCAAAGTTGGGAGTGGAAGACATTATCTGATTTTTACAAATGTTACATTTTTACAATCAGTAGGACCATAGGCAACTTTTTGAATATGTTTCAAATTCCCAACTCCAAAAAAATTTTTTTTTACCCAACCTAATATATATATATATATATATATATATATATATATATATATATATATATATATATATATATATATATATATATATATTAATTTCATTTATTTCAGGCACCTACGCTTTTATTTAGTCAATACCATTCCTAAATATGCAAAAGAAAAAAATATACTTACTTCTTAGTACTCTTATGTTTTATTGTATATTAGTCATAACATTTCAATTTTATTTTGTTATATTACTATTATTAATTAATAAATGGTGTAGGCCTGCATTGTGTAATAAGGAACAAAAAAGTTGTTATATTTTTTATACTTTATACTAAAAAAATTAAGTGGTTTTTGTTGTTAACATTTATGGAAAATATAGAGCGCCAGACTAATAAAAACAAACGTCTGAGCTTTATACCTAAATGAACAAATGTTAAATTTGAGAAGCAATAATATTTTGCAAAGTATTTACCTTTTGATATAAACATTATCAAAAAAAGGTAATTGGCTTCAGGCCTATAAAATAGACATTCCAACGACCGTCATCTTAAAATACTGCGAAGAAATGTTAAATTGACTACATTTAAAATATTTTTATTATGTAGATTTTACGGAATTGGAAAGAAACGGCTACATTTTATTACAATGCTTGAAAAAGTAAGCAAATTAGGATATTTTTAAACATTAAAAATATGTTGTGGCTTCCGAATTTCGTAAACTAAATTTCATAAAGGTCCAAAATTTGAAACAATTATTAAGGTAATCAAGTACATAATCTAGCAATTTATTTGTATTAACTCATTTTATAAGGCATGCAAAAAATTATTGTATTATTTTATCTCGGAAAACGAACATGAAACTTAGCCTCGTGCTGCTCGAGAGATTAAAGATGCTGAGTCTATCAGCGTCTGACGACTACTATACAGATCTATGACCTTAGGGTTACCCAGTGGGTCCTGCCTGAACTCCGACAAACGTGGACAAGTCAAACGAAAAATGGTTAACGGTTTCCTTGACCTCACCGCAGCGTCGGACGTAAATTCTTGCAAGTTTCTAATTCGCACTAGATACAAACCGACCGTAAAGTACCCAGTACGATATTGGGCAATAAAACCCGATCATCCGGACTAAAATTAAATCACAGATCACCCATGTCTTGCTTGGGTAAGCAACGATAAACAGTGTCGCTTATTTGACACGATTTTCAGCAGTTAAACCAAATGTCTCACTTAATCAGTTTGATCAACACTCTTGAGTTCTTAAAGGCGAATAGCTCTTCTTCATCAAATGCCACTACCCAAAGCAATGCCCAGATACTACTGCTGCTACACATAGCCCCAGGGGACGGATAGTCGCGTGGTAAAGCGCTCGACTGAATGTACCTGGTTCGATCTCTGGTGAGGAACAATTTATATTTCAGGTCATAAAAAATATTGGTTTATAAGATCTAAGAGATTTCATCTCATCCTCACAGGGACTTCACACACACACACACACACACACACATAGCCCCACATTCCGGCGTGATATTATGAAGGGCCCATACCATACCTGTCACAGGGTATTCCCTATGACAGTGCACTAAATGAATGGTTATGTTGAACGGAAGAAAGAGGAGGTGCGATTTAGAGACCGTTGTGGTAGTAAAATGAAAGAATACATTAATTTTAATAATCTCTCTTATTGTGTTGGAGTTAATTTATAATCATATTGTGACATTTGGGGGCTCGTCTAAAAAAAAGAGCGGTTTCTGAAAGGTACGGCACACGTTTATTTTTTATCAACATGAATCCCAATTCGCAAGATGAATTGTTTGAATTGTACCGTCAAAAAGGGGTTTCATTAGAACTACAAGGTGAGAAGTTAAGTGGATTTATTGAAAATGCAATGGCGCGGGATGAAAGAGCGAAGGAGCGAGAGAGGCAATTAAGAATGATGGAAATTGAACTAGAAAAAGAAAAACTGCGAGGAGGTAGAGAAGATATCAAGAGCGAACAGCGGGCGACATATGCAGACATGTGGAGGCCGAAACTGCAGAACTTCAATGAACAGGTGGACCTGATGGATGCATACCTGCAACGATTCAGAATTCATGCAGAAAGCGCTGGTTGGCCAAAGAAAGAATGGGGCAAATTTCTATATAATTTACTCTCAGGAAAGGCCCTTCAAGCATGCATGTCTTTCACCATGTCTGACCTGGAGGACTATGATAGGATGTGCGAAGTCTTGCTTACCAGGTTCGGACTGACGGAAGAGGGCTACCGCAGTGAGTTCCATGAAGCTACACCTCAACCAGGGGACACGTTCCACCAGTATATGGACCAAGTACAGTTGTATTTTGACAGGTGGGTGCATCTATCTGGGGCCGAGCTAACTTATACAGCTCTTCGAGATCTTGTGCTACGAGACAAGATTTACCAGTCATGTGATTCTGTGCTGGTGGCGTTTCTCAAAGAACGTAAGCCAACCAGTTTGGCAGTGGCAGTAGAACTTTGTCAGCAATATGCAACGGCTCACCCAGAGAGGAGCATGGGAGTTGAAAGTGTTGCCGAATTATCTTTCGCTGCAAGAACGGTGGCGGGTGTGTCCTGGAATAGAGTGGCAACCAGTGGTCGAGAGACCGTGATCTGTTTTAATTGTGGGAAGGCTGGTCACATGAGAGCCAGCTGCAACCTGGAACAGAAGGATTCTAAATGCAGTTACTGCCGTAGATGGGGTCATAGTGCACGGCAGTGTAGGACTGCTAATCGAGCCGCAGTGGGTATGGAGGTGAGTGCCGGAGGGAGACAGGATGTCGTAGAAGCATATCAACCGAGTCAGAACGTTCCGCCGGACCACCGCATGGGCTATGCAGGGTCACTGAAATGTCGTCGGGGAAAATTAGAGTTTTATTCTGGACTAGTCGGCGATCAGAAGGTTAGAGTTCTACGGGACACAGGCTGCACCACAGCAGGCGTAAGACGTTGCTTTGTGTACCGCTCGCAACTAACGGGAAGGACCCTATCATGTATGACTTTTGGGGGGAACATTGAAACGTACCCAACTGCCGTCATACAAGTTACGACCCCATTCTTCTCTGGAGAATTAGAGGCCTGTGTGTTGGAGAATGCAACCGCTGATTTGATAATAGGGAACATAAGGGGTGTGCAACAACCCACTTTAGCTAGTCTACAGCTGTGGCAACAACATCATGCAGTTGATAGTCAGGCAGGGGCAGCGGTGACCCGAGCTCAAAATAAACGAGAAGAGGGAAATGCAGTAGGAAACAACCGAGACATTATGAAGGCGATGTCATGTCAAACAGAAGTCAGGCATGGGAAGGAGATGTCATGTCAGACAGAGGTCAGGGAGATGAATGAGGCGGCATGTCAGACAGAGGTCATGCAGATGGAGATGTCGTATCAGACAGAGGGTATACAGATGACGAATGTGGAATGTCAGGGGAGGTCAGGCAGAATGTTGAGGCGACCTGTCAAACGGATTATACGACAGAGTAAGGCAGTACAACAGAGGGTGGAGAAAATACAGAAGTTGAAGGATGATAAAGATTGTTGTCATGACGACACCGTAAAGAACAAGAAACATTCCGTTGGCTACAAAACGCAGGAGAACGTTGAGACAACGTTGGACGTTAAGACTATGCAGAACGTTGAGGCAGCAGGCCAGACTTCCGTGCAGGTACTCAGGGCTGGCAGTGCAAATGGTTCAGAACCTGTGTGTTACAAAACTTGTGGGATATCCACATCACGGGAAAGAAGTACTGGGCCTGTAGTGTACCTAGGCGACCCTTTCTTCTGGCTGAAGTTCATGAAGCGTAAAATATGTCTGGCCATCTTCATTGGTTTCATCGTAAATATATTTCACATTCAACAGGATATCCAGCTCGGAAAAAACTATTTATCGGTCAGCGAAGAGTGGAGAGAATACTTCGACTTCGGCAATGTGAACAACATACCAAACCACATCACCTACATGAGCTGCACTTTGGCTGTGGTTTCATTTATCAAAATTCTCTATCAGACCTTTACTCTGGCCTACAGGCACCTGGGGGTCATCAGCATGGTCGCCTATGAATCGTTCGGCTACTTCATACTTCAGAGAGATCATGCACTCTTGAACTTCCTGAACAAACGCCAATCTTTCAACGCCAGAGTAACCGATGGGTGTTGCTACTACAAGACGTCACAGTTATTGTGGAGGTGCTACCTGGGACCAGGAGGTGGAAACGTTCTCTAAACAACCGAGAGATGACAGAACCGGCATCAAGGACACATGTGTTTGGAAGGCAGACGACGGCAGCCTTAAAGACACTTACTTAGTGATTGAGTAGACATAACTATTGTTATGTTATTTGAATTTATTGTAATTTTTTTTTCGTTATAATATATGTATTCGATGTCATGTTACCATAATTGCCATTATTTGGTCATTTTGTTAGTAATGAATATTACTAATTAGGACATTCGGTTGGATAGGATACATTTTAAGTTATGTGTTTATTGAAGAGGAAGATGTCCCAGAACTATTATTTTGATTATTTGACATTTTATTAATACTTACACTCAATGTAATGCATTTTGGTTGTTAACATTGTGTATGGGAGATTAATGTTTTCACTGTGTGTTACTGTTGTGATGGTGGTTTGTTGGGTTTCACGGCCACATCAGGATGGGGTACCTGGGGTTATTTTGTTCTTAATGATGTTATTGATTGTATTTGGTTATCCTTTTTTTATAAGTAGGGGTATCGTTAAAAAAAAAACAATTAGCATTGTTTCTATCAAGGTGGAGGGTGTGTCACAGGGTATTCCCTATGACAGTGCACTAAATGAATGGTTATGTTGAACGGAAGAAAGAGGAGGTGCGATTTAGAGACCGTTGTGGTAGTAAAATGAAAGAATACATTAATTTTAATAATCTCTCTTATTGTGTTGGAGTTAATTTATAATCATATTGTGACATTTGGGGGCTCGTCTAAAAAAAAGAGCGGTTTCTGAAAGGTACGTCACACGTTTATTTTTTATCAACATGAATCCCAATTTGCAAGATGAATTGTTTGAATTGTACCGTCAAAAAGGGGTCTCATTAGAACTACAAGGTGAGAAGTTAAGTGGATTTATTGAAAATGCAATGGCGCGGGATGAAAGAGCGAAGGAGCGAGAGAGGCAATTAAGAATGATGGAAATTGAACTAGAAAAAGAAAAACTGCGAGGAGGTAGAGAAGATATCAAGAGCGAACAGCGGGCGACATATGCAGACATGTGGAGGCCGAATACCCTTCAAATGCCAAGCAGCAGTGCTCGCCACTGTCTGGAGACCATCCTAGTCGCTAAAGTTTCGAGGAAAAAGGTACGCCAACCCACTCTCATTCCGAGAGATCAGATATGTCCGGCGGTAGGCGTCCCGGCACTGGTTTATCCTGGGTCGAGGCAAGGGAGGCAACTTAGCTGCTCTGCTTACTTGTCAGACCACCCAACCCGCTCCCCCTGGGGCACCCGAAAAGCAAAATGGTTAAGACAAAGATACGAAGTAAAGCGGGTCTGGGCAGCACCCAAACATGCCTCGATGGATGGTTAGGGGGCGGTAGGATCACCATCCAAAAAAGTTCGACTACTCGCCCCGGTACCACGACTTCGGCTGAAAGATCTGGTATCGTAAAAAATGTTACTTTCGGCCCAGCTCGAGAACCACAAAGGGCGATCGAAGGCGCAGCGTGTCCATCGTCCGGTTCACAAGAAAAGCGAACAGGTGGGAGTCGCGTCCCATCACAAGGAAAGGCCAAGCTAGGTCAGGCGAGGCCCCCGGGAATTGTTGATTGCTCTGTCAACTTGACCCGGGCACGAGTGACCGCTGAACGGCGCTACGAGGGAATTCGCACACCCTCTGAAGAGGCTGAGGCAGGTCGAGCCCGGTCCCCGGCTAGTGTTAACTGCTTAGTCGGCACGAAACCAGAACGTACGACCACGCGGAGACGAGGGGGAGGCAGACCCCCAAAAGTGGCTGTGGCAGGTCGAGCCCAGTCCTCGGGTAACGCTGATTGCTCTGTCAGCGGAAAACCGACCGAAACGACCGGCAGGGTACTGCTAACGGAGAGGGCTGAAGGCCACACTCCGCCACTGGTGCCCGGCAGGAGAATGAGATGCAGGGCGGAAGGTTGTCGACCTCTACCCCTGGGGAACTCTGACTCTGTCAGCGGCAACCCAGTCACTGTGCGCATCACTAGGGTGCAGTTCGAAAGCACGGAAATCGACTCTGGCAAGGCATCGGAAACGGGTGACGCTAACAGCCGAGCCCCGCCGAAGGTGCCCTGCGCGACAAAAGTGACTGGGAACTGTCAAGCCCAGCCCTCGGCGAAAAACGCTGATTGCTCTGTCAGCGGGAAGTCAAAAGTCGTGGACAGCAGGTCACTGTTTCCGGGTGAAGCCGAAAGCTCCTCGCCTGAGGTGGCCGGCACCAAGACTGACATTGGCAGGACACTGCTCACGGGTGAAGCCGAAAGCTCCCCGCCTATGGTGTCCTGCGTGACAAAAGTGACTGGGAACTGTCAAGCCCAGCCCTCGGCGAGAAACGCTGATTGTTCTGTCAGCAGGAAGCCGAAAGTTGAGGAGAGCACGTCACTGTTTCCGGATGTAGCCGAAAGCTTCCCGCCTGAGGTGGCCGGCACCACGACTGACAAGCGAAGACTTGGGAAACGCTCTGGTAAGGCTCAATTCAGGATTGTCCACCTGAATGTCCGGGGTCTCATCCCCAAGAGACTAGAAGTCGCAAAGCTTTTGAACGAGAATGACGTGGATGTTGCAATGTTACAAGAGTGCATCCTTGGACTTAGGACAGTCCACATCACTGGCTATTCGTGCTTCCGTTGTGGGTGTAAAAACTGCAGGGGATTGGTGACCCTGGTCAGAAATACGCTAAATGCTCAACCGAGCAGCGCCCACAGCTCACGCGGAAAAACGGATACGCTTGCGGTGGATGTTTATAAGGATGGGAGGAAGTACCACTGTGTTAATGTGTACAATCCCCCCAAGACGGAGCTCAGTATAATAACATCTGAGTATACTATGCTTGGCACCTTCCTATGTGGTGATTTCAACGCCATGTCTCCGGCATAGGGATATGAACGCACCGACACGGCAGGCGGGAGGATTGAGGAGATTTGTAGTAATACAAATTTAGTTCGGTTGCAGGACCAAGATTCTGAGCCCACCTTGCTGCACGGCGGCAGTGGGAGCGAAACGAGACCCGGCCTAACACTCGTCTCGGCAGATCTGGCCTGTAGCACCTCTTTGCGTGTGCTTGACTGTATTGGCAGCGATCATAAACCCGTTCTCGTCTCCGTGGATATTCCTCCACCAGAGAGAAACCCAGGAGCTAAGCACAGGTGCTGGGTCTATTCGAAAGCAAATTAGGACGCCTTCAGGGTAGCAGCTGACGCTGCCCTAGAGAGGGTAGATACCGAGCGCGGAACAGTCGACGTCGTTTACAAGGAGATCACTGAAGCGATCTTAGGTGTCGCACGTAGGACGGTCCCAAGGAGCCTTCCGAAACGCAAGTTCAGACCATTTTGGACTACAGCGCTTGCAAGGTTAGTTCGGCAAAGACAAGCCGCTCGAAAGAAAGCTTGTCGATTGAAAATAACTGAGGAGCGCCGTGAGTACAATGAACTAACTGAGCAAGTATAAAGGGCGTCTTCCGAGGCCAAAAGGCAGAAATGGACTGATACATGTGAGAAGTTGGATCTAAGGGAATGCCAAAAGACGTGGAAACGTCTGAAAAACATGACCCAGGCTGGGGCGATTAGAACTGGCGCCCCGTTGCAAACGGACTCAGGCCTGACGGCTAGCGATAGCAAGAAGGCCGAAGTGCTTAACAGGCACTTTGCAGAGGTCAGTAAGTCAAGTAAGAAAAGTGAACTGTCCAAGGCACTGGGTAAAGTCCGACGAGTCAAAGAGAAGGCTGAGTTTGGTTCGGAAAATCGAGACACGTTCAGAGCCCCATTCTCTGCCAATGAATTGGCATACGCAGTCAGGAAGTGTCGCATTAGAAAGGCCCCAGGCAGTGATCAGATCAGCAATGAAATGATTACACACCTCGGGGCAGCGGGTCAAGCAAAGCTTCTCCAGTTTGTCAATCGCACGTGGTTGACCGGGGAACTCCCTCAGAGGTGGAGGGAGGCTGTCATAGTGCCGGTACTCAAAAAAGGGAAAAAGACTGACCAAGCAGAAAGCTACCGTCCTATTTCCCTCATTGCATGTGTTGGGAAAGTAGCCGTACGCATGGTCAACCGAAGGTTGACGTGGTTCCTAGAGGAAAAAGGGCTCATTTACCCCAAAGCAAGGAGGCTTTCGGCGGGGTAAGAGTGCGATGGACATGGTCACGATCATCGTCCAAGAAATAGCCGACGGCTTTCAGAAAGCTGAGTCAACGGCGGTAGTTTTCCTAGATCTCAGGCAGGCTTGCGATCGAGTCTGGCGACCAGGACTATTGTTGAAGCTACAGCGGTTGGGTGTCACCGCTGAGATTTACATTTGGTTACGCAGTTTCCTCGGTAATCGTACTATCACGACACGTGTTGGGAGCAGCGTGTCGATGAAACGGACCATTGAACAGGGTCTCCCACAGGGCTCTGCCCTCAGTTGTACATTGTTCATAGCTTTCATCAATGACCTGCATGCGTTCCTGGGTTGTAAAAGCCTACTATAATCTGACGACCTAGCGATCTGACGACGAGCGCACTCCAGAAGGACTTGACTACGGTCGGCTGTTATACTAGGATGTGGGGGCTAGAAATTAACGTCTCGAAGACCGTCAACTCGCTATTACCATGGGCACGAGTATCTTCAAGGAGCCATTTAGACTGGAGGTAGAGGGTGCGGTTCTTGCTCTGGAACCGAAGCCCAAGTACCTGGGAGTTACACTTGACAGAAAGCTTACTCTCTGCACACATCTGTCGGAGGTTGCCCGCTGCGCCTCCGATCGGCTGAGTATTGTCAAAAAGTTGGCGAGCACGTCCTGGGGGGCTCGAGCAGATGTCCTGAGGTCACTGTACATGGGTGCAGTAAGATCTTATAGATTATAACCAGTAAGTGCAAGTCTATGGGTCTCGGTCCTCTTTAGAGGCCCTCGACGTTTTGCGAAACCAGGCTCTCCGTCTGATCACAGGCACTTTTCGAACGGCACCAACAGCAGCGGTGGAAGTCATGGCAAATGTGCCACCTCTGGGCATCCGTAGAGAGCAGGCCGTTATAACCGCGTATGAGCGGTATAAACGGCAGGAGGAGGCCTCTGTCCTAAGTAGATGGTCGATGGCTGGGTGGAAAGAAAGCGGCTCTCGGTGCAGTCTTTTATGCACTACGCAGTGAGACTTGCCTCCGAGATCATGCTGCCAACTGACCGCCTAATGCTAGAGACAGTCTCCAGGGTCCTGGCGAGGCTTTCCCGAGGTACGCACGACCCTGGTCAAAACCAATGCTGGGAACGCAAAGGATCGCCGAACCATCACTGATGTGGCTATGGAGACGATTGGATCCTATCCGGGGGACGCTATACTGGCCTATACTGATGCTTCTGTAACCAGTATTGAATGTCGGACAAGCTCCTCGTTTGGGGTCCACATCACTCTCCCACAAACTGGCTTTGTGAAAGACCATGCTGGCCTATGTGGGTCGCTCTGTGCTTACGAGCCAGAGATGACAGCCATTACTGAGGCAGTGGACCACATAGGAGAGATAATTCGAGAACGGACTTTGCCTGCTACGAGCATCGTCATCCTAACCGATGCGCTCTCTGTTCTTCAATGGGTTCCCGGGCATGTGGACGTGCCTGGAAATGAACGGGTAGACTGCATTGCCAAGGCAATTCAACAGTCGACAGATCCCAAAGTGCAGTCCATGAGTGCAAGAAAGAGCTCATTTGAGGCAGCGCGTGCCAAGTGGTTCTCGAACTGGGACAACGGAGTGAACGGAAGAAATGTCCGTAAGTTTCTGGACCGGCCGTCCAAAACTGACCCGTGGTGGAAGCTTAGGCGAGTCGAGCGGCAAGTCTGATCTCACGGGCTCTAAGAGATTAAGTCTCAGCCCGCAGATTACTGAGAGAGTTCAGAGAGAGAGAGAGAGAGAGCGCACGATTTTTCAGACCTCAGCGCACAACTTTTTGTATTAGAAAATAAATTCGTCCTTGTATTTATTCATTCTTTACTAACTATAAAATCACGATCAAATTTAACTTTACTTTACGAGCCTTGCATGTAGCGAAGTCATACAGTATATCATTAAAATTCTATTTCTGACATAGATCACGCTTAATATCAAGAATCGCCCAATTGTTCCATCTATATTTGTGAATTGTTGACCTCAAGTAATTCTTGATTAGTTTGAGGCGCGAGAAGCTTCTTTCGCCAGATGCCACAGTTACGGGTATTGTTAAAAAATCTCAGTGCTACAAAGTAGTTGGGGAAAGCAGTATATCTTTCATTAGTGGGCAGATAAGCCAAGTTTTCAAACGTCGTTTTGGCGGTATTTGGTAGAATATGCCTTAAATATTCCATTTCATCTGCCAATTCTAGCCCACATATATCTGCTGACTGGTCTATTGATGATGTTAATGCTTACTGGAGGCTCGCTGTAAACTTTCGAATGTCATCACGCTGAAGTCTCTTGAAGCTGACAAGAAACCCAAATAGATTGTAGTTTTATTTCAGCTGTTCAAATCTCGGCTGCAAGGATTAAATTGCAGTGTCCACAATTCTGTTGAAGCAATTTATACTGAAGTCATCTTCAGCATTTCCAGGTGTGAAATTTTCTACAGATTTATCATACTGCCTTTTCTGTCCGGCTAGAAAGATTGCAACAACCTCCATGATTTTAGACGATTCCTTTGCTGTAACAAGAATCTGAAATACCCATCAACTCTCAGTTTCATTAGCCTAGGCACAAATTTCAGGCAGTTGATAACGAAGTGCTTTGACACTATCTATTCTACATTCCCACCTTCTTTCACACAGAAGTCTTACAAACAGATTGGAAACATGCTTTCTGAATAACGACCATCTCTTTTAGATGCTGAAAAGATAGTGTACACGAGTTGAATAGTTCTAAAAAAGGTTAACGCATCAAGGCATGTTTTGAATATGCCTATTACCACCATTATGACACGCACATGGAGGAAAAAATAGTATGCTGTTAATATTTAAAAGCCGTTTTTTAACTCCAAAATGGACGCCTTTCATGTACGCACCATTACTATAACCTTGTCCACGAATATTTTGAACATTATATTCAAGCTTCTCCAGCTCATTCGCTGAAAAACACCTTGCATTCTTGATGTCTCGAAGGAAGTATTCATAACAGCATCAGCTACTACAGTAATGAGTTTGTTTTGAATCTTCTTTCCCATATAATGATAAAAATTTTCTGTATTCGTATGTTTCCCCATTATTTGAAAAAACGGCTTAATAGATAAACAAAAACTGTAAAAACATAAAACAGAACAAACACTTATAATGGTTTAATAAAATAATTGACACCTAGAATTAGTGCTGGGCTTATGCAAGTGAGAGGCACACTGCGGCCCTGCTTTTGTGCACGTAGCCTGGTTTGGGTAAGTAACGATAAACAGCGTCGCTTATTTGTCCCGATTTCCAGAGGTTAAACCCAATGTCCCGCTTAATCAGTTCAAATAACACTCTTGCGTTTTCAAAGGCGCATAGCTCTTCGTCGTCAAATGCCACGACCCCGAGCATTGCTCAGATACTACTGCTCCCACACATGCCCCCACATTCCGGAAGGATATTATGAAGAACCTGCTTGTGATTACTCCCTGCGCTGCCAAGTACTTTGACCGTCACATTCACGCTTTCAATAGTCGATTAATACGGTGCGATAGGAATACGGAATTCTCTATTCCCAGCGCACCATCCTGCTCAACTAACTCCACCATGATATCCTGACAAAAGTATTCCGGGGTAAATAACAGGAGTATCTACAAGTCTTACTAAACAATCACCATCTTAAATCTCTAATTTAGTTTGGATTACTTCTCAAGTGAAATCACGCAGGATATTATACTGTTAAAAGTTCTTTTTTAAGGACATCTTACAGGGCACGACTACTAATATATATTTTATATCGAACCATAGTACTATATGAATAGATAGATTCTCGATCATTTAATTATAGAAGAATGTCTTACAATAAACCAGCATCCTCCTCCTCCCCAGATTCCTCAGATTGTCTCCTTCTTCTTGTTTGTTGATCACGTACTTCAAATTCATCTGAAGACATAAAGAGAATTATAAATGTATTATAAAGAGAATTAGATATACCTAATACAAAAAAATCAAATTCCGCTCTGTCGGCATTTCTGTGTCTGTCACACAAGATGGCGGCAACATTTAGTGTATATTGTATGTGTTCTGTGCGCAATCCTTTTTTAAATATCTTATTAATAATACTTTAATATCTTTTCTTCCCCATGGCCGGTAAGCAATGGCCACGGAAGCACCAATGGCCACGATGGGACTTTCACCAGACCCGACAGTTTATCGAAGTTCTAAACAAATAGAACCCGGGGCTTTCGGTTGTTAGCTGAGCGCTGCAGCGTGCAGCCATACGTCCCCTCGATATAAACTTTTAAATCATTTCGGTCATGGTCGCAGGATAAACCTGCTACCATACAGGGATAATATCTGAGTACTTCTCCCAACTGGCCAGCCAAGCAAGATTTCTCCCTACTAAGCTGCCAGAATTGTTCTTGATCCTGCCATAAGTTCTACTAACGGCAGGTAAGGTTTTGTAAACCATTCGACCAACACAAATAGATTGACCGCATCGATCATTACCAAATGGCAATGAGAAGCGATCTTAGGAGAATGTGTCTTCAGAGATCGATAATATTAATATGTCTTTTTTTTTAAAAGGGGGAGAAGTCGGAGGAGACATCAAAGTGTTAGGGAAAAGTGGCACCTTCCTAATATTATCATTGGTTTTCCTCCGCTTCTTGATTCCCATTTTTGACAGTTTAATAAATATAAATACATACATAAATACATAAGTTTACATATAAATGCTAAAGGGTATATGAAAAGATTAGATTTTTGTTTGTACATCGCACATAATATTTAAAAACAAGCAATTTAAGTTTTTTTTCGTTTCGGACAAAGGACATTTTAGAGCATTTTCGTGTAAGCAGTCGCTACGGTTACGCCGGACGAAATCCGTATTTTTTTTCCGGGTTACAGCCATAGATTTTTGCTCCACGTGTATGGGTTTTGATAAATAGAGAGGGAAGTAATCATGTTGAATAACTGTTACAAAAATAAATAATGATTACGCCCCTTTGATTAGCTTTTATTATTTTTAGTTAAAATATAAGCAAAAACGGTACTTAAAACGCCCCCTTTTTCAGCCCTCAGAGGTCAGATCGCAAAATGAACTTTTGATGTACACTTGGCAGGCCAAGACCTACAAAATGATATATACATCATGGGTCTAGGACTTATGGTTGCTTATATATAACTTCGTGATTTGTGTTGTCTGATTTATTACAACTTCTACAAGTATCTTCATTATAAGGACCCGTAACATATATTTGGCACCTCCGACGGCGTACTCAATACTACCTAGAGTACGTAACATTTATTTGGCACCTCCGACGTCGAACTGACTGACTTAGCTGAATTCAGGAGCAGCGGAGTGAGTACATTAAGACTCGTTGTAATTACCGGTTAAGTATTCATCGGTGAATTACGTGGTGGCCACCACCCTGGTTGTGCGCCGTGAAAACTGTGTTCTGTAGTGGCCAGCGTTATTGTTTGCTGAAGTGGCCAACCCTATTATTTGCTGAAGTGGCCGACGTTACTGTTTGCTGAAGTGGCCAACCCTATTGTTTGCTGAAGTGGCCGACGTTACTGTTTGCTGAAGTGGCCAACCTTGCTGTTTGCTGAAGAGGCCTACCTTGCCGTTTGCTGAAGTGGCCAACCTTGCTGTTTGCTGAAGTGGCCAACCCTATTGTTGCTGAAGTGGCCGACGTTACTGTTTGAAGTGGCCAACCTTGCTGTTTGCTGAAGAGGCCAACGTTGCTGTTTGCTGAAGAGACCAACCTTGCTGTTTGCTGAAGAGGCCAACCTTGCTGTTTGCTGAAGAGGCCAACGTTGCTATTTGCTGAAGAGACCAACCTTGCTGTTTGCTGAAGAGGCCAACGTTGCTGTTTGCTGAAGAGACTAACCTTGCTGTTTGCTGAAGAGGCCAACCTTGCTGTTTGCTGAAGAGGCCTACCTTGCTGCTACTGAAGAGGCCAACCTTGCCGTTTGCTGAAGAGGCCAACCTTGCTGTTTGCTGAAGAAACCAACCCTACTGTTTGCTGAAGAGGCAAACCCTACTGTTACTGAAGTGGCCAACTTTACTGTTTAAAGTGGCCAGAGTTGCTGTGTACTGCGGGGCCGACGTTACAGTGTGGCTGGGAATCACCTCCTTATCGTCAGAGGACCCCACCATAGGATCACCGAGGAGCAACCAAGGATCATCGAACATCGCGGCCAGGGATCACCAAGGATCAACCCTTGTGTTAGTCAACCCCACTATCGGAGAACATCGAACGTCGCGGACCGGGATCACCGAGGATCAACCATCGAAGTCAAGGAACAGAATGTACTATTGTGTATTTCTTTTTATGTAGGTTGGCATATTTTTTTTAAATATTTATTATTAGATTATTGTATTATTGAAATCTGGTGTAATTATTTGTTTGTTGTTCTTGGTGAAATTCTGTATTTAATACAATAGAGGTTAAAATAGGGTCCACCCTGAGCAGCCAAAACATTTAATTTGCTGGTTTATGAAAAAGTATATTGTATTTATTTTGTTTTTACTTGTATGTTGATGACATTATAGAATTTTTTTTGTATGGTATATAGTATCAAACATTTTCATTTACTAGTTATAATTGGTTTTGGTTACTGCCATGTCATCAATTTTAAAAATTATTGAAGATGGTAAGGCACTTGGCCTTACAGGCAAAGAAATACAAACCTAAGTATCTGTAGAGAGAGAGAGGGTGGAAAAGAAAGAGATGGAAGAAAAACAGAGAGAAAAGGAAAAGGAGAAGAGAGAGAGGGAAGAAAGAAAGGAAAAGGAAAAGAAAGAGATGGAAGAAAAACAGAGAGAGAGAGGGAAGAAAGAAAGGAAAAGGAACAGAAAGCGAGAGAAGAAAGACTGGAAAAAGAACATAGAGAAAGGGATGAAAGAGCCGTAGCTCGGGAAGCTAGAAAGCAAGCAATCATGAAGGAAAGAAGGCGCCTGGAGCATGAAAGGAGCAGAATGTCAGCTACCCCTGGAGTCAGTGTGGAGGGCGATAAAATGACCCCATCCTCCAAGCTAGGTAATTTTACTGTTGAATTTTTTTCAAACAAATGTATAGAGAGACAAAAAGAAGATGAAGAGAAGAAAAAATCACCCGTGTTAATAGACAATGACAAACTGATGGTCGGATTCAATAAAGTTGATAAGATAAGTGAGGAACATATGTGCAATGTTACTGGATTAATGCAGGTTGAAGATGATAAACATGATAGAGATAGCATACGTATAGAAAATGAGAAATTAAAATTGGAAAATAAACGTCTAAAGTCAGAAAAGAAAATATTACAAGCTGAACTGAATAAATTGATTTTAGACAGGGAAAATGACCTACGTACTAAATCAAAGACTTGTACTACATTGGAAGACCTACCAATCAGGGTAGAAGCAATAGAGAGGATTGTAAATAAACTTGTTAAGAAAATAGAATCAGGCGATGTGGTTACAGCTTATCAAACAAAGATTAATGGAAGTTTGAAGGATACAATTAACAGATTGGATAAAGTAGAATCGTCAGTTGGAGATAAAGAGGCCAATTATATAAAAGTAGCCAAGAGAACCATACCCAGAAATAGAGATGGCAAATTAAGTAATCAGGATAATAAAGCAGGCAAACACGTAAATAAAGAAATCCAACATAAATCTTATGCTACAGTTACAATTATAAATAATTCAGTTCCATTTACCCCTGAATGTCATAGAGGAGAACTTAAATCAATGAATAATCAAACCTCAAGAATTATAATACTGAAAGAAAGAACCCTAACTATCTTTGTCAAAGAGACAAAAACTACATTGTACCCAGTGAAAGTCAAAAGAAACAAAGAAGGTATTATGATGTACAAATCAAGAAGTCTAGACGTAATGGTGATCAAACCAGAGAAACAAATAGAAAAGAAAATAAAAGAAATGAAAACCGTGAATGGAAGGACCCACCTATTGGTCGATACAACCATTTTAACACAGTTAGATGTCTAACGTATAATAATTGCAGTAGATATCCCCATAAAAATCCCTATGTTAGACATGTAGTAAATTTTAATAAGCCAGAATTTATCCCTCCATACCACTGTTCATGTAGGACATGTTTGTTGAGATGTTGCAAGAATGATTGTAAGATTTATAATCAGGGTGGAAGAGCGAACTACGGTTTCATTCCAACCACGGAGAGAAATATTAATAGAAATTGGAGAGATTTTAATATTTTTTCTTGACCAAACTATGTCCTGGCAGTAAGAAATTTGGGTTCACCATAATGTGTATGTTTACATGTATATTATGTTCATATGATGACATGTCTGCATGTATATGTATATGATGACATAATATGTTTAATAATATTTGTTGATTATGATGAAAAAAAAAGAGAAGTCACTTGAAAAAAAAATGAAGAATAACTAGTGACATGAAAAAAAAAGGTCACCAGAAAAAAAGATAATAGAAAAGAAAAGATATACAAGTAACATAAAAGAAAAAAAAATAACGAGTCACATTGGAAAAAAATATAATAAAATAATAAGTATCAGTGACGAACAGTACATTTATACATATATGATTGATGATATTTATTATATTGTTTGCATGTATTTATTTATAATTCCATGCAATGTTGATGTGATCAATCATGGTATAATTTATTTTGCTGTTATGATGATTTGGATATGTTCTGTGATTGAACTTTGTTTCATGTGGCTTCCTTTTGTCGGCATTAGTATTGGGTTTTACATGATTACATCATGCTTATGTAGAGAGGAAGAATGTGGAGAAATAATATAGTCTAAGCTTGATGACGCAATTCGCTAGGCTCCGCCCACCGCAGTATCGATGGCGTCATTCCGCCATCTTGAGTGTAAATATTGGGAACTTTAGTGTATACGTCATTTGTACCAAATGACGTATATTAAACCGACAGTTGGGAGCACATGGTTTGTTTTATAATCAGTCGAGCTCTGGGCATCATAGGATGCGGATGTCTGTATTAGTAGAGTCTAGCTTTCGCCATCGGTGTAGATGGATGCATTTTTACAGTTTGCTATTGTACTCCTCCTGGATTTACCTTTATGTCAGTTCATGTTCAAGAATTAAATGATTGTTTGATGTTACTTAACTGGAGTTAACTTCGTGATTTGTGTTGTCTGATTTATTACAACTTCTACAAGTATCTTCATTATAAGGACCCGTAACAACAAGTGTATTACTAAATATGCATTCTAGTTTTTTCCATAAAAAAATATTCATAAATAATAAGTGTCACTTATAGTAAACTTAGATGAATTTTTGAAGTATCATTCATTATTCAAATATTATAAATGTAGCCTATTTATGACTTAGGCCTATATAAATAGATAATCTAATACATTATATTTAATAGTTGGTAAATTATTTTGGCAAATTTCTATTTGAATAAAATCAAAGAATTGATGAAGTTGGTCAGAATCAATTTTAAAATCACACTGATTTTGATAGATAGGTTGGAATTTTGAGATAAAACATTCTACAAATAATTTACAGTTTTAGACGTTTGTGCCGTAAATTTCAGCAAACCTAACCGTGAACATCCAGATAGGCAGAAATTTATACATGTATATATAGAGACAAGTCAGCCTGAAAAAAAATGAAAATGTTATATATTTTTAAAAAGTATCCTTCCTTTGTTCATTCCATGCCTCTGTTATGAAAGGACTTAGAATTTAAACTGATAATCAATTGTCTCACTGTCTGGGGCCTACATTTTTTTATCTCCGATGACTTCGATGTCAGAGATTTTCGGACTTTTATTTTAAGAATCTTTCATGGGCACAATATTTGTGACGGAGGCTATGATGGTAGTCTGTATTGTTGTAATGATTTAATACTCTTGTAAGGAACCTACGCCTGTGTGTTAGTTAATAAACTGTGAGAGTATTCAACACTACTTTGATTGGAAAAAAGTACTGTTAATGTTTATTTTGTCGTTTTGAGCTTATCTCATAAGTTTATGTCATAACAATCTTTATTAGAAACACCATCACTGCAACCATTTATGCCAAAGTTGTATTTCTCATCAATATTTATTGTATGGTGTATATATTATATTTATTTATAGTATTGTTACAACTTGATATTTTACAGAATGACACACAGGACACGTGGGTTCAATAATGACTAGACTGATACATTTATTTATTACACAAATTTACTAAACATTAATTCCATAACCAAACTAATAAATCCACATTGGAAACAAAATCACTGCCGGCCACACGCGAGTCCAACATGTAATCTCTAGGTCACCAACTCCTTGTTCTCTAAAACAAAAACCAATTAACTACACATGTCCGGTCTACACCTGCAAAATCAGGTCACGTCACTGGTCTTCACGCATCGTCCTCATCTCTTGTTTTTACACACACCTGTGCAGGTGACGACTAGTCCAGCGCCGTGTGTTGAAATAAGAGGGTCACAACACTGCCCCCCTCTTAAATCTGTCCGTCCCGGACAGGTCCATCTGCACCAAAGAATTTGCAAAGTCTATCGAGGTGGACCACCTTCATTTTGGTGCGTGCGCTTCTCTGTATTCTGTACACGACGTCGTTAAGTCTCTTTATGACCCGGTACGGGCCTTCCCAGTCCCTCTGCAGTTTTTGGGATCTTCCTTTACGTCTCTGTGGGTTGTAAAGCCAGACTAGGTCTCCCTCTTGAAAACCAGATGAGTTTGCCCGTCTGTCGTATCTGGTTTTCATAGTGTTACTAGCGAGTTTGAGGTTTCTTCGAACCATAGAATGTAGTTCCTCGAGTCGAGATCTCTGTCCAGTGGCATAATCTGTTTCCATGGAGGGAGCGTCTGTGGGGAGCCCGAACAGAAGGTCACAAGGTAAGCGGAGTTCCCGACCAAACACTATCGTTGATGGCGAGTGACCCGCCGTTTCGTGAGCTGCTGCTCGGTAGGCCATCAGAAACAGTGGTATGTGAGTGTCCCAGTCTTCCTGGCGGTCATCTACCAATTTTGCCAGGTGCTGCACCAGTGTCCGGTTAAACCGTTCGACCATCCCATCCGATTGTGGATGTAACGTGGTTGTTCTTGTCTTTTGAATCCCCAAGAGTCTGCACATCTCCTGAAATAATTTTGATTCGAAGTTTCGACCCTGGTCCGCGTGGAGCTCCATCGGGACTCCGAAACGACTGATCCACTCGTTAACCATTATGTCCGCTATAGTTTTGGCCTCCTGATTCGCCATAGCAAAAGCTTCTGGCCACTTGCTGAAATAGTCTTTGATAACCAGGATATAGCGGTGTCCTTGTCTGGTCTCCGGAAAGGGTCCTGCAACGTCTATAGCAATTCTCTCAAAAGGGACTCCAGTAAAGTACTGCTGCATGTGACCCCGAGGTTTGTTCCTCGATCCTTTTGTTGGTGCGCACTGATTGCACCTCCTACACCAGTCCACCACGTCCTTTCTGTAGTTAAACCAATAGAACCTCTGGCGCACTTTTTCTAGTGTTTTATTTACACCCAGATGTCCACCGGTGGCACCATTGTGCATTTCATTCAGCACATCTGGAACCCTTGCTTTCTGAAGCACTAGTTGGAGTCGACGGGAGGTGCCATCAGCAGATTCCCAAACTCTCTTGATTGTCCCATGGTCAATTATCATAGAGTCCCACTGAGCCCAATAAGCCTTCGTAGACGCACCCATTTCGGCAACATGCTGCCAATCTGGCCGGGGCCCTTCTTCTTTCCACCGGAGGATATGGGTTAAATCCTCGTCATTCAGTTGGTCCTCTCGGATTTTGAGGGCAGACCATGCCTCCGAGGCATCCAACTCCAAGCTTCGAACATAACCGTCATCTGTCTCTTTCGCCTCCAAACGTTGACAGGCTTTACATTCTGGCTTACATGGTCGGCGAGATAGAGAGTCGGCGTTCTTGTGTAGCAGTCCTCTGCGATGTTGGGTCTCATAGTCGTAGGTTTGAAGTATCTCGATCCACCTTGCAATTTGACCTTCTGGGCTCTTGAAAGGCAGAAGCCATTTCAGGGCAGCATGATCTGTTCTCAAGATAAACTTCTGACCATACAAGTACTTATGGTAGTGTTTGAAGGCATCTACAACAGCCAGCAGTTCCCGTCTGGTAACACAATAGTTCCTCTCGGATTTCGAAAGGGTCCGGCTGTAATAGGAGACGACATTCTCTACGCTATCTATCCTCTGGGACAACACAGCACCCAACCCGGTATTACTAGCATCTGTATCGAGTATAAATGTTTTACCAGGGACTGGGTAAGCCATTACTGGGGAAGAGCTAAGTGCATTCTTTAATTTGTCAAAAGACTGTTGCCATTCTTCACTCCAAAGAAATGGCTTCTTTTGCTCCGTGAGCCGATGAAGCTCTCTGGCAATGCTGGAAAAGTTTGGCACAAATCTGCGATAATATGTGCAGAGTCCCAGGAAGCTTCGAAGCTCATGCGCGTTAGTTGGTCTTGGCCAACTCTTTACGGCCTTAACCTTACCAGGATCAGTGCTTATGCCATCTGCAGACACAACGTGGCCCAAATAGTTCACCTTCTTTCTAAATAGTGAACACTTCCGTGGACTGAGCTTCATACCGGCACTGCGAATACGCTGGAACACTTCTCTAAGGTTCGTAAGGTGTTCATCAAATGTCTTTCCCATCACTATAATGTCATCGAGGTAGACGAGGCATGCCTTCCAGTTGAGACCTCGCAAGATGTGTTCCATAAGCCGTTCAAAAGTCGCTGGTGCATTACATAATCCAAACGGCATAACGGTAAACTGCCAGAGGCCATTACCCGCCGAGAATACAGTCTTTTCTTTATCTTTAGGGTGTAAACCAACCTGCCAGTAACCACTTTTTAAGTCAAGGGTGGAGACAATTCTAGATCCCGCGAGTTTAGCCAAAGTGTCGTCGATACGGGGAAGAGGATAGCTGTCTTTGTCAGTTACCTCATTCAAAGCTCAATAGTCTACACAGAATCTAAACGACCCATCTTTCTTCTTCACAAGTACGACAGGTGAACTCCACGGGCTGTTGGACGGTTCTATCACCCCTTGTTTATGCATTTGTTCCAACATTTCTGTTGCCTCTTGTTGTTTAGCTAGAGGTAGGCGGCGTGGCATCTGCCGTATTGGTTTAGCACTCCCTGTGTTGATTCGATGCTGAACCAAGTCTGTTCTCCCGCAATCATTTTCTTCAGCAGCCATGATATCTGTATACTCCTGTAACATAGCTTCGGACTTATCATAATCGCTTTGGGACAAATCCTTCCGCAATTCACATAAAAGTTTATCTAAGAATCGATTCTTTGCAGGACTTTTGGCTATTAAACGTTTATCAATATCACAGTTCGTTATTAAATCAACAGGGTCACATGTAGCGATGACACTGTCCTTACGAAGGTTTTTATCAGTATTTGTAATGTTCATCACTCTTACTGGTACCAACTTGGTTTCATTGATTGCCACCAATGTTTTCCCAATGGCTAGTCCTCGACCAATTCCATGACCAGCCTCTACTATGGCTGTCTTCATTCCATCTCCATCATAGTCCAGTTTACCCCAGATGATAAACTCCGACTGAGCAGGTACACTTATGTCTTCAATGAGTCGTATCCTCTTTATAACATTCTCATTATCATATTTCCCAAGAAGGGGAAATTCCTTTTTTCCACACTGTAACGTGCCTACGCCAAAGTTCAGTGAAAGGCCATATAAGTGCATGAAGTCCAGCCCCAAAATGCATTTGTCGACAATGTCAGCCACCAAAAATTCATGAATGAACGATTCATCCCCTAGTTGGAACTCAATTTTAGTCCGTCCCAGGATCGGCATTAATTCCCCACTTGCAGTCTTCAATGAATGCCCACTCACATTATTCATTTGCATGTCTTTGATTGCATTAGGTCGCAAGATTGAACGTGATGCCCCAGTATCCAATAGAAATCTACACTCAAACTGTCCAATTTTTCCTTTAACATACAGGCTCGATTTAGTCCCCAGAGTTGCAATTGGAATGACGACTTTATGGGCTTTGTTGGAGTGTTTTGCCAACTTTTGCCCTACGAAGCTGGCAGACGTTAGTTTTCCCTGGTTACCCCAGCGATTAAATTGTGGGGAGGCTCTTGACTGTCTGGTCTGGTATTGCCGAACTCCTGGACAGTTTCTACGAAGATGACCAGAAGCACCACAGCTCCAGCAGCGAGGGTCATTCATACTCTTAGTCCTCTCGGCCATCTCTTGTTCCTTGGCTGCCATAGCCTCTTCAACCACCCTACGAATCTGGTCAAGCTGTGTATCTTCATTGACCTCAAAACTGCCTTGAATGATGTTCGGTCCTGGAAGAATTCTTAGCAGCTTCATACGACAGGGCATAAGCCAGTGCTTCGCTTGCCCTTTGTTTCCCACTCATCCTAATTGCTTTTTTCAGTTCTGGGTCGCGAATGGCATCTATGAAAGAGTCAATTATAATGACATTAAGGAATTCCTGTTCAGCCGTTGGGTATTACAGGCGTGCTAGTCGCTCGATGTCTGCCTCTATTTCTTGCAGGGATTCCCCAGACTTCTGTTGTCTTGTCTTCAACTGCACTCTGTAGACCTCCTGCAAGTGTTCATCGCCAAACCTCAATTCTAAGGCCCTAACTACGGCGTCATAACGTCCTGGATCAGAAATGGTGTGCAGCAGTTCGGCGGCTTTTCCTCTCAAGGCCAACACAAGCGCCGTTGCTTTATCTTCGTCCCGAGTCCAGCCGTTGTCATTAACAGTCTTTTATAGACGGACCATGAAATAGTGCCGTCAAAAATTGGTGGTCTTATCTTGCTCAATGTAGTCTGGGTCACCACCTGTGACCCCCGCGCCTCGTTCAATTCCTCCCTAATGCCGCTAATCTCCTCCTTGTATTTTTCATTGTTGATTAAAATCTCAGCCCGGAGCTGATTCACCCTCATGTCAACATCTTCATTTATTTCGATCTTTGTTTTCTCGAGGTCACCTTTTAAACTTTTCTTAATGTCCTCTATTTCGTTTCTTAATGTGAAATGAAATTCTTTCACTTCACTTCTCAACAGCCCGATTTCTGTGGTAAAAATGTAGCTCTCCGGGTCCATTCCCTCATCAATAAGAGCTCCATTAAGTCTCTTAACCAGTAGCTGCTTGTTGCCGTCAGTCGGAAGGTCCCTTTCTTCTAGTTCCTCCTTCAATTCTCTAACTAAAAGTTTGTTTAGTTTCTTACCGGACATAGTAGACTGTTCCGCCTCTGACACCAGTGTTACAACTTGATATTTTACAGAATGACACACAGGACACGTGGGTTCAATAATGACTAGACTGATACATTTATTTATTGCACAAATTTACTAAACATTAATTCCATAACCAAACTAATAAATCCACATTGGAAACAAAATCACTGCCGGCCACACGCAAATCCAACATGTAATCTCCAGGTCACCAACTCCTTGTTCTCCAAAACAAAAACCAATTCACTACACATGTCCGGTCCACACCTACAAAATCAGGTCACGTCACTAGTCTTCACGCATCGTTTTCATCTCTTGTTTTTACACACACCTGTGCAGGTGACGACTGGTCCAGCGCCGTGTGTTGAAATAAGAGGGTCACAACAGTATGCTGTGGATCTTATACTTCTGGGAAGGTATATATTAATTGAAATATTATCAGCATTGCCCGTCTCTTCGGAGTTGATTTATTTCTTTTTATTTAAGTGTCCACATACATATTTGTGAGACGTCACACATACAGTGAGCCTACAGTTAGAAATCACTGAGAATAGATGGCTTATGATTTAAATATATGTTTATTTAAATATTAATAGTCTTCTTACTTTATAAACGTAGAAATACTTTTATAATTCACATTGGTACTATAGGATTAATGATGTATTGTAATGATCAGGCTTGCGGAGACGCCATATTTTTTCCGGCTCCGGCTCCCACAAATTCAACGGCTCCGGCTCGGCTCCCTATTAAGATAATATCACACGAGACATAAATTTGTGTAATTGCGCTACGCAAACATGCCGCTGATAAAAAGTTATGCAAATTTTGCCACGTTCACCCCCATAGTCAGGAACATGAAAAATATACGCATTGTCAGTTTTACTAAAAACAAACCATTTTGTTTTTAGTCTATTACTAATTTGCGGTCAAATAATATACAAAATGACGCGTTCTATTTCTCGTCGTAGTAAAAAAAAAATATTTTTAAATGATTGATACAATTATTCTATGAAATAAAACTGTTTTAACTTTATATATAACAAAATATAATGCCATTTAAAAAAATTCGCAGGGTAAACAAGATTTAAAACTAACACAAAACTATTCCCCATTAAAAATTTCTTGTGGTGTTGTGCGTGCACACTATCATTTAAATGCTGTTACTTTTGTGGCGTTCGTAAAACATGACAACATTTTAAATTGTAGGAGGCAAACAATCAAACAAATTTGGAATTTTAAAGCTATAAAAAAAATCTGCTTTAAAAAAAACATTCGGGAGCCTTGGAGCCGCCAGATTTGTTTGGCTCCGGCTCCAGCAAAAAGTGCGGCTCCACGGCTCTTCGGCTCCGGCTCCGCAAGCCTGGTAATGATACTAGTAGTCTAGAGATTCACACAAATAATATATTGCCTATAAAAGTACGTCCTTCCCTTATGAAGTTTGATAGTCGTCTGTCTTCTCTACCGTCTGCTAAAATCTACTTCATAAATTATACTAAATCTAGATTTCGAGGCCAAATATAATTATTACATTAACTAACCAGTACCACAAGAGCTGTCAGTGTCAGCACAATCTGTGTTATCACTGCCACTGTGATCTTCATTGTCATCATTGGCAGTCCGTGGTCTTCTTTCCATCGGTTCATAGGTGATGGACATAACGTGATCACTTTCTAAAACAAAATAATGTCATAGATTATGGACATACTGTATTATTCAGTAGGTAATAGATTTCCCATCTATATATATATATATATATATATATATATATATATATATATATATAAACCATTTCTTATAGTATCAAATGAATTTTATTAGGTTTATGAATATCATGATGGTTTAAAGTGACCAAAAAATAAATATGTAGAGAGTATAGTAGGTACCACGAACTGGCTCACACTCGTGGTTTTCCGTCACTGTAGTCAATATGTTGATAGTTTTAACTTAACGATTTCTTCACGTAAAACTGATCAAATCTCAAAAACAATTATACCATTTTAAAGTATTTTGTTAGCCGTACAATAATATGTAATTTTTAATTACGTTGATTCAAAAAGAAAAAGTTGAATCTTTTAAATGTAAACCATCACTTTTTACTGGCCGACTCGCGATCTAATTTGACTATCCTATTTTCAATCTCCGTGCGCTTCTGGGCCATTCGTCCGACAGTTATGCCAAATATATCAATGTCTGCGAAAATGAATTTCCTTTACAACCGTACTAAACATTTGATTAAATTTTATTAATTAATATTTTTTATATTAAAGAATCAAAAAAAAGGTAAATTATTATGTGATTTTTTAATTGTGTAGGTTTTTCTTTAGTATCATTAGAAAGCTCGTCCACTTTCTTTTAAAATACGATAATAAAATTTAATTTGTAAGCATGGCCCAGAAGCGCAGAGCGCTAAGAAATAGCATATAGCACACATTTTTCACCCATTCTTGCACGACCGTGAAAATGGCCGACTATCATTTTGACAACGCTACACAAGTCACAATGAATTGAACTTTATTGGAACTTAAACACCTAGTTGGTAAGTAAAAACGATAAAAACTTGTAGATAAATAGCTACATTATTTGTTCATTACTCTTTTAGCTTTATATTTCTTTGCAATTGTTTATTGTTGTAGCTAAATAACTTTAATTTGATAGACCTTGAGGCCTTTTTGATGCTTGTGTATATTGAACGATACCCGAATTAACATAATTATCACTGAATGGATTTTTTTTTCAATTATTGTTGTAATGTAACTGTTATTTTTAGTCTATGCTTAAATTCACTATTATCTAAGTCAGAACCATTTTTTAAATATAATTATCTTCATCAGACGGTGAACAACTCAATACTTTATAGAAGCCTTAGAAGGTTTCTGTGCTACTTGGAGGAAATACCTTTATTTCCTTGGCTATTAGACTAGTAATACATTACTTCTTCAACTCTGGTTTTGAAAGAGTAAAATGGCAAGTCATGGACACACGTAACTGTTACGCCTATAATTTTTAAATTAAAATATCTCTTAGCCACACATGCGTTTGTATTAAGTATTATTATTAATATTAGCTCAGTCTGAGTATTAGAAATATATTGAAGCTTGAATATATTTTAGCTTTAATTAAACATGGTTCTCACAAATCCAAAAAAAAAAGAACTGGTAATTAAGTTAAGTAACACATAGAAAAGACTTTTATGTGTTTAAATACCATATCAGCAGTATATTATGTAACATATTTGGACCAATTTTGAATGTGGGTTATATATTTTTAAAGCCTTGGAACTTTCGGAGTGAATAAGAAAAATATACACGGTCCACTGAAGGAGTCTTTTCTTTCAAAACTACAGAGATTAACTAATGAACCTTTCATTGATTTTTTAAAATTATATTAAGTAAACAACAGACATTCAAACTCTTGATAAACAAATAATAGTAGAGAAATAGATGAAAAGATAATAAAACATTTAAAACAAATAAAACTTTTAATGGTAGGGTCTATAATTGGAAAACATTTCCTTGATGAGATAGTAGTACTATATCAAGAGAAAATTAGAGTTAAAATCACTAAATGATCAAGGAAACCGGACAATATCTCTAAGTAAGCATGGATTGAAACAAAACAGATGTTTTTGAAAAGCTCCAGAAATAAACCTTTACATGTATTACTATTAGAGGCATTGAAAAATGAAATTAAAAAAGAAGGGAATGATGCTGATCAACAGTGCAGGATTTATATATAACCTACACAAGCTATAGCTTAGGACCCTGTCACATTCTGTGATTTAGTTAATGAAATCAAGTCCAAGCCTTACCCTGTTTTCAACGACACAGAGGGGGTTAACAAAGGCTTTGTTTCTCCCTTATTACCAGCGTCACCTGGGAAAGGATTATAAGCAGACAAAGGAAGGGGTTAAAATGTCTATAGGGGGGAGATATTCTGTGCCCTTGACATTCAAGCGAGTGAGAGGTGGATACTCTGTACCTTTATCGCCCCTCGTTGGGACTGTCCACGAGTGAGAGGGGCAGCTAATCACGAGTGATGTTCGTGACCTTCCCGGCCATTGGTCAGTGAACTCTCGTTACGCAACGCGAGAGTTGATTGCGAGGGAAAACTGGGAGTCAGTCAGAATTAGTTAGTCAGCGCTGATCAGTCGGACAGTGAAGTCGAACGAGTGGGCCCGTGTTGGATAAACCAGTCTGGGCTGGTTTCGACCGGTCCAGTACTGAGTTCTTGTGAGAACTATCCAACCTAGGTAAGGGCCATTCTGTATATGTATATTAGGCTGATGTATAATATTATCTTGTAGTAGCTGGTAAAGCTAGGCCCTTTCTAGGGCCCTCTGATGTTCATTCTCTTAATGTAAATAAATACTCGTATCGTGTTTACATCTGAGTTTGTGCTCGATTTATCGTTGTTTTGTGCGTCCTGTGTAACCACGTGGCTGGGACAAATATAAATGCTGGCCAGAACTCAGTAGGTGATCATGCCTTTAGTCAACGACCGCAGGGACCCCGCAAGGTGACCTTGCCGGCCCCCCCCCCACATTTTTAGGAGGCCCCCAAAAATTATTAGAGTAATCGATTGTCATACATGTTTAGATATTTGGCACTGTCATTTATTTTCTGTATTTATAAAGGGCCCCATATCCCAAATGACGGCTGGCCGAGTGGTGTAGATACTCGACTGTCGACATGTTATCTGGTGCAAAGTTGTCCCACAAGTCCACCCGGCTTTAAATGTGTACCTGACTTTAAGTTGGGGAAGTAGAGGCGTCTGAGCGTTGTGCTAACCACACAACCCCTTCATATGTGGAGGTTATAGAAACAGAAGAATACTACACTTCATCTGACCCGATGGCCCAGTACGGCTAAGGGAACTTTACCATATCCCAAAATAGCTTAGGGCCTAATGACGTCTACATCCGGTCCTGCTTATTAATAAAATGGTACATTAAAAACTCATTTAAATGGTATAAGTTTAAATTAACTTTAACATAAAATTACTTAAATTTCGAAAGTTACACTTATTTAGGTGAGCTCCTGTACTGGTAAAATGCGTACATTATTTGTTTGCTTTCCATGACTTGTGAAATAATTAGAATTTAATTGAAATGTATGCATCTAATGTTACTGTTACTATTGTTACTAATATAACTTTTCAAATAATACTTAGAAGTGGATTTTTCCCAAATGAAAAGCATTTTTTATTGATTTTTTACTAATAAAGTAAACTATTTAAAACTGTAAACTATTCTAAAAAAAATATTTATCGAATCGAGACGCAGGTAGAAGTCATTAATATTTAAACAGGAAATAGTGCTTCATAGACAAATATAAATTCCCATAATGTAATGCCGACATTTCAAGCTGACCATATCCCTTCAACATATGCAGCTAAAAAAAATAAGCGCAAGAAGCTTCCAAAACTGGGCTATATATAAATGCAGGTAAAACTAAGGTCATGGCCTTACTTAGCAGAACTCAGTCACCAATCACCCTTGGAGATGAACATCTAAGAGAAGTAGACCACTTTACCTACCTCGGTAGCATTGTTTCTGCTAAAGGCGGATCTAACGAAGATGTCAAAGCCAGAAAATGTAATGCAAGACATGCCTTCGTCTCCCTGAATCCTGTGTGGGAAATATCGTCATTTTTAAACCAAATATAAATTCCGGATATTCAACAGCAATGGTGCAGAAACATGAAGAGTACCAAGACATTGACCAACAAACTACAGACGTTCCTCAACGATTGCATCAAGAATATCCTAAAGATAAGGCGATAAAGCAAAGAATGAAGATCTCTGGCTACGGCCTAACCAAGATTCCATAGACCTACAAATATCCAGAAAGACATTACAGTATTGCTATGCAGTGGAAACCCCAAGACCAGAGAAATGCTGGTCACCCAAAGACCACTCGGAGAAGATCTGGCGATCAGAGATGAACAGTTGCAACCAAACATGGGGGTACCTTAAAAAAGCCTCACAAACTGAGTGCACAAATTGAGTGCGTATAGGCCCTTTGCCCACAAGGAGTTCAAGGAATTAAGTCAAGTAAGCTATATCCCTTATACGCAACTTTTCTAGAAGTACACATCAGAGCATGTTTAACTATTTTATTTGTAAGCGTACTGGGTAGTATAGCAGTGTTTGGGTGTATAGGTCAGTATGGTAGTGTGTGTGTACTGGTCAGTTTGGATGTGTATGAGTGTACTTTTTTAGTGAGCTGGTCAGTATGGTAGTGTACGAGTGTACAGGTTAGTAAATTAATGGTTTAATAGCAAGGTGTGCTATGTAGCAACTGCCATACATGCCAGAGTGACAGTGTGTGATTGTATCGGCCAAACAAGGCAGATAATAACATGGCATATGAAACTTTTCCTGACAAGACACAAATGAAATAAAAGAAAATATATTAAATCATAAATGCAATGAATAAAATCATTAAAATACTGGCATGGGAAAACATCATTTCAATTAGCTTTTATTTTAACACAATAATAAAATCCCATTTGTCATCCCTGGTTAAATAATGTGAAGCAAGTAGACTATAACTTTAAAAGAACAAATATGATAAATAGGATTACCGTAAATCCTCAAAGCTCAATAAGACTTTGCAGTTTAAAAAATTAAAGGTTACACATCTGGTTTACCCACCCTTCATCCCCTCACAATGGGGTGGGGTGAGCTGAAAGGGGTGAATAGATCTAAATTGATAAATATATGTGTATATTTTTGTTAACCAGGCCTGCTCTTGATAAATGAAAGCGAAAAATTTTATGGCGCCTTTTGTTGTAACACAATGAATTTTTTACGAAAAAAAAAATGCTTACACTTTTCTAATAACTTACTACTCTCGGTCAGTTGCAGTAGAAACTATTGTTGTTGAGTTGGTTTATTTTGCATGAAATATGTTTATAAATCAATGAATTTTAAAGGTCACTAAATCAATATAACAAGAACTATAATACGTTATAAAATGAAACTTTCAGCGAGATTTACAAAATGTAACAAGTTTAACAACATTAATAAGAAGGCATACAAAATTAGGGGCTGACTAATTTGATGGTCTTACCGTAAGCGGGCCGAATAGATATGTACGCCTAATGATCACTTTATTCTTTGAATAGCTTTATTTTATTTATAAGGTATTAAAAATGTAGCCCTCAAACCATATCGCTCCCCTAAAGTTAAAAATTATGGAAACACTTTTCTACGAATCAAACAAATATAGGCCTAATCGATATCACACAAAATATTACATAACAAAAACATATTAATGAAACATTATGATTTTAAATTATTATAAAACACAGATAAAAACAATAAGACATAAAAAAGATATAAATGGCTTCAAAATAGATATGTACTCTATGATATAAACACAGATATAAGCTCTTTCACTTGTCATATACAGACACATACAGATAAAATGAAATGGAACAACACATCTACTATTATATTCTTTTTATATGTGTAAAAGTTGCTGCTCACCAATAAATACATCATTCTGAAACTTGATTTTTGTGAGCCAGTATTGGATCAATAGCTGGAACTTGAACATTAGTAGAATAAGGGAGAGAAAAGCTTAGTAAGAGAGACAGAAAGATCTCTGCTTGTCTCAGTCTACTGATGTATGATATATATTTTAAAACATTGTTACATCGTTGACCACAGTGGTATTTCACGAAACAAACATAAAGTAAAATAGGTTCAGTTAAAATAACCCAACCGTTAGGGAATAATTAATGGCATATGAAATGTAAATTTTAGCATTGGGTTGTTATCTATATTATGTATCTGAAAATGTGTCATATGTATATTATCTTGTACCTATCTATCTATCTATCTATCTATATATATATATATATATATATATATATATATATATATATATAAATCGACCTCAAATTATGCTATGTATAATGACTTGTAACTCTAGATATGCTACTTATAATGACTTGTAACTCTAGATATGCTATGTATAATGACTTGTACCTATAGACATGCTATGTATAATATTTGTATCTCTAGTTATGCTATGTATAATGTCTTGTAACTATGATTGAAAATGTTTTATTTTCTACAATAGTTTTAAAACTGATCGTTAACTTCAACATTTCATGAGTTATTGCTCCTGGTGACTCATCATGGCTTCATCTTCCAGAATAAATAGGTTCCCTAGTGAATAAGGGAGAGCACTGCCAAATATTAGTTCAGTCTCTGATCGACGCACTTGAAGTTAGAATTATTCATCTCCCAGTTTCTCTAGCAGACTACGTTACTTCAGCCAATGTTACTCAATGAAATTGCTATTGATTTATTATCATTTTCAAATAATTCGCGTTGTTTGATGCGCGTTGTGTAATACAAATCTTATCTATGTTCAAAAGAATAGTGGCAATATTGTATAGTTTTAACCCAAACAAACCACACGGTTTCATCACACTTCCATCTTCATGTAGGTGGTTCTTTATGTATTAGTGTGTGTGCGTGAATTCGCTGTAACGATGAGATGAAATCTCTTAGATCCTATCAACCACTAATGGGACGATTTTGGCAGTGCTCTACTTTCATCCCCACCATCGCCGATAGTGCAATGGCCATGGAGGCACCACGGGAGATATAGCGAGGACTTTAGCCATGACCTGAAAAATTCATTGGTCCTCACCGATGATCGAAACAGGGACCCTGATGTCGACTGTCGAGCACTTTACCACACGACCATCCGTCCACTTCTATGTGTTAGTAGATAGCCCGAAACATTAATAACAACCTATCGAAAGTATTTGTTGCATAATTAAGAGTATTTCATTGTAAAAACTTGTAGTGTATTGCTATTTAGGTACACGAATAATGTGATTCTGCAATTAGGTGTAAACATTTTTTTTGCATACACCGACATGAGAAAGGGGGAAGGGTCAGAAGAATGTTATTTTAATGTATTTTGAACTATATATGAATATATAAGCTAAATATATATTATATTTTTTTTACAACAAATTATATAAATTAACTATGTGAGCATTCCTAAAAATAACATTCACATTGTATTTTATATATATATATATTAAATACATATATTTGTTTATTTATAATAAAAATATATTTAAGGGCTGCTGATAAATTGCCACTAACGGGCTATTTACACAAAAAAATATATGGGATTAAAATTTTGAATGCAACACTTGTAAGGGTTAAAACAAAATTAAAAAAACAAAATAATTGAAAGTCCGATTTTACTATCAATTATCATAAATAATTTATAAGAGCAGATCATTGCATACAAGAATATAAATAATAAAATTCAATTAGAACAGTTATATGATCTTGACTGGCACATTTTTTGAATGAGTGATTTAATTGAAATAAAATATAATGTTTAATGTAAATCTACAAGTAAAGACAACTCAACTGTCAACTAAACTTATTTGATTATTGCTTTACATCAGGTTTGGCCACGTTTGAGGCCAGTGAGAGTCGCATTTCGGTGTTTCATTTTATGAGAATTAAGTCAAGAGACACATCGCAGTCAATTTAGTGAATGGAATAAAAAAAAAAGGTTTTACATAATGACTCATTGGGAACTCAAAATAGCTTATATAGGAGCCACATGCAGTTCTTTTAATCATATTTAGAAACACATCAAAAATAATGACAAACTAACTGCAATACAAATAATAAATTAAATATTATGTTTATATCTAACGTGCATTAAATTCGATTAAAATTATAATTCTTAAAGAATCTCTAATATATATCTATATACATAAATGTCTAACATAGACGGTGGTTCGACCGACCGTTCGACAGACCTTCACACCGTGCGGTGAATAGGATGTTCATGGAATAAAAGCCACATCTCTGCACGTTACAAATACACGGCACCGCACGAGTTGAAAGAGTACATTGCTTAAAAAAAAGCCTGAGTTCTACGTCACACCTTCACGGAATTAAAAAAAAAGCGCGCGTCGACCGCCAGTATAAAAATAGTCTGGGGAATTCCAAAATTACTAAATACGAGTATATTTGGTGCGCATTTTGTTTATCAATTATTTGTCGTGATTATTTTAATATTTCTTCTTCGTCGTGAGTATTTACTATTTCTTCTTCAACTGCACACATTTACAGATTTCTTATTATTGGTAGTATTTAATATTTCTCCTTTGTCGTGAATATTTACTTTATCTTCTTCAACTACACACATTTACAGACATTCGCGTGTTGAACGTGACAACTATGCCTCGATCTGCCCAAGACAGCTTTCATGTTTTGCCTCGGTATCTCTATACCAGCTCTTAGTTGTCTTAGATGGTACCCCCCCCTCGTTAAACGCTCCTTCCCCAACCCTACTCCCCCATTCCAACAGTTCTTTTTGTTTATAATTTATCATGTTTAACATGACGTATTTAATATATATATACAAAATCGTCTAAGATACTCGACCGTACGTATGACAGACCTTAACACCGTGCGGTGTATAGGATGTTCATGGCGATTCGGGCATGTCTTGAGTGAAAGGGGGGTGGTGTTCTAAGAACATGCAGTTATACTAAATGCCCCTTTTTGTAATTTTGTACATTGAGACCCACTGCGATTTGGGCATGTCTTGAGTGGAAGGGGGGTGGCGGGCGGGGGAGGGAGGGAAGGATGGGTGTGGGGCAAGTGAAAGAGAATTGATACATTATTAAAGAAAATAACTATTGAGAAAGAGTCCTTTAAAATATTATGAATGAATTAAGATTAGTCAATGATATGGTGTTGTGAGCGCATCACCATTTTCAACTCCAACTGCGTGCCTAATAGCCGGTCCGGGTACCGGGCCTGTTCAGCTAGAATATACATATATATTAGGGCTGTACCGGATTCTAATTTTTAGATCCTGCAGGAACGGAATCGGATTTAATATTTGAATCCTGCCGGAATCGGTACAGGAACCGGCTTTTACCGAATTAAATAGTAATTTTTCCGAACGAAGTAATAATTTCTCGACTAACATAAAAAAAGATATAAGAATGGAAAATAGAATAAAAATTTAGTTTTTAAGTTCTAGATAGCAAAAAACAGTATTAACTATTTAGATCTTGAAGACTGTGACTAAAACCCCTTTCCCAATCTTGAGTTAAGAAAGATAACTGTCAAAATAACAGGTTCTTCTTTTTAAAAATGTATTTTAATAAAGTTGTACCTAATTTAACCTGATTACAATCAAACAAAGAAATGGATAACATAACTTAGAAAGTATACTAAACATGTTTATTAATAAATGAATTCCAATATATATATATTGACATCGAAAGAGCCGCATGCGGCTCGCGAGCCGCGGGTTGCCGACCCCTGTACTAGACTAAAAATCAAATCTTCTTTGTAATATATTTGTACTTACATATAGAACTAAAAGCGATCGACGTTATTGTAGTTTTAAAATCAAAGGAAGTTATTGTTTTAATTTAATTGTATAGCGCTAAATATTTCAAAATTATGTTGGGCTAAAAAAATTTCTTACAAATTTCAAACAACAAAGAAATCCGGCTTAAATCCGGAACATTTTAACTGGAACCGGAATCGGAACCGGATTTGTTAAAACTGCCGGAATCCGGTTTAACAGGAACCGGAATCGGACTCCGGTACAGCCCTAATATATATATATATATATATATATATATATATATATATATATATATATATATATATATATATTATTTAGCAAATTATTTTCACAATGTGTCAAATTTCAGTGCAAAAACAAGAAAAACATTTCAGCAAGACAGGCGTGTTAACATGACGTGCCCGCATTTCGAACCAATGTGCGGACCTCTCATCATTATTAGCTAGCATATCTATTTTTTTTCTTTTAATTTGACCAGCCGTGGCGCTTGCTGCAATATGGTTAAATGGTAGTCACCAAATGCTGAAGGACACAGCAATTTTCATCTTACAAACCCAAAGAAACCAGCTTTCGGCTCGAAGAACAATAAGTGAGAGAGTTCATATAAATAATGAACAGATACAACAAAATGAATACAGGTAGGACAAGGTGACTGCAGCTAATAAAAAAAACTGAAGCTAGCGTAAAATGACTGCACATCTCTATACTTATAAGACGCATTTGTTGTCTGTCTGTCTGTCTGTTCCCTTATAACTCAAGATCCAGACAACCAAATAACGTGAAATTTGTTACACATACACATCATTACATGGGGAAGTTTATAGGACAGGTTTCGTTTCATCTAGATGGGTAGTTTAATTGTAATTAATTATTTTTATTTTAGTATTTTATTTAAAGTAATCTCGACGGCGCCATAGATAAAATTCCTCTGTGACGTCATTTCCCGATGATACATTTTTAAATTTTCCTACTAATAAAGCCGAATAGAACTTGCGCGCTGGTGCTGTATCGTGCCTTTAAGCTGCAAAGAATTGTTGTTGTTTTTTCATGCTCCCTGATTTGTACAGTTTGAGGAAGGATTTTAGAAGTGTGAAGCCATAATAATAAGTATATATATATATATATATATATATATATATATATATATGTATATATAAAGAGAGAGAGAGAGAGAGAGGGAGGGAGGGAGGGAGGGAGGGAGAGAGATAAAGAGAGAGAGGGGGCAGGGGGAGAGAGGAAAGGAGGGTGGGGAGGGAGGGAGGGGGAGAGAGGGAGGGAGGGGGGAGAGAGGGGGGGTGGACGGGGGGAGAGAAGGGGGGAGAGAGGGAGAGGGGAGGGAGATGGGAGAGGGAGAGAGAAAGGGAGGGAAGGAAAGAGAAAGGAAGGGAGGGAGAGAGGGGGTTAGGGAGGGAGGGAGGGAGAGAGAGGGTGGGAGAGAGATAAAGAGTGAGGGGGCAGGGAGGGAGAGAGAGGGAATGAGGGAGGGAGGAAGGGGAGAGAGGGGAAGGGAGAGGGGAGGGATGGATAAAGGAGGGAGGGAGAGGGGAGAAAAGGAGTGAGGGAGAGAGAGGATGGGAGAAATGGGAGGAAGAGATAAAAGAGAGAGAGAGGGTGGGCAGGGAGAGAGAGGGACGGAGGAAGGGGGAGAGGGAGGGGGTGGACAGGGGTAAAAGGAGGGGAGAGGGGAGATAGGGAGATGGGAGAGGGAGGGAGGGAGGGAAAGGGGGGAAGGGAGAGGGAGGGGGGAGGGAGGGAGAGACAGAGGAAGGGAGAGAGTGGGTAGGGAGAAAACAGAAGGTAAACAGAAAACCTTATTTTAAACCCGGGCAAAGCCGGGTACTTGCAACTAGTAAGATAGAAATTACATTATAAAAAAAACATTTTATAAAAAACAACGTTTTTCTTGCGTACTAAAAAGCTGAAAATAATTTCTGAATAAATTGGTACGCTGGTAATAGTAATAGACTTTATAAGAGCTTCTGATTTTTATAAAAACGAAAAAAGTTGGGCGCATGTTATACAACACTAGAATTAATTTTACATACTCATATGCATTTTGTTTTCTAGACTAAGTTCTAATAGATGATCTGCAATATCGTGATATTTTGAAAACCTTCTGTAATAATTCTTTTGGGATTTAATTGTTAACATTTGATGATTCTAATACTGTAATACAAACATTCACATACTATAAGTTTCTGATTTGCAATGAATAGTGTGAACCTCATTTCCAGTCCCATGTCAGCTTTAGGCAGCGGCACTGGCTTTATTTACAGTCGATGAACAGTTGGCAAGATACAACTTGACGTTGGATGAATTCAACAAGCTTGATTATACTTCATGGAGAAAATCAATGTCAAAATTGATTGCATTTTCGTATCACCAACACACACATACATATAGGCCCTGTTATATATATATATATATATATATATATATATATATATATATATATATATATATATATAAGCATACTGGGTCTATTCGTCGCAAAGTCAAAGAAGAGCAGCTAAGTTGAAATATATATATGTGTGTGTGTGTGTGTGTGTGTGTGTGTGTGTATGTATGTGTGTGTGTATGTTGAATCAAGGTTTATTACAATGCTCTAAAATTTAAAAAAATCCTTTGATCACTTAAAAATGTATTTAATTTTATCTCTATCAATAAATACAAACGTGAATCCCATCTAAATCTATTTAGATTATTTATTTCAAGACATACATAGCAATACGTTTTTTTTTTATTTTATGTCGAGTTCAAAGTAATACAGTGGTACCTCACATACGAGAGCCCTGACATACAAGATTTTTAAGATACGACCAGTCGGGCGACCGATGTTATGCTTTAAAATATGAGAAAAATTTGAGATAAGAGCGGGTCAGCCGGCTGCACACAACCCAGTTTACTGCAACCTCATGCGTCTCGCATTTAACCCGCGCCTCAGCCAGTGTGTTTGTTCTACCTCAACTTCGCGTTTTGTGCATTTTGTTATTTTACACATTTCTTTATAGAGCCATGAGTCCGAAGAAAGTTTGGAATCATAGAAAAACATGAACAAGTTGTGTGAGACAGTACGTGCGTATTACTTTAATGGTATTCACTGTGGTTAAAGGGTATAACACCCAGTGGCGTCACTAGGGTTGGTGTCACCCGGTGCGGTAACTCATGGTGTCACCCCTCTCATCACACCCCACAGACATACAGCATTCTTGGCAAAATTTATAAATAAATTTACAACGACAATAGAAGAATAAATAATTGATATCTATCTTTCAGTGCAAGTATACCAATAATTTCATTAAAATAATTAATAATAAAAAGTAATAATCGGAGATATTTTTATACTTGGCATTAATTTTTTTTGAAGCCTTATAAAGTCATTTGCTGTTAATAATCGGAGATATTTTTATTTATTTTTAAAAATTAAATACGGCTTTGAATTAGTTTAAATTAACAAAAAAAAAAGAATATAGGCCTAAAACTAGATATTTTGCATTTTGGTGTCACCCCTTGTGAGGGTGTCACCCGGTGCGGTCCGCACCCCCCGCACCCACCTAGTGACGCCACTGATAACACCTGCTAATGGCGTTACAATTTCTAAGCTCCTCCGCCTATCTCCTCCAACCTACACCTCCGCAAGCATCTTTCGTAAAATAAAGTCGGCTAATTTCAAAGTAAATACACTTAATAAAGCCAATATTTTTTTACATTCTCTACTATAATTTTTTTGTATAATATTTGTCATTTATAGATACATTTTTCTTACTCGAAAACACATAACAAAGTCAACTGGGCTCGCATTAATACAATTTTAATTAATTTCGATAAGGAAAATTGCTTTAAGATGGGGGCAAAATGGCTCATGAACAACGTTACGGAATCAATTAAACTCGTATCTAAAGGTACCACTGTATCTTGTAGATAACCTAAGCACAAGACAAGTCTAAAACTGTGCGATTCGATGGGTATTTAAATCGATGTGTTTCGCTCATAACGATTAGAAACAAATACAAGTAAAATTCTTTCCTTTTTACTTACAGACTAGGTTTATATATATATATATATATATATATATATATATATATATATATATATATATATATATATACTTATAAGACGCATTTGTTGTCTGTCTGTCTGTCTGTCTGTCTGTTCCCTTATAACTCAAGATCCAGACAACCAAATAGCGTGAAATTTGTTACACATACACATCATTACATGGGGAAGGTTATAGGATGGGTAGTTAAATTGTAATTATTTTTTTTTTTTATTTTAGTATATTTTACTATATAAAAGTAATCTCGACGGCGCCATAGATAAAACTCTTCTGTGACGTCATTTCCCGATGATCGAATAGAACTTGCGCGCTGGTGCTGTATTGTGCCTTTGTGATGCAAAGAATTGTTGATGTTTTTCATGCTTCCCGATTTGTACAGTTTGAGGAAGGTAAATGAATGAGGAAGGATTTTAGAAGAAGTGTGAAGCCATAAGAGAGAGAGAGGGAGGGAGAGAGAGATAAAGAAAGAGAGAGAGGGGCAGGGGGGAGAGAGAAAAGGAGGGTAGGAGGTAGAGTGGGAGGGAGAGAGATAAAGAGTGAGGGGGGGCAGGAAGGGAGAGAGGGAATGGGGGAGGGGGGAAGAGGGAGAAGTATATATTTTTTCTAGATTGACCATTACTTAATAATTCAAAGTATTGAGTATAGGTTTAATTTTACTTAGTTGTATGAAGTATTTTTATATGATTTTAATGTTCCTATATTATATTCCTAGTACTGATTTTCCTGCCATAGACATAATCACTTACAATGTAACTTTTCTTATTCTAATTAGAATTAAGTGTAGAAATATACTGCTAACTTTGTTTCAAACTTATGTAAAGATATAATATATAAATATATAAAATTAAACAAAAGGTTATTCTCTAGCTTCTAAATGTTTCTGCCCTCGTGCTAAAAATCCTAAGAAGTATTGACAACCATAGCCTGTTAGAGAAACCCACAAATTCCTCTATCGAATTTCCATGCAAATTTTGACAATAATATTAGTTTGTCAGGCACAAGCTGATCAGAAAGAAATCAATGAAGACGAAATTATATTAGAGCTGCAGGAACTGGGCGTTTTGTTTTGTTTTTTTTCATTTTTTTTCTATATATTCAGTTTTGTTTCCTGTAACGCATACAGATAAAGTTTCAGAATCATTATTAACGTACATTTATTAACGTACATTTATTAACGTACATTTATTAACGTACATTTATAAACGTACATTTATTAACGTACATTTATTAACGTACATTTATTAACGTACATTTATTAACGTACATTTATTAACGTACATTTATTAACGTACATTTATTAACGTACATTTATCAATGTAATTGAATAACGTACATTTATTAACGAACATTTATTAACGACTGTAAAAAACTAAAATAGTTCAAATAAATTGATAACTATAACAGTAGAGAGAAGCTATTGAATTTATTTTATATTACTATTTAAAAACATAAACCATTGATTAAAATGTATTACAAATGTGTTGCTGCATTTAATGCGGCTTCCAGAATGAAAAATAGTTCAAATTGATTGGTACATGTAAGCCAATAGCTAGTAATGCACCTTTGCGGATGAGATCTTCATGTAGATCATGAGTTAAAATCTTATCTTCTCGGCTATGGTGGCAAAAAAGTGCACTACAAGAGACTTCCCATCAGTAGTTGATTAAAGGCTAATACAGAAAAAAACTGCGGTACTCTGACGTTAAACTGAATAGTGTACAGAGCTCTATAACTACAAGATCAATCAAGATGACAGAATGTTCCAGAACAAACGACACAACAAAGAAATTAATGAATTACCAGTGCTGCTGATTGAGACGAAGAAGCAATATGAAATTTAATAGGGATTGACAACATTCCTGATAAAATGTTTAAAAAATGGAGATGCGGCAGTAGCCTAGGTCCTGAAACATTCTGCCATAAGATAAAGTAAATAAAGTTTAACCGAAGGAGTGGACCAAGTCACTCATCATACCACTGCCGAAAAAGGCTGATGGATAAAAATGCACAATTGAATGCTTTATTATTATTATATCCCTGTAAGGATTTGGTGTTTTCTCTAAGATCATTTAAATCACAATGGCTCCGTTTTTATGGTGCTCTTAATTTATCCCCACCGTATTCGAGAATGCATTCGCCTTGGACGATCCATGGGAGACATGCATAAGTGACTATGTATGATATCTAATCTTCACCAACCAAATCAAATACCCATTAAGCTGGTTGGAATTCACCAAGAATTGATTACAATTTTCAAGTCTGTCAGCGAGGATCGAACTCTGAACTTTCATGTCGAAAGCATTTACCCTACGACATTCTGTCCTTATGAGAACTAGCCATGCCTAATTTTTGTACATTAGGGTGCATCACCAAAAAAAAATTTTAATAATTGATCTGTCTGCTATTTAAATTTGTTTCATTGATCAAAAAAAGCATTGTGTAAAAAAATAAAAAATATTTGACAATTTTTAGAGGTCCCCCGGACTTCAACAAAATTTGCATAATTAAGCGAAAACTAGATAAAACCATCCTTCTTGTAAAGTCTTACAGACTTACATACAAAAAGTGAAGCGCTATATAAATTGTTTTATAGTGTTTGGTTTTATAATGTTTGGTGGCTATGATTGATTTTGATAAGCAGTTGTGCTAGAAATAAAATTTAAAATTCACATTTTATTAGCAAAAACAACACTTTTACTTACCGCATATTGATGACAAGGCAAGCATTTTAATTTCTTTATTTATATTATTTTAATTTCTGATACACACGACCCATAAAATCATAACATGGAAATGATATGAAAAACAACAATAAAATGTTCACACCTTCTAAGGAAATGCTGGCTGACCCTGGCATCACTTCAACAGTTGCATATCCAGTTATTACTGCGTCTCCTGCCTCGCGAACAAAGAAACCACAAACTCTTCTGAAAACTGAATTGTTTGGCATTGGCCCTGCAATCTGTGTTGATGATGCTATAATTACTGGAATTCTTCGACTACCAACTTGTTTACAGGTTTTGAGGTGCATGATGTATCACTGCAATGTAGCAGCACACAGTGAGCGTCCAGGTTCTCTTGGTGCACTTTCTCGATTTACAACTGCCAAAATTGTGCTGAATCAAGTTACTGCTTTCTACGAAAAAGCAAACATTCCAATGGTGACAGAGAGGAGAGCTTGTGAGAAGATTGTTCAGCTTCTTGATGAATACAATAAACTTCGTTCAATTGATAAAAGTCGCCGAAACACACCAGCCACCAAACGTAAACTGGAACAAATGAAATCTATGTTGGCAACAACTTTTCAACTGTGGCCGCCAAATGTCGAGACTATTATCAAGAATGCAGAAGATCTAGCATTCTTGAGGTCTATGAAAGGAGACAGGTCTTCCAGCTTTGGATCATTTGACAAAACACTTGCAAAAAAAGTCGCTCGACGCCATTCACGAGATGTCGCAACATTGGAACGTCAGAAACGCGCAAGAGCAGAAAATGCAGCATGTTCAACGATATCAGTGCCTTCCAGCAAGGGTAGCAGTGACGAACCCGATGATTCTACTTCTAAATCTGAAGATAATATGGAGTTTGTTGATAACTGTTTGGATGATATAATGCCATTGCAAAAGCGAAGAAAGCCAACAGGAGCTTTGGTATTTGTACCTCCAGATGTTTTAAGCCGACCAAATCTTGTGTCACTAGCGACAAGATTAAATATTACACCAACACAGCAGGCAGCTTTCACACAGGGTAATGTATCAATGGTGGCTTCTTCCTATGCCACTGCAGATCGTTCACGTCGCAAAGTTGTAAGTGAGATATCTACAAAGATCCACGACTCCGGGGAACCACCCAAACTCTGCACTCTCTACTGGGATGGCAAACTGACACCTTCTCTAAAAAAATCATCGTGTTGCTGAAGAACGCATAACAGTTGTTGTCGGTGATGCAAAGCAATTGAAACTTCTAGGAGTGCCAAATTATGCCAAGGCAACAAAGAAACCCGTTGGTGAAATAACTGCAGAATTAACCATGAAGCTAATGACAGAGTGGCATTGTAATGATTGTATCGTTAATATGACATTCGACACAACAAGATCAAACACTGGTCATCAGACTGCTACCTGCATTGACATACAAAATACGCTGCAACGTGCTCTTCTGTGGTCAGGTTGTCGCCATCAGATTGGATTACAACGATGTCAACAGAGACATATCCAAGTCAGCAATCCGTGCCCTAAATAGGCATCTGTGGTACCTCACTGCTGAAATTATCCCACTTGCTCTGTTCAGCAATGAAGTACCTGTGTTGGAAAAGCGAGCTCTGCTAAGGCTTCGACCAGTGGTTGCCCTCCAAACTCCACAGAATCGATTTGGAAATGGTTGAGGAAAACCACGATTCCAATCAATTGATTCTAAAACTCGGTTGTGTGATCTGGCTGGAGTTGACTCGTGGTTTACTATATACAGACTTCAACTGGACACAGGATTCCTCCAACTGCCTGTTGATGATTGGTGCCAAACAGCTTCTTACATTGCCAGTGCAGAAAATGTTGCTGCTATTAACGTTGTTAACGATTGTGCCGAGAGAGGAGTGAAACTGGGATCTGACTTTGTTGAAGCAGCGCGAACGGATGAACATTTTCAAAACATTTTTCAAGTTGTAGAAATGAACCGCAAAAACATCTCAAATGTGCGTAAACCATACAAACGTGCAACAAAGTGTAACTGAATTAAATGCAACAGTAATAAATAATTTAAATCTTTAATGTAATTTTTATATAGGCTAGAATAAACTTTTTTTTTCTTTACATGTTTTGTGATGTCTTGGGCGGGGTGGGGGGGGGACCTCTAAATCAATTCTGGTTTGAAAAATATTTTACACAAGTTATTATTAATGATATTAGAACAAATTAGAAACATAGACAGCTCAAAAACAAACAATCGATTTTTTCCTCTATTGTGGTGATGCACCCTACTGTACATACTTTGATAAATATCACATTAATCACCTGGTTTTTTCTTGAAGACAAATGAATGCATAATAAAAAAAATAAGCAACTTTACTAAAACCCATTGGAAGACGGATGTTCGTGCGGAAAGGCGCTCGACTGTAGACCGTAATGTCCCTGTTTCGATCTGCGATGAGGATCAGAAGTTATTTCAGGTCGTGGTGAAAGTACCGTGCTATATCTCCCATGGTTCATCCATGGCCATGGTGTGAATGAAAGAAATGCACCATAAAAACCATCCCATTAGTGGTTTATAGGTTTTAAAAGACTTCCTCTCATCCTTACAGGGAACACATACTACAGGCCATTTTACCCTTGAGCAATTTTTCTTCATGAGATGATTTCCTTTTATTATAGATATAAATTGATTTCATTTTTAAGATCAAGGAAAAACTAGATTCTATATTTTGAACCCTACGTAAGTAAACAACCGGTTTGTGATAATTGTTCTTAGAGATTTATATGGTGAAGAGCATAACGTTACTTATAAAATTATTGGATACAACTCTGCAGTGATATATTTCAAGAAATATAATGTAACCGCTATATTATTAGGGGACGCACTTTCACTGGTAGCGTTAGTAGGGTAGCAATACATTCTCAATGACAACACATGAGCTAATAGTCAAAACAATCAATATTTTGATGATTATCTTTATTATATTACTTGATTGATGGTAAACATAATTAAATACTAAATCTAAATAAAGAATAAAACTTATTCTCTGTATAATCTCTCTATAAAACGTATACCTCTATTCCAGAAAACTTCTCAATCTAACCAACTCATCTCCACACCAATGATGATGATAATACACATGTATCCACGTCATCTTAATTCTTTCATCTTATTGGAAGACCATTCAGAGCACTGTACGTCTTAACAAGGAATATTCTTTTCTTCCAACAAAAAATACCTACATAGTAAATGCACACCAATATGTTCGTTACATATTTTTAGGTAGCTCAATCATAACAATTAGATTCAACAAGCCCATCTTTTTTTTTACAAATCATCACCGGCCTCCGTCCGTAGTTTAAACAGAAATATACTCAATGTTAAGTAGGTTTAAAGGCAGTTTTCACTGCTTCAGATAGATCTCTTTTTGTAAATTCGCAATTTTCAATGATATAGAATGTTGTAAGTAACAGAAAAACTCTTATTGAATGTTATATAAAAACTCTCCTCAACATCAAATTATCAGCCAGCAAGTGAAGTGTTTAGGTTGTATGCCAGTCAGGCGTAATATCGAAATAAATATTAACCTGTGTTTCTATGTAGGCTATATCCACATTATTACTAATTTACTAATAGCGGTCTCAAGTCCGTCTGTCTGCGTTAGGCGAAAGTACGAATAAAAATCAAGAATACTGTTTTGTGTTTAAAATATTAATCATGACTTCTAGCCATATAATATTTTTATAATATAAAACGTGTTGTTTGTTAATTAGCTGATTATGCTTATGAGTTTAGTTTGGCTCCCAATGAACAAGTTATTTTCTTATTTGATTAATTTTCCGTTTACAAAATTTTGTAAAAATTACTTTTATGCGACTTAATATTCTTTTGGGCTATTTTGCCTGTTTCTTTGCACAGAATGTATAACATACAGAGAAGAGGAACGTATTCGTCACAACAAAAGGTGTCAGCAAAATAAAAACCAAAATAAAGAATGTTTTGAGGGATGTGGACAACTTAAGGTATTTTGACTTTCCAAGGATAGAACTTTCTCAATCGGGATACGCAAATGAATAGCACACATATCTATCTATCTATCTATCTATCTATCTATCTATCTATCTATCTATCTATCTATCTATCTATCTATCTATCTATCTATATCTATATATATATATATATATATATATATATAATGGATTTAAATCATCAGGTCTCATAACACCCCCTCTCTCTTATTTATACATGCACTACTCATTTCTCAGGTCGACAGTCGAGCGCTCTACACCGCACGAACACCCGTACTCTGTGCAATTTTAAAAATAGTTTTATAAATTCAATTATACTGAATATTTTGTCATAAATAGTATATTTCTATAGATAGATTTTTAAATAAACTCTAACTTGGTACTAAATTTATAATATTCCTTTTAGAATTGTCAAAGTTATGATAGTTTAAGTAACATGCAGTCACTATGTGACTCAATATTTATTCTTTGTCTATTGTAAAAAAAATCGCCCACTAAAAGATTTACATTTTTTTTCAAAGGTAACTGAATGTCAAGCTAATTATTTCAATGTAAAGCTATTCCAATGCTCTTTCCGTTGATGTATAAGAACACATGATTTATATAATATAAAATTTTCATGTCACATACCTAATATTTGTAGTCTACATTGTAGATTTATATTATTATGTAATGACAATGTAATGTTTAAATTAACGGTATGCAAAAGAAAGTTGTTATATCAATATTCGACCGGTAACACCCTTGTAAAAGTCACGCCTCGCCCCTGCATAACACATTAGTGATCCATATTTTACTCTAATAGTTCGAGTCTTGGACATTACATTCTTATCCAGAACTTTCCAGAGGAAACTCTCTACATATTATACATGACATTGAAGAAAAACCTTGTAAGGAAAAGTATAAGTGACCAGGCCAAATACACACAAAAACACAGATGATAGAAAAAGTGAAGAGTGTATAGATAGACCCACAACTGCTTAGCGCTTAACATAACAAAACAAAACATATAACAGGAAATTATAAAAGGGTTTGAGTCATAAATTATTTTTCTCACTATATTTATTAAAATAGATATTACTAATTTTTTTTTATTTTAAATTACCATTACCAAGCAGAGAACTGCCATCCTCACCATGGACAATTAATGTATCTTTTGTGGAGCATTTAACCAGCGTTTGAATTCACTGCTAGAGAGTTTTCTAGGTATTAAATGTTTCTCCATTAAGTGAAGTTAATTCTAGAAAGTCATTTTTTAAGACCTTTCCTTTTTGCGTTTGACTTCAGCTAAGCACGTTATAATTTAATCATTTTAAATAACTCTTAGTACGGAACTCGATAACTTAAAGTAATTAGTTACTATACAGATACAATTATTATTTAAATAAATTATTATTTAACTATTCATTTACTAATTATAAATAGGTGAAAAACTAAGATGCCGTCGTTAAATTTTATCTTTTTCCTTTGCACTGTTATTTAAACATGATTTTTTTCCCCAGGATTCCTCTACGTAAACATACAGAGGGAATACTTCGACAAAAGAAGCGTCAGAATGACAAGTATGGTCTCCTGGAAAGGATCAATGATTTGTTCCTGTGATGAATCAGGGCAGCAGAGATGTTCAATGACGGCTATTCAAGCTTGACATGGAGACTGAGATATTTGTTTTGTCTAGTTCTCAGTTTGCTAGGAAATTTAATACAATCTAATCTTTGGCAACAAATGGCTAACAAAAACGAGTATTGAAAAAATCGACCTACGTAACTTAAAAGAAAAACTAATCACATTGTCGATTTGCATTTTATACTCACACACACACACACACACGCACACACACACACACACACACACATATATATATATATATATATATATATATTGTGTTACGTATTATATATATATACATAGAGTGAGAGAGACGTTCTTTTGTATAAGAAGCTTTGGCGGCTGTTCAGGTGCCCTCAGCAGAACTCGTTTTTATTCACCAAGCATTATTAAAATTACATTTATACTAGCTGTACCCTGCAAAGCTTTTGCATGAAGATATACTATTGTAAAGCCAGTGCCAAACCTAGGGATTTTGGGGCTCGGGTGTTTGGCCTCGTTTGAGGCCTCTGCGTTTTGACGTTCGATACCATGACATGAGATTATGTACTTAATATTTAATCTAAAAATAGTTTTGGGAGCTCTCCTCAAGCTGGGGCCTAGGGTACCCTGCAAAGCTTTTACATGAAGGTAGACTATTGTAAAGCCAGTGCCAAATCTAGGGATTTGTGGGCCCGGGGGCATGGCCTGCATTTTGACATTCGATACCAAGACATGAGATTATGTACTTAATATTTAATGTAAAAAATAAGTTTGGGGGCTCCCCTCAAGCTGGGCCCTGTGGGAATTTCGATTTTGGACCCCCCTCCCCCACTCTAGGTACGCCTCTGTGTTCAGCTTTGATACATATTTTAAAAATAATTTTTTTTTCTTTAAAGTTATGAAATAATTAAAAATCTAATTAGTCGTTGTTTTTTTTTCTTACTACATCATAAAAGATAAATTATTTAAAAAAAAAAACTCAGAGATCTAATTTTAACTTTTTATTAAAACAACTAAAAGGATACATTCTGAAAAAAAAAGAACAATAAAAAAAATGTCCCTAAAGAAGAATCGAACCTGGATAGTCAGCATTAAAAGATAAATACAAACAGCTTATACATTCAGCCACCACAAAACACGAACGAAAGGAAATTTTTAATGTACTATTAAAAAAAAAATTGCTCGATTATTTTTTCACTTCCGTTCATTACCATTGTTTACGGTTGACAATGTTAAAATGCTATCTGTTGTAATAAAAATTACAATAATTTGAATGATATTATATATTAATTATTACCTTTTAATATTTTGGACTTTTACATTTCATAATAAAAACCACAGAAACTATTTAAAACTGTAGATTTTTCAAAAAGAAAAATCGAATCGAGACGCCGGGAAGTCGCCTTTTTAAATTCTTGTTTTCCGCTTTCGATTTAACGCATAACCCAAAATCACTAGTATGTTATTAGGTACTGTTGTTATTTTGAAAGTACACATTTCAGGAAATTAAGGAGTGTGACTTGTTTCATCCCAAATATGTTATTTGAAAACATGCATTTCTGTTAATTTTATTGTCAACGGGGCATAAATAGTTCTAAATTTAGATCGACCCAGTTATACAATTATTCTCTACTGTTAGCAGTTTTAACACTTGTTTGACTTCATTTCCCAGTGCCCAAATTATTTTTTTACTACAGATTTTCAATAGGTCTCTAGTAATGTAAAATCATATAATAAATCACATTTCATGGTGTTCACATATACTCTGGGGACCCATCACTTTAGCCGAGGAGACTATAATTAAGTTACTAATTATTAGGGCTGTACCGGATTGTAATTTTTAGAACCTGCAGGTACTGGAATCGGATTTAATAGTTAATCCTGCCGGAATCGGAACAGGAACCGGATTTTACCAAGGTAAATAGTAACTCTTCCGAACGAAGTAGTAGGTTCTCGCCTAACATAAAAAAAAAAGATATAAGAATGAAAAATGGAATAAAAATTTAGTTTTTAAGTTCTAGATAGCAAAAAACAGTATTAACCATTTAGATCTTGAAGAATGTGACTAAAACCCCTTCCCCAATCTTGAGTTAAGAAAGATAACTATGTCAAAATAACAGGTTCTTTGTTTTAATTTTTTTTTTAATAAAGCTGTACCTAATTTAACTTGAATTCATACTTTCATTTAAACCATTATCTGACTATTTCCCATAAAACACAAATTAAAATGCATTTCAAATCTAAATCAATATCACTTTAATGTTCAATAAAAATGTATCTTCTAGTTATTTATCTTAATTTGCGAGGAATTTTATCCAAATCGTGACAAAATCCACTAAATTAAAAAAATTGCAGAAAAAAAAATTATTGTCCTATTTTTAAACTGTAAACACCCACAAATAGATCGTTGTCTGATCTTTAAAGAAGTTAAACTTTTATAGCTAAATATAGCTAGTTTAAAGAAAACACGGAATCAAAAGTAGCGGAAGGTAAGGTGTCGTATTACTACTAGACTAAATACGATTCAAATCTTCCTTTTTAATATATTTTTACTTACAAACAGATCAACGTTATTGTAGTTTTGAAAAGCAAAGGAAATTATTGTTTTAATTTAATTGTTTAGCGCTAAATATTTCAAAATTATGAAGCGCTAAAAAATGTCTTACAATTTCAAACAACAAAGAAATCCGGCTTAAATCCGGCACATTTTAACCGGAACCGGAATCGGAACCGGATTTGTTAAAACTGCCGAAATCCGGCTTAACAGGAACCGGAATCGGATTCCGGTACAGCCCTACTAATTATATTTTGTTCTCTTGAGAGAAATCAAAATTCAACTAGGGTTTGTCGGTTTTAAAAACCGCGGCGAAAAAACGGTTTTTCGACTAATCTCGAAGCATTTGACAACCGTTTTTTCGGGCTTTAAAAGTCTGTTTTAGCCTAGAACTTAACAATTAGCAAAAATGTTGAAATATGCCTCTAAATTATAGAGAAATATGTAAAACTGTGACTTTCCAGTTTATTCTCTCGTCAGTCCGACCCTTGTACATTGTCATTGTTAGACAGTAATTGGGTGATTTGGAGACCTGGAAAAAGGGCTAAACTCAAGTCGTTTATACTAATTCTACAGAACAACCGAGGATTTTTTTAGAGCACGAATTTGACTTTCTGGAAGTATACGACTTGAAACGGGCATCCCATTGAAACGGAAATAGGGGAATGGAGCTCATTACTAGACAACAGACAGAGTAAGTCTATTTGTTACAAGTTGACTAAATTTATATTCGTCATCCAACCCCTCCACCACCACCAACCCCTCTAAAATAAACAAGATATTCACTTGGCAGGACCGCTGTAATGACTACAGCCGCTGTAATGACTAGTGTAACTATTACATCTCAGGAAGGGGTGGGGGTGTTAGGGGGAGGTGAGATAATTGTATGAAGGGAGGGTTGAGGAGTAGATTTAGAGTTCAACAGTGGAGGACTGTTTTGAAACGGGCACTCATTGTTGGTCCATAGATGGGGATGTGCAGAGGTGTTCGTGTACGGTGTCCCATCAGGGTGATTTATCATTGCATGGTAAAAAAATAATTTTCTCCGATTCTAATGCATTGTGGTTCATTTTTTTTTTCCTTTTGGCAAGCAAATCAAGAAAAACTAAACTTTTTGAAAAAATGACCACTTTTAGAGGTCGCTCAAGCGATCCGAAGTTTTACTATATGAGATAATGCGGCAGTTCTGATGTGTCGCTTGCTTGCTTTTGCTATAGTGCAATTTTAGTTCATTGTAAAATTAAAAGTATACCGTGATATTTGAATATTAGATTATATCTAATTTTATTATTCAAGTTTGCTGGATAATAAAGTAGTTTTTGACTAACTACAAATTATTGAATTGATATGGCATCCACATCAAGTGGTGATTTACAATTTGTATTGACAAGACGTATAACTGAAGTTTTGTTGATTGTCAAACGGATTCGTGTGTGCCTAGTAATGTCTTACTGACCTTGGGTCATGCTATGAAGATGATTTTCTAAAATCACAAGGTACTGAAGAAGACAATATTCGAAAGCATTAAGGTAATTGTTAACGATTTTCATAAAGAAAGCAGTCTAAGGGTATCAAAGAGTAGTTGAAGACGAAAGAAGACATCTGAAGGCTGCTGTTACTACTTGGTCTACAAACAACAGCGAAAGTGAGGATGAAGGTAAAGATGACGTTGATTTTGAAATTGAGATTCCTGTTTACTACAAGTAGCTTCTGTCAGAGGGTTTGATGGAAGACAAGAAATTTGAAATCAGAATTTCAATTTAGAAAAGTAAATGCCCATTTGTCATTCACTGGGACGGAAAGATAATGGAGGAAACTACAAATTATCCAGAGCTGCAGTCACACGTAGACAGATTAGCTGTAGTTTTAACTGGGGAAGAAGTTGAGAAGATTTTAGGTTTAGCTAAAATACCAACCGTGCTGGTAAGGCACAAGCCAATGCAACAATACAGCTGTTAAGACTTTGTGATGTATCGGATGAGATTATTGGTTTGTGTTTTGACACAATATCCGTTAACACTGGTGTTACTAAGGGGATATTTTGCAAGAGGAGCTGTTACATTTTGCCTGTCGACATCATGTGCAGGAACTGGTCATTGGAGTTGTTTTTTCTCTATAGCTCCACAAACAGCCCTAACATTACACTGTTCAAACGTTTCAAACGATTTTGGACTAAAGTTGATCAGCAGCTGAATAGTCCGCTAGAGGATTCGAGACTAGATGATCCGTTTATTGTGGAACACAAACACAGTGTTGTGTCATTCCTGCAAGACAGTCTGTCAAGTGCCTCAAGTTACATACCACGTGACGTTTACAGAGGGATGATCAAAACCTGATTGTTGCTATTTGGCGTCAGTGTAAGCAATCAACCGTACCACTTTCATGCGCTAGGCAATTACCATATGGTTCGCTGGATTGCAAAAGTTATATACTGCTTCAAGATCTACTTGTTTAAAAATCAGTTCTAGCTCACACCTTCAGAGGTAAACATTTTGCAATAATTTTGCTTGTGGCAACACTCACATTTACGGCAAACTTAAATCTCATGTCCTGTGAGTCGTGATGCTCCGTTTAAGGATCTATTGTTATTCATGCAGATCTCACGAAATTCTGTCATATACGAAACGGTGTCTGATGTGCGAAAATGAAATTTGAAAACTATCTTTGGTTTAGTAGTCCAGAGATGCTTTTTCTTGCGTTTTGGTCTGAAAAAGTTTCTGAAGCGATGCTGAAGACTGGCGATGACTGGACGAATCGAGTGTTTAAATTGAAGAATTGCACTAACTGTATCATTTTGTAGGTATCTCATCACTATCTGCAATGCGTTTAGTCGGTATTGATACCAGTTTCAATGAAGTTTACCCATTATTCTGGGATCTATTGCCGTCATTTGCTGAAGCTAATGGTATTGTTGATTCCCTTAAGTCAGTTGCATTGATGTCATCATTTAATAAGTCAATCACTAAAACGGAATCTGAAATGCAGAGATTGCTTCAAGTTGTAGAAGATCACAGAAAGAGAGTGCCAAAGTTGAAGAAAAGTACACTGAAGTTTTTTTACGAAGCGTTGAACTGACGATCATTAGTATAGTGTATTGTGTATGTTTATAATACACTGTATACATGAATAAACAAGCAGTAACTGTTGCATATCATTGTATTTTATGTTATTTAACATTTCAACATGTCTAATTCGCTGTAATTAATGTTTAATGTTGATTTTTAGACAATGATTAATTTAATGTTTATATTATAAGAATTCATGTCATTAAAGAAGATACTATAAACTTATTCAATTTCAATAAAATTTGGAATGAAAGTCTAGGACTATAAAAGGAAAAAAAATTAGCAACAATGCAATATCTAATTGCAAAAATTTTTTTTTGAATCACCCTAGTGTCACATGTATAGATAACTTAAGGATGAGAGAGAGACAGAAAGTGAATACAGTAGAAGTCCATTAGTCCGGCATCCAACAGTCCGGAATGCCCGATAGTCCGGCATCACTCCAGAAAATTGTAAAATTTTGGTTTTCTCCAGAGCTATTCGGAAGTTTTCGGCATAGTTTGGGATCATCCGGAAGTGGCTTCTAATCGACGAGAATGAGCCTATTGAACAAGAACTAACCGATGAGGACATTATCAACATTGTAGTAAACACTCAGCCTACTCAAAATCTTGAAGAAAGTGACTCAGATGCCGAAACAAAAGAAAAGGAAAAAATCAGCTGGGCAGAAGCTGCAGAATCACTAAATAAGTGTATCTCTTTTGCCGAGGCTAGTACTAGCTACAGTGCTTCAGAAATTATTGATTTCCATATCATTAGAAATAAATTTTATACTATAAGCCAAAAGTCAAGAAAACAAAAAGACATTCGTGACTTTAAAATCTAAGTGAAATAAGTTTTACAGTTCGTGTACATACATTATATGAAATGTAAAATAAACTTGTTTGTATGTATTTGTAGTTTAATTATTAACCTAATTGTTCTTATTATTACCGCCCGATAGACCGGGATTTTCGACCGAACGTGCCGGATTATCGGACTTGTACTGTACCATGAGTAAAAAAAAAACCAGTTATATGTAAAAACTATAAATAAATAATCGCTATACGGAGGTCTACATCACAACGACTGATTTTAGAACTGGTGTGTGAGCGGCAAACCAAAGTTACTAAACCTCGTGTCTTTGACAGCCATGTATATTTACAATATAATATATACGAAACACTGGAAAGTATTAATTCTTATTAGTGACTGCCAAATAAAGTTGAACAGTTTAAAGGACATGTTAAAAACATGTTTAGTCATAATGCTATTTTAATGAATATATATGTACCCACTAATAGTTTTTTTTTTATTGTCATATAGGCTACTGATAACAGAGGCGTACCTAGGAAGGGGGGGTCCAAATTCGAAAGTCTTCCCGGGGCTCAGCTTAATGGGGGCTCCTAAATATTTTTTACATTAAATATTAAGTACATTATCTCATGTCATGGTGTCGAAATGCAGGGGCCCCCAAATCCATAGGTTCGGAACTGACTGATATTTTTTTTCTTTTATATATAGTTTACGTAAAAATTGGTTGACATAATTACATTTTACTTTATTCTTTTTCATACACGTTAATTAAATACGACATAAATTTAAAATGATTATCGCTAGAGTGTTTTAAATATCCGTTATTTCATTATTTTTTTATAAAACCGAAAACCGGTTTTCGCCGGCTTTTTGTGAAATTGACCTTCGACAACTGTTTTTTTTTTAAAGTCGGTTTTTGTATAATCTCTTACATGCAAAATAGGTTTTTCGTTTTAATGATTTAAATGTGAAGTTATAAAAAATAAAGCTTTGCAAACAAACACATACGTGTGGTTTGTTATTTCTGTGTTTTTATTTTGTCCATTGCGCTTATATCATTTATAACCTTACTTGTATAGTGAAGGCATGCGATATTAATTCTGCAACTTTTTTCAATACTAGTTGTATTTTATTTTTGAAAAATTCATTCACATACAGGGTGTATTTAAAATGTAGCGGTCTTAAAGAGTGACAACTGGTGAAATTGTATTAAAGAGGTCTAAACTAAACATTTGTTTGATTTACAACCTGTTCTCGCTCTAGGCTTAGTGTAATGCTGTATAAATGCTTTTAGTACTTTGATTTCCCTTGCCATGAGATGGGATAATCTTCCCACTACTTCTTAATGAGATTAAAAACGACTATTTTATTTTAGAATAATGTTCTGAACCTTTTTTTAATTTAGATCTATAGGTTTCATTGTACTCAATACTCAATTACAGTAGATGCGGCCTAACCAAAGATAAATAAAAAAAAAAACAAAAAAAAAAATAATAGAAAATTTAGCTTGTCGAGATCCTACAACAGAGCTATTATTCACTCACTTGAATAGAAGTAAAAAATATTATTTGGAACTTTTAATTTAAAATATTTAGAATTAAAACTACTTCCAGAAATGATATTCAGATTCTTTATCAAAAATTTAGTTTTTAAAGATCAGTTTATTTTTTATAAAAGAACTCTAATATATTTAAGCATGGCAGAATAATTGCTGCTACTGGAATGATGAATGATTTAATTTTAAACAATTCGTGTATCTGCTCCTGTGATGACAGAATATGGACATTTTTATCACATAGCGGTATATAGACTACTTAATGTATTATATTAGTTATGTTAGTTAACTAGTTAAAAGTTTTAAGGAGAACTAAAAGACTTTGCTATTTATTGACTGATTTGTAGATGTCTTACTACTTTTTTTCTTATAGATAACGGAATAAAGAATACATTTGACATGTAATATTATATAAAACTATTGAAGTGTCTTTCTTGGCGATTCTCTGTCTCTATGGATTTACGTAGTCTAATGCAACCTATCTCCGGAGTATAAATTCTACTGATTGAAATCAGCCTTCAGATCGATGCCTTATTCTTTCAATTTCCTTGCCATAGTCACATGGGGGAAGAGTTATACATAGTCATTATTTTTCTTTATCTCTGGTGGCTAACTGAATCAAAACAAATGAGCTGGTATAAAATGTGATAAGAAAGTGTAAAAACTGGAAAATAAGGGGAAAATTCATTTGATCGAATTTATTTTTGTAAGAAGTAACCTTTTAGCTTCTAAATGTTTTAACTACATATTCAGTACAACGACAATAAACCACACACACCTATCAGCCGGAGCGAAATGCTAACATTGTTGCTGATTAAAATAACTTTATTTATTTTTTTAAAAAACAGACACGAAATGGAATGCAATAAAATATTTTATGTGATACAAATGTGTACATTTTAAGTGATCATCCCACATTTAAATCTGTTAAATAATTTTTTCCGTGTACATTTTTTTATAGAAATACTGGAATTTCTTTAGTGTTGTTTTTATAAATTTAATCTTTCATACTTTATGATATGATATTAAACCGAGATAAACATTTGAATAAATTAGAAATCCAAAAGATGTTATCACTTCTAATGCTTACTTTTTCTCTCATTTTGTGAACATAATCTAAAAATAATATAGCTGGTTGTCATTAGATCTATATTATCTACAATGATATTTATGATTAATATTATGAATAATCTGTAAATTACAATTTGCAAAGGAAAAGATCGCATTAAGCTAAGGGCTGTTACTTTTAATTGTATTTGGCAAACAATAGATCTTCAAAAGTGCTCAGAACTAAATCTATTGTCCTATTTTTATTTTTGTATTTTCTCTCCCCGCTATATTCTGTATTCTCTGTCCCCCTCTCTTTGTTGTATTCTTTTACCTTTTATATTTTGTATTATCTCTCCCGTCCCGACTTCAAGAATAACATAATCTGTAAACGTAATTAAAATTCCCACCTGTCCTTTTTTTGCATTTTCTTTCTCATAATTCTATCTTCTGTATTCTCTATCCACCCCCTGCCTAAATTATATCAACCCACCCCTAACTTATACTAAAACTTGTATGCAAAAGTTTGTTTGTGAATTAGTTACCTGGAGGTTGAATAATTGTTGATGGCACCACCATCATTCTCTTTATTCCATCTGGGACAGACTTTAAAGGTACAGTGTCAATACGTACTGTAGTGCAGTGACCTCTTGTTTCTAACCATTGACACACTTGGAGGCGCGTATTGTTCAGAGTGAAATAATGTCCATCTTTTTCTACCACCTAAACAAAAACAAAAAATTCAGCTCATAGTTAAAAATGCCCACCCTTTTCTATTAACTTAACACGGAAGTGTAAAGGATAGATAACTAAATAATGATACAAGAGAATAGCCGATTGTAAACTTTGTTAAGTACCAAAAATTACATGATGCAGTGGACAGCATCTGAAGTCGTAACATCAAAAAACATTACAGATTTTGTATATCGTTACAAACGTCTATCTCTCTTTAGGTAGGCACTCAAAGACACTTGGGTTCGTTTGTTGAATAATACAAGATTTATTCACAGTCTACAAATACGACAATGTGAAGGTTATAATAGTACAGGCGAAAACAAAGTCTCTTGTGCGTACAATTGACCCAGTTGAACGAGTTTACGTGTTACTGCGACGTGTCGATAACAAACTCGCTGCATTGACAGACCTGGCGTTCTCCAGCGACCAACTCTCAATTGTTCTTGCACTCATCTGCGCTCCATGTCCACTCTGGTACTTGTCTCGCTGTGTGTTACTATCCAGTCTGTTACTGACCGTTACTCTCTCTGTCTCATGAATCACAGCACGGTTCCTTTTATAGAGAGTCCACCCACGATGGTTGCATCAGTTTCCCACCAAAACTGAGGGTGGAGGTCTTTGCGTTGGTGTGCAAGTGCAGGTGGCGAATGACGCTATTCAGGTAAATCAATCTTGGACCTTACTGCACCAATGTGCAGTGTCCTCAGGACATCCGCTCTTGCCCCACATGACGTGCGTGCTCGTTTCTTGACTATATTTAGTTTATTGGAAAAGCTTGGCCAACTCCGAAAGATTTGTACAGACAGTTAACTTCCTGTCAGGTGTGACTCGCAGGACCCAGGTATTTGTTACATAGCTATCAACTTCCAGCTTCAGCTGCTCCTTAAGGATAGTCGTGCCCGTCGTGAAAAGCAAATTGACGTTCTTCGAGCATTTTATCTCTAATCCCCCCATCCGCGTATAACAGCCGACAGTAGTCAGATCCTCTCATGGACTGAGACACTCTTCCCGGTATTCCAGATAGCGCTATCGTCAGGATCCCAGTAATTGCAACAGTTCATTTATATGGGCTAGGAACAATGTACAACTCAAAGCAGAACCCTGTGGGAGACCCTGCTCGAGGGTCTGTTTCCACGACACATTGTTCTTTAAGCGTGTCGAGATTGTCCGATTGGTGAAGAAACTGTGTAATAGAGTATAACCCTAACCGCTATAGCGTCAAAAAAGACCCTGCCGCCAGATCCAATCGAACGCCTGTTTAAAGTCTAGGAAAACTAGTGCTGTCGAATCAGCTCTCTTAAAGCCGTCGGCTATTCTTGGACTAATCCATAGCACTCTTTCAACACCTAAAGTATTCTTGCTTTCGGGTAATGAGCCCTTTCTCATCAATAATCTTTTTATCATGCCTTCTGCTATCTTCCCAACACATGAAGTGAGGGAAATCGGCCGATAGCTTTCCGCCTTCTTTTTCATCTCTGTCCTTCTTAAGTGCCGGCACAATTCTCCATCTTTGATGTTGGACTTCATATACCAACATTTGGTTGATAAACAAGAGAAACTTCTTTTTTCTGTTTGCCTCGAGGTTTGCAATAATTTCATCGCTAATCTGATCACAGCCTGGGGCCTTCCTCATACCACACCTGACTGCTTGTGCCTTTTTGCTGACAGAGAATGGGACTCTGAACGTGTTATGATTTACTTAACTAAACAGCCTTTTCTTTGACTCGTCACTCTTCATTCAGTGCCTTAAATAGTGTACTTTTCTTGCTCGACTAGCTATCTAACCACTGCAAAGGGCTGGTTATTCATTTCGGCCTTTTTGCTATCACTAGCTGTCTGGTCTGAGTAAGTTTGCATCAGGGCGGAAGTTTTAACTGTCCTAGCGTTGATCAAATTTTGAAGGAGTATTAACATTCCGTAAAATCTAACTTCTCACAAGTCTCAGACACTTCCTGCCCTATGGACTCGGCAGACGCCCTTTTTACCTGCTCAGTTAGCTTGTTGAACTTGCGGCGCGCCTCGGCTGTTTTACTTTTACTCGCTTTCCCACGAGCTGCTTGTCTCTGTCTCAATAGACTTGCAATGGCAGTAGTCCAAATTAGCCTAAACCTGCGTTTAAAATGTCTTCGATATACCGTCGTATGTGTAATTTCCGTGTAAACAACGTCGACTATTTCACGTTAGGTATCTACACTCCCCTTGGCGGCATCCGTAGCCACACTGAAAGCGCCCTGTTGGCTTTTGCATGTGGCAGTTGAGATTTTCTTAGGTGGAGAGATATCCACCAAGACGAGAACGAGACCTATGATTGCTTCATACAAACGCAAGCACACTGAAAGATGTGGCGCAGGCCAAGTCGGGATAGACTAGGGTTAAATCTGGTCTGGTTTCGCTGGTTTTTGCTAGCGTGAAGCCAAATCGGGTCAGACTCATGGTCCTGCATCCGAACTAAATTTGTAATATTACAAATTACCTTAATATCAATCCTGTGCCCTGAGACATCGGAAAGCTCTTATCCCCAAGTAGGTGACAAGGAGTTGAAATCTCCACATACAATAGTATCTGATAGAATATCATCGGATATTTTAATACCGAGATCAGTATTGGGTAGGGGTGTACACGTTAACTCATTGGTACATCCTTCTGTCTTTGTATATATCCCCCTTAAGCATATCCGTTTTTCCGTGCGATGCACGTGTTTCTCACCTGGGTAACAAAGCCTCGGCGATTCTGACACCCACACCGGGAGCAGGAATAGAGCATGATGAAAAATGTCCTCTAGCCGAGGATGCATTCTTGTAACATTCCAGCAACCACATCTTCTCATCTTAAAGCTTGGAGACTTCCAGGCTCAGGGGGAACTAACCCACAGACATTCAGGTGGAATACCCTGAATTGAGCCGTACCAGACTGCTTTACACGTCATCGCTTATTGGTCGCACTGTCGGACACCATAGGCGGGATATAGCTTTCGGCGTCACCCGTAGGCAGTGCCCAACTGGTCATAACGTTCGGATTTCAGCCAACAGAGCAATCAGCGTTTTCCGTGGACTGGGCTTGAACTGCAGCAGCATCTTTTGGGGGTTTACCTCATCCAAATAATATTTAATTGTCGTATAAGCATACTTGCAATTTAGCCTACGATGTTACAAATCTTTAGTTATAATCAAATTACACTGCATTCTTATTATAACTATAAAATATGTCTGACCTGTTTTTGTTATTGCTTTTTACATTATTTTACCCAACTAGAATATTTTTATTACGGAGTTGGGTGAGGAAGGAGAGGGTTTGGACTGAAATAGAAATAAGAGGTCGGGGCTATGGAATTTGTTATGCAACGTTTAAATGGGCGATGGGGTAAGATTTTGTTATTTTTCGCTTTCCCTTTTGCATGTATGCGGTACACTGCAAGGCAGGCCCGTAGCCAGGTCAAAGTCAGCAGGGGGGGGGGCACCAATACTCAGCAAGAGGGCACCTTTACTTTTTCTTTATTTTTTCCTCTTTTCTTCTTTTTTCAGCGGGAGGGGTGGCACTCCACACCTAGCGGGGGGGGGGGACGGCCCCCAGTGCCCCCCCTTGGCTACGGGGCTGTGCAGGGGTCGGTAATTTCATTTAATAATTATCCGTTTTTTCTAAAAGTCTGTCTTCGTAGAAAACGCAATTGTCCATAAATGCACGCCAAAATTGTTTCGTTAACAAAAATATGATTGGCGTTGGCCACTAATATTTTGAAAATGCCGCGATAGCTCGCCCCTTTTACATTGCAATATAAACATGTTAGTTATTAGCAATGAAAATATTAACGTTTGTTTTTAAAATGGAAATCAGTAAATGTTCGCCGCTTGTGCAAGCTTTTAACGAGGGGGTGCGATTTAATCTATCACTAATAAAATTAAATTATAAAGTATTATTTTTATATCTTTCCGTGGAAGATATAGTTGAAGATTTAGATTAAACTTAGTTTGAACATTACTTATCCGACTTGACTTTTGGCTTATTTTTTGTCTCAGAAATATTCTAAAGATAAGGCAACTAGATCAATTCAGGAACAAAGATTTCTGTCAGCTGGCAACCAAGATCCCATAGACCTACAATTGTCTAGGAGAGAATGGAGATGGATCGGCCACTCGCTAAGGAAGTCTCTAGAATACATCACAAAAATGGATCTGCAATGGAACCCCCAAGACCAGAGAAAGGTCGGCCGCCCAAAGACAATTAGAGAAGGTATTGCAAGCAGAAATGAGGAGAATTGAAAAATGCCTCTCAAAACAGAATGCGCTGGAGAGTGGTTAGTGAGGCCCTTTGCTCCGAAAGGAGTTCACGTCAAGTCAAGTAAGTCAATATCCGACTAAAAAGTTTATATAAACTCTTATGGCATGTTTTTGTGAACATACTTATTCAATAATTATTAATTACTGTACATACCTGCAGCCTGAGTCCTTCAGAGTTAGCCAAAAATTTAGTAGCCAGTTGTTCCAATTCCGCGTCACTGGACAGACATTGTAATCCAGGTGTATCAGGACTGGTAGTATACAGTACAGTAGAAGGAGCCACAAACATGCTAAACAATGATCAGAAGCTGTTTGATCAATTTCACAGCAATAAATATAGACAATAAAATTACATATATATATATAGATATATATATATATATATGGGCATCGCTAGGAATTTTTCGGTAGGGGGGGGGGCAGAAATTTTTCCATTGGGGGGGGGCAAAAAAAAACAACACGTTTTTTATTTTAACATGTTTATTTCTCAATTAAAGCCAAGTTAAGTATAACATTAATTATTTATTTTGACATAAATAAATGTATTTGAAAATTCACACATTTTGACTACAAGCACAAGCATGTTCCGATTTTAATATTTTTTGTTTAATTTGGCCTTCTGTAGCTTGATTTGTCCCTCGAAAATGTTTTTGGCATTCAGATTTTTTTTATAATCTGGAAACTCTTGTTAGTTTATAATCGTCTGCCACTGAGTGAATTTTTAAATTTATACTAAATAAATATGAAAAGATGGATATCGGAAAATAAATGTACATGCTCAATTAAACGAAAAGTAGAGCGATCTCGGGATTCCGAAAAGCCGTTATTAGAAGATTTTAGGGCGTTTGCAGTTTTTGAATTATCACATGCATTGAGGACAACAGTACAAGTTCAACAGCCAGACATAACTGAAGAAACTATTTCTAATTTGATTGTCGCTGTCACTTCTTCATTTCCTAAATTGGATATTGGAAGGCATGTCTTGACATACGACCTTTCAAATGAGTTGAAATTGCTGCTGATCCTTGATTGTTCGACCCCTGATAAAAATATGATTTTTATAGCTGACATTAGTGGAAACAGAGGCTTAAGATATGCTTGGTTATCAAACTATTCATCGTGGGTTGTTGTCATGGATGTGTTTTGTGTGTTGTGTGTGTGACTAAACTATGCATGAATTGAGTGTGCTTGTCAAGTAAATAGGGAGAGGAGATTGAAGTGAGTGAATGTTCAGGTGGAGAAAGGGGAAAAGGGGAAACTGAAGGGCAGTGTACACAGGTCTCTTGAGGAGAGAGGACCTACCTTTTTACTTCTAAGGTGGAGTGTGATATTTTCATATGGGGATAATATGTTATGAATTCAGAGTCTGGATATTTGAACTTGAAGTTAGATGTGTTGGCCTAATTTGTATTTGTCTGGATTGTGTAAATATATTACTTCACTGGATTGTGTGTGTATATATATATATATATACATATATATATATATATATATATATATATATATATTTACTGGATTGTGTAAATATATTCTTTTTTATTCCTTTTCATTCTGTTGTGTTCATCAATAAACACAATTTTGACCATGGACCACGTCTACCTTATTTTATTAAATGTCTAGAATGAACCCATCTATGACATTATGGTGGCTGCGGTGCTAAACTGCTAAACAACGGTCTAAAAGACGGTGCTAAACTGTTAACAACGGTGCTAAACAGCGGTGTTAAACATCTCATAACACATGAGAGGATGAACCAAGATGAAGGTAATAGTAAACACTAATGGTCAACGTAAAACATTTTGAGGATATATAGTACTTTGTATTATCAACCTACTTTGGTGAATCAACTTAATATATAATATATCACGACATTTTGACTTTGTATAGTATTGTATTATTTCATAATGGAAGATTCGAACATATATATTCGTGATGGCAAAGCCATGGGTTTAGAAGGGACCAAATTAGCTAAATATGTCAGAGAACGCCAAAATGATGATAAGGACAGAGACTTACTCAGAGAAAAGGAAGAAAAAGATAGATTGAAACAAGCAGAAAAGGAAGAAAAAGATAAAGACAAGCAGAAAAGGAGGAGCTAGACAGGAAACATGAATTCGCTCTAAAGATGGCTGAAATCAATGCCAAGAACAACGTCCAAACCGAAACTAACAACACAGAAAACAGATCATATGCTGTCAAACACAAAATTCGCATACAACCGTTCAATGGTAAGCATGGTGATATAGACAATTTTTTTTTCCATAATGGAAACCCAATTTGAATTGAGCAACATAGACAAGTCAGAATGGATTGTTTACCTATATGAAGCGGTAACACAGGAAGCTCAATCAGCATTAAATAACATAAAAGGTGAAAAAAACTATGATGCTGTTAAAAAGTATTTGCTACAGCATTACAACAAAACTGAAGAACATTATCGTACGCAGTTCCATAACACTATAATGAATCCATCGGAGCATCCACAGACCTTCATCAACATTATTGAATCACATCTATTGAACTGGATTAAAATGTCTGGAATAGACAGTGGAAATGCCAGACAAATCATTGAACTATTGTTGGTGGACAAAATACTAAATCAGAGTAGTCCCCAGTTATACAGTTACATCAAGCAACATAAAGTGCACAACAAACAACAACTAATCACTGCAATGTCTGACTTTAAGGATAGCAATTCAGACATACCTTTATTCAACATAGTACTAAAAGATTTGAACGTTATGCAGACACAACAACGAAGATTTCATAGTTTACCAGCCAGAGATCAAAAAGTCTGCCATATATGTAAAAAACCAGGACACATTCAATATTACTGTCGATATTGGAAAACCTACCAGAATTATAGATCTCAACCAAATAAAATAATGCAACAATATCCAACAAACCGAAGACAGTCTCCAAACATGAGTCCACCCAGAAACAGCAGAGAAATAGGCCGCAGTTACAACAGACAGATTTATGAAAATACAGTCGCCACCATGCTTGACTACAAGAGCAACTTGATCTTATATCCATGTTTCGTAAACGGTGATAGTTGATGAGAAATTAGTTCATGAAGACCAAATGACTGATAAACTTGAACACATAAAGTTAGGAGATAGCCAGAAAGTCATATGTCGTGCAGCTATAATAGACATAGACACTCCCTGAATTTCCGGAAAAATCAATGCCTTAGTTCTATCATCACCTGTAGCCAGTTTAATAGTTGGGAATATACCAAATGCGAAACAAGACAACTCCAACGCATTATTCAAAGCATGGCTTAAGGAAAAAGGTGAAAGTGTACAAAAATATTTAATGGATCTAAATCCAAATAAAGAACCAGACCCTGATGTATGTGCCTCATTTTACAACCTATACAATTGGAATGGCACAGAAGACATAGTTGACTATATTGAAAAATTTGATACAGTAGCTAATCAAAATAACATTCCTAACAAAGATAGCTTATATCATCAAAAAAGCAATTAAGCCTGTTCCATTCTGGACACAGGACGTGTTAGCGCATTTTCGTGTTATGTATCAGTACGTTTGTTAGCTTTCAGTAAATATTTGTACATTTTGTAAATGTTTATAAATTCAATTGTGTAATGCATATAAGTGTAAAAAAAATTATAAAGACGTTTCTTTATATTTGAAAAAAAATTATTGTCTCTTAAATCTAACTACAAGTGGTTTGTGGTTACTGAAATAGGACTCATAATTGAAAACAATCGAAATTATAGTCATTTAATCGTCCGAAAACTCCGTCAATTGTTGCATAGCTCTGATACTTTCAATTAAACTCAGAACACAAGCTTACTATTTCATTTGATGAGTTTCTTAATAAATCTTGGTGAAACTACTTGCTGCAGTATTTCGCACCAAATGAACGGGTTATTGAACGTACAAGGTGTATATATAATATATAAGCCCCTTAGGAGCCCTGACGACCAGCCCTCAGAGGTCCTATCGCGAAATGAACATTTGATGTACACATGGCAGGCCAAGACCTACAAAATGATATATACATCATGGGTCTAGGACTTATAGTTGCTGAGATATAGCGCTCCTTTATTAATATAGCTTATAAAGTAAAAAACGGTACTAAGGCCCCTTTTACGGCCCTGAGAGGTCAGATCGCGAAATGGAAAAAAGTCTTTTCTTGGCAGGCCAAGACCTACAAAATGATATATACATCATGGGTCTAGGACTTATGGTTGTTGAGATCTAGGGTGATGACGGACAGACAGACAAAACGGGGACAATAGAGCATTTTTTTCGAAAATGCTCTAAAAACTCCAAGGACATAATAAACTCAAAACATTGCTTTCACGAACATAAACAACTATGAACAATTGAAACATAATTTAAAAAATAAATTGAGCAACAAAACTTCAATGTCACAAATTGAGACTAGTCATATGAATGTCTTGACTAGATCTACAACTGACAAAATGAACAATGAGAATATTGAAACAGTAAATTGTGACATCAGCCAAACAGTAATGATGGACATAAACAAAGAACTACTGATCAAATTACAGAAGGAGGATAAATCCTTAGAACAATATTTTCGACAGGTTAAAGACACTGAAAATAATAATAAACAAGTAACATATTTTTGAAAGACAACGTACTGTTCAGAAAATTTAAAAAATCAACATACCAGTGTTAATCAAATCATGATACCTTCAGTCATACGACAGAAAATATTAAAAGAAGCACACTCGACTCCATTATCAGGTCACTTGGGTCCTAAAAATACACTTCACAGAATTAGATCAACATTCTACTGGCCAAAACTACTTAAAGACATAAAACTAATTATAAAATCGTGTTTAATTTGTCAGAAACACAACAACATTGGCCCTAAACATACTGCACCTTTGTTAAAGATGGACACATCTTCAGTGCCCTTCAATAAAATCGCTATTGACATCATTGGACCACTAACAGTAATGTCCAAAAGGAAGCATAGATACATATTGACAACAATAGATTTCGCAACGAGATTGATTGAAGCCACACCACTACAAGAAGTTAGAGCGGAATCTGTATGTAAAGCCTTACTGGATATATTCACTAGGTTCGGCTTCCCATCCATTATTCTATCTCACAATGGATCACAATTCCAGGCACACATGACTCATTCTTTCATGAGTATGCTAAAAATAACACAGACATATTCAGCGAAATATAGACCTCAAGAAAAATAATAGAGGAACATGGAAAAGACTGGGATAACTTCTTACAATTGATACTTATCGCCTATAGAGAAATCCCTCACGAATCGACTAGATTCGCACCCTTCGAGCTTATGTTTGGTTCTAAACCCAAAGGACCATTTGCTCTATTCAAGGACAGCATATGTGAAGAAGACGAAAACAATTTATCACCAAACGAGTTAGTTAATGACACCAGAAAAAACATAATTTATGCTAATAAACTGGCACAGGAAAATTTATCTAAAAACAATACTCACCACCACAAAATAAAGAATAAACATAGATTCCTGAGAACACTACAACCTGGTGATTCTGTATTTGTAAAGTTACCTGAGAAAGGACACTTTGATAGTACATGGCAAGGGCCATATGAAATAAAAAAAAACAACTGAAGTCAATTATGTAGTAAAAATTAAAGGAAAAGATGTACAATTCCATATTGATAATTTAAGGAAAGTACTACAACCAATAAATGATGAAAATCCAGATAAGCCATCTCTTCAAGTAGCCAATGTTGCTGTTAATGATGAAGACATCAACATACTCAGCCCAGAAATAAATACACATAACAACCTCAACTTCATTGATGATGAACATTTACAAAATCATTTATTTGCTATCATTAATGTGGATGAACAAGATGAGAAATCAATTCCCACATTGAATTATGAAGCCAACTTTGATTTATCCAAAATAAATATAAACAATGAACTTCCACAATCTATTAAATCAAACTTGATAGATTTGTTGAATGAGTATACACGGATAATTTCTAATGAACCTGGTTGTACCAAAATTATTGAACACAGAATCAGATTAACTTCAAATGGAATGTTCAAACCTGTTCTATATGATGTTCCGTTCAAATACAGAGAACACATTGACAATGAAATAAAACATATGTTGACTAAAGGACTAATCAGACCTTCCATCTCCAGCTATGTGTTACCTATAGTCATTGTAAAAAAGAAAGATGGAAAACTGAGAATATGTTGCGATTACAGAAAATTAAATGAATTAACTATTATTGATAGACAACCACTGCCGAATACTGAGGATCTAGTACTCAAAATATCTCAAACAAAAAATATATTCTCACTTCGACTCAGTGAGAGGATTTTGGCAGATTCCCATGGAAGAAGAAAGCATACATTTAACAGCCTTCAGGACTCACAATGGTTTTTACCAATGGACGAGAATGCCATTTGACTTAGTCGATGCCACAGACACCTTTTCCAAAATGATGATCAAGTTGTTACAAGACATAAACAATGTTACACACTATGTTGATGACATTTGTGTTCACACTGAAACCTGGGAGAAACATTTGAGTGTCTTGAGAACCTTATTCTCAAAGACAATAACCTACATACAGCTCCAGAAAAAATCAAAATAGGATATTATAAACTAGATTTTTTGGGATATCAAATCTCAAACAAATCCTACAGACCAACTTCTCAGATAATGCAAAAGATTTTGCACATTGAAATACCACATACAAAAAAACATGGTCGAAGTTTGCTTGGATTATGCAATTTCTACAGAATTTTTTTCCCAAATTTCACTCAATTGGTAGAGCCATTGGTATCTCTAACAAAGAAGACTATGCCCAACAAAATAATCTGGACTGATAAATGCCAAGATACCTTGAACATTATAAAGGCAAACTTTAACAACAACGTAGTACTTTCAACTATAGATTTAAATAAAAAGTTGATAGTAGCAACTGATGCTAGTACAAAAGGTATCGGTGGTTCATTACAACAATTAGAGGGTAAATTTCCAAGACCTATAAAGTTTGTTAGTAGAAAGCTGAGTAAAGCTGAGATGAATTCTCTGTGATTGAATTGTAAGCTTTGGCCATAACATGGAGTGTCTTTAAATTACAAAAATATCTTTTAGGAAATGAATTTGTGATTCAAGTTGATCATAAACCTTTCATACAGATGACAGATAAAATAAATCATTCAAGGATTTTAAGATGGAAACTTGTTTTGTCTGATTACAAATTTAAAATTGTTTATATAAAAGGTCATGACAACCACATTCCTGATATGTTGTCGAGACTCTTAATCGTTGGGAACGAGTTCTGAACAAAGACTACTGGATTCTTTTATATGATCATTATAATGTTTTTTTTTTCCTTGAGCCTCTATGTTGATAATTGTTGTTTGAAACTTGTAGATATTGCTTGTGACACTTTATCATTTTATTGACTATGTAAACATACTTGGCTAAATTTGCAAATTTTTTCTCTTATGGAGACTATTGAATATTATAAGTAATCATGTATTAGTTATGTACCTAAAAGAAGAGAGGGGGGAGATGTCATGAATGTGTTTTGTGTGTTGTGTGTGTGACTGAACTATGCATGAATTGAGTGTGCTTGTCAAGTAAATAGGGAGATTGAAGTGAGTGAATGTTCAGGTGGAGAAAGGGGAAAAGGGGAAACTGAAGGGCAGTATACACAGGTCTCTTGAGGAGAGAGGACCTACCTTTTTACTTCTAAGGTGGAGTGTGATATTTTCATATGGGGATAATATGTTATGAATTCAGAGTCTGGATATTTGAACTTGAAGTTAGATGTGTTGGCCTAATTTGTTTTTGTCTGGATTGTGTAAATATATTAATTCACTGGATTGTATATATATATATATATATATATATATATATATATATATATATATCTTTACTGGATTGTGTAAATATATTCCTTGTCATTCCTTTTCATTCTGTTGTGTTCATTAATAAACACAATTTAGACCATGTACCACGTCTACCTTATTTTATTAAATGTCTAGAATGAACCCATCTATGACAGTTGTATACTTGCAAATGTAAAAAGGTGGCTTTTGCAAATTGTGCGTGTTGTTTTCGCAAAAAGTAATTCCAGTAGTTCATGTAGCATTTGTTATCAAACCATGCACAAAATTAAAAGATTTCAACGAAGATACAGGTAGCCACATGCAAAGCACATGGAACAAAGACTTATAAAGGATTCAAGCTATTTTGTTGCACTATTGGTAGCCAAAGCAGTTTCTTTAGATGAGCAGTTGAACTCATCATTTAGAAGACAAATTCTAGAAAATTGCAACAAACTGGGTCCCTCCATTTCTACAATCTTTTTTTTTTCGCGGCATGCATGATTTGGCACTTCGAGGAAAAGAATCACATTCTGGCATTTTTTACGACCTGTTAGATATTCGTGTTGAATCTGGAGATGAAGTTCTAAGTAATCATTTGTCAATTAGTTATTGTAGTGCTAAGTATATCTCGGCAACCAGTGCCGCCGAGGGGGGTGGCAGAGGGCAAATGACCAGAGGCCCGGCGAGTTTTAGGGTCCCGGACTGAGCTTGCCCATCAACTTTTGAAAATATTATTATCAGCACGAGAGGCCCTGACAGCCCTGCCCAGGGGCCCGAAATTTCTGTCACTGGGCCGGTCGGAAACTACACAAAACACTATGATCGAATTTGTGGGTCTCTCATGCTTGAAGACATTGTTCGTGAAACAAATAATTCAGTTGCAATTTCTATACTTGCCGACGAGACAATATATTTTTTGGCATTGAGCAGATGTCATTTGGTGTTAGATTTGTCAAAGAACACCATAATTACAAATTCATTAGCATTTGAATTAGATACAGCCCCGTAGCGTGAACATTCTACAGCAGGGGCCAGTCATTCTACAGCAGGGGCCAAGCTATAGCAGGGGGGGGGCAGGAAATAAATTTTACTAAGTAGAGCAAACAAGCAGGGAGGGCCAGGCTCCTCGCACGCTACAGGCCTGATGAGATATGACAAATGTTGTTGGTCAAGGATAAGACGGATGTTCTACAATGGCAAGTAAAGAAGGAGCAGTCCAAGTAATAATTCGAAAAAAAGACCCAAATCAGCAATTGAAGATTGCAGTTCACATAAATTAAATCTTGTCGTGAACGATTTAAATAATGTGAATGCTGTACGAAACACAATAGGAAAAATTAAGTCAATTATAGTTTTTTTCTGAGAAATTAATCAGCGAAGAAAACTAACTCCAAATGTTCCTTTGCTGTGTGAAACTATATGACACATAGATATAAAAGGTTGCGGATTTTCGCTGAAAATGTGAGAGAAATTGTTAAACAACTGGAATATTTAGAACAATCTGGAAAAAAACAAGCAAGTTGCACATTAGTTAATTTCTGCTGTTAGAGGTTCGGTTTGGGGTACATTTGTTGTTTGTTTAGTTATTATACTTTAATGTAATAAACTTTCAGGAAATTTAGTTCAGTTTTTTTTGTAACAACTTTATGAGATTTATTTAAAATGTAGGGGGGGGAGGCAAATGCCCCCCTTGCCCCCTTGAATACGCCCATGTATATATATATATATATATATATATATATATATATACATCGCCAGAGTAAGCAAGAGAGAAGTATATAAACCATTATTGCAGCTATAATAAATGATTTCGAAAAATGTTTAAATCACTGTAAGTTACCTATCTATCTATCTGTCTGTCTGTCTATCTATCTATCTATCTATCAATCTATCTAATCTAATCTAATATTATCTATCTATTTATCTATCATCTATCTATCTATCTATCTATCTATCATCTATCTATCTATCTATCTATCATCTGTCTATCTATCTATCTATTATCATATATCATAATATCATAATACTCATTTCCAGTGTGCGTTAAATCGAAAGCGGAAAACAGGAATTCAAAATGGCGTCATCCCCTGTGTCTCGATTCAATTTTTCGTTTTGAAATATCTACAGTTTTCAATAGTTTCTGGGCTTTTAATTATGAAATGTAAAAGTCCCCAATATTAAAAATTAATAATTAGCATATAGTGTCATTTAAATCATTGTAGTTTTTATTACAACAGAGAATTTAAACATCGACATACGTAAACAATAGTAATAATCGAAAATCTCCGACGTCGGCGACGATAAGACTATTGACCGTGTTTTCGTATCTAATTTCGTAAAACAAGTTCTTTTTAAAAGTCGATATAATATTTAAAAAAAGAAATTCTTCAAATTTCTAGACTACTTAAGTTCTCAGCTTTTAAAATAAATTTATGATTTTAAATAAATACGGCTTTGAATTATTTCTTAATTACACGATAACAATATAGATCTAAAAAACTAGGTCAAAAGGCAATGAAAACATAACCGAGCAATATTTTTCTAATAGTACATTAAAACTGCACACTTAATTTATGCGGCGCTGTGGCTGAGAGGTTATGCGACTTGGCCAAGAATCCCTTTTTTTTTTTTTGCAGACTCTGCGGGTTCGATTTCTCCCAGAGACATTTTTTTTATTGTTTTTTTTTTTCAGAATATATCCTTTTAGTTATTTTAATGAAAAGTAGATCTCTTTGACATTTTTTTTTATTTAAATAATTTATCTTTTAGGATGTTGTAAGAAAAAGAAACAACAACTAATTAGATTTTAAATTATTTCATAACTTAAAACTGGGGAGGGGGGTCCAAAATCGAAAGTCCCGCCGGGCCCCACCTTGACGGGTGACCCCCAAAATTATTTTTTACATTAAATATTAAGTATTACATTAATCTCATGATATGGTATCGAGCGTCAAAATGCAGGGCCCCCAAATCCTAGGTTCGGCAATGGCTTTACAATAGTTTATCTTCCTGCAAAGGCTTTGCATGGTACATATATATAATACACCAGAGCAAGCAAGACGAGCTCGAGAACTATCACACTCCCCTCTCAAGGGGACGGATGGTCGTGTGTGGTAAAGCACTCGACTGTCGACCTGATGGTACCTGGTTCGATGTCCGGTGAGGACCTAGGGAAATTTTTCCGGTCATGGTTTAACTCCCCGCTATGTCTCCCGTGGGGGCTCCATGGCAAAGGTACTTCACACATCACCCCCCCCTCCTGCACCACTCTCGCTTGCCAGCCATCGAGACATACGCACTGCAGAGGATCTAACGCCATTATTTGAACAACGTTCACATGCTATTTTCCCCTTACTTTTGTGCAGTGTATATTACCTATAGCAAATTTTGTAATAAATAAAGCAAAAGATACTTAAATAATATCAGACTGTTTAATGATTGTTTATTTTGTTTGATTGTATTTTTTAAATTTACAATAATTATATTGATAGGGCGGCGTATGCTACGTCATGGCATGACTAGTTCTTCATATATTTATAGTTTTATTTTCTTGTACTTAATTTAAGTTTGTAACGAATTCGGCTTAGTAGCAGTCTGTCATATTTCACTTGTTTCCCAAATATAATAACACGACACAACCCCTTATAGAATGATATAATTAGCAACTGAACTTATATACGTGATATTTACAGATGATAATCAACATATAAATAGATTGAAATTATTAACAACTGAGGAGTTTACCAATAAATAACATCTTGCTATAATATCCATGAATACATTACTCCACATGTGTCTACTCTATATGAACTCATAATCCACTACAAGAGCTCTCTAATAACTTTCTCATTCTCGTTTGCGGTCCTTTTGTCTACCTCCCGCGAACCTTCTTGTTATCTTCTGCTACTCACGTCATCCTCCTTTTATATACATCCCAGCATAGTGCGTGGGCATCCTCCCGCCAAAACCATAGGTAAATGCTATTACGTGGGTAGATTTCGCTCCAAATGAAAGATGAAAGTTATTGTGTGGGTAATCCGCACCAAATCCAGGATGAAGGTTACTGTGTGGGTGAATGACGCTATTTCTTCACTCATATTAATACATGCTTGACATTACTAAAACCAGGTCACAAGCAACTTATATATAAAAAGGGAAACAACACAATAATTAAATATATTTGATAATAAGGGTTGAACAGAGTCCTCCTCCATCGTTGAAATAGAATCAGACTTCTTGCAAGTGTTGTCATTAGTTAGATACTGCATTCATGGTCCCATAACAAAAAAAAATATGTTCATGTTTAATAAGGTTTTTCTGCAGCATGGTCTGAGATACGGTTACATGCTTGTCAAGATAAATAAATGGTAAAAAAATAGAATATCAAGTGGCTCGAAGAGGATTAGTCATAAAATTACGCTGAAGCTAATTTGTCGAAAAAGTTGATAAGAGCAGATCATGTACATTTTGACAGGTGTCCTTATCAAAATATTAAATTCAATCATGACATCCAGTAAACTTTTAACTATTTGATTGAACACTTCATTCATTATTATGCATGTCCAAATTATATTCTGTGACCTATTCACACCGGTGTCAGTATTCTACGAGCTACAGTTTCGGAAAAAACCAACCCAGACGCACTATAAGTTTTTGAAGAAATAAACTTTTTCACCGTCATTTAATCTGGTGTAGCAGAAACTATACATCCTATAATGCGAAGTTTTTTTTCAATTATATCGTATTTAATAGAATTTAAATATAATTAGAGAAAAGGAGTTTTTTATTTTATGGACATGTATGTACATTAGGGTTAGTACTTTTTTCATTTTTTTTTTCAGAATCTTATTTTACATGGCATTTTTTAATGAACAATTGTGAACAAAATATGAAAATAATATTAATTTATTTTTCACTCAAAAAAACCTTCCCCACCAACGCCATCTTGTGTTTACATATAAGAAGCGTTTTTCAATAAAATTACTTCTTTGATGGATTGCGCAATAACAAATATTTAATTACATTAATTACATCCAGGAACTTTATAGGGTATTTTTTACCTCCATGTCTGAAACAAAATAAATTAAAAAAAAAGTTAATTTTAAATTTAAAGTGTACTGTTTTAATGTATTATGCGTCTACTGCAACTTTACCAAAAAATTGTCAAATCTTATGAATCTTTGTTTGGTAATTGTCACGAAAGGTCTGCATGGAATTTGGAAAGTCTGCTTGGTTGATTTGGGAATATAGTATTCTTCTATTTTAATTTTATTCAACTGTAATCGTCTGCTTGTAATTAATTTTGTAGGAAAGCAAATGTGTCAACAAAAATAGCTTGTAAAGTATTAAAAATATTAAGCGAACACTCTACCAATATTGAAGCTCCTTCGCAGTCAGGAGTGTATAAGGTAACCTACAAAGAAGCAGAATTGTTGAAGTTGCAGTTTAAAAACAGCTTACAAAATTTTGAATGGTGCATACATTTTGACAGAAAAAGAATAGAAGGAGAAAAACAAGTTGTTTTACTGAAAAACGGTGAAAAAGAAATTCGATTAGCCATATTGTCTCTGAAAAATGGAAAAGTAGAGACAATATTTACAGCGAATAGGGCTGTTCTAGCTGAATACGTACTCTATTCATGTATTCGAGTAATTATTTGCGATACAAGGAATACAAATTCTGGCAACAAAAATGGTGTGGAACGCAAGCTGCAAAATTACTGTCAACAGAACAGTGGACAAATCCCTCAGTACATAGGCTGCCAGCTTCATGTTTTAGGCCTAGTACTCAAGCATGCTATGGATTCTGTTTTCGGCAGGGAAACGTCTAATCCAAACATTTCATATCCATTTGTTGCTGAAATTAGCGCAAATTACGAGTCCGTTAAAGAGTCACTTGATTCTCAAGATAGTAGTTCAGAAATCATGTGAGAAAACAAAGGATGGAAAGACGACATGGAGTTCTTTCATCATTTGACGCAAGTATTTCACTATTACGAATGAAATAAAACCTTCCCAGTAATTCACTTCCAGAGACTGACGGCTTTAAGTAATGCTGGTTGGAATTCAAGTGCAATACTAGCACTTCTGGCATTCCGGAAAATAGAAACGAGAAATTTTAACTTGTGTGTACTTTCATAGCGAGGACATGCATGGTCTGAAATATGGTTTTCAGATCAAAGGGACTGGTAAATAGGAAAAGAGATTTTAGCACCTGCTTTGCATATATACACTGAAGCAGAAAGATGCTTCTTGAGGCACTGGGTCTGTGAAGATTAAGCAATACCTGGTATAGAACGAAGTAACTGCTATGCAGAAAGAGCTATACAAATAATGCAAGATATTGTTCCACGTTGTGAGACTTCAAAGACACTATTAACTGTTTTATTCTCACTAATGATGAAGCATAAAACTTAATTTATGTTTCCTATGCTGTCCTTTATTATCATTTCATATTTTGGACATCTCTATACTCATGCTTACAAGCATTGCACTTGTTGTTCTTATGTATCTTTCCATTACAGTGTTGTGTTATATATATTAATATATAATATTCGTTTTATGGTTTGGTGGGGAAGGTTTTTCAAATATTTTCAGAAAAGGTTATTTGTGTCATAATACACTCATTAAAAGTCACCTTTTCTTGCCATGTAAATATGAGGTTACAAAAAAGTCATAACCCTAATGTACATATATGCTTTTTCTTTATTGTTTATTTTTTTTCTTTTAAATCAGTAAATAAACCACCAACATAATTCTATTTAGAAATTTTTTGCAGGTCGCAGCTATGGGTTTTTTTTTTTTTGTTTTTTAATTTTATTTGCAAAGTTCGGTTATTTTCGAGATGTTTACAAAAATCTGGGAGTTATAGTTAAAGGTTTAGATTAAACATAGAATGAACATCAATTATAATAACAACCACGAAAGAAAACGCGGGGAGAGAGGTTACAAAGTGTGTCAAAGATGTGACCAGGTGGGAGAAGGGGGTAAAAATAAAAAAAAAACGTGTTCACAATAAGTAAACAGCGACTTTCTCGCTATAATACTATTTAAAGAAGGAAAATACATTAATTGAAATGAAATTTTTTAGTAGAGATAATTTATACAAATATTTGTTTGATATAATGACTTATTTTTATATTTATAATATGTTATTGTATTTATTGAAAAAAGTTATAATATCAAAGAAATATCAGAGTTGTTGCAAAGGATTCCAAGTAATCAATATCAGAGCTTCTAAAAAGTGTGCAACCCGAACACAAGCGTTCATATTATTAGACATATCAGGTACGTAAACCTGCTAACAAATGAGGTAGCAGTTGGTTAGTAAATGCGATAAAATGGCCCTGTAAAGGATCTCAGAGCTGCCGAGAAGAAAATGCTAATTATAAATATGAACGACTATAAATAGATTTAGTAATAAATTTGAATAGAGTATTAGAAATGTTTGAATGTCTCCTTAACCTAATGTCGGATAATTGAAAATCAGTTGTATCTTTCTAATGAAATATTAGAGTCTTTAAATTTAAACATCTAAATGTATAGATAATACAAACAAGCAATTAAGCCTGTTCCATTCTGGACACAGGACGTGTTAGCGCATTTTCGTATTATGTATCAGTACGTATGCTATCTTTCAGTAAATATTTGTAAATTTTGGAAATGTTTACAAATTCAATTGTGTAATGCATATATCTGAAAAAAGATATTAAAAAGACGTTTCTTTATAATTGAAAACAAAATTATTTTCTCTTAAATCTAACTACAAGTGGTTTGTGGTCACTGAAATAGGACTCATAATTGAAACATTCTAAATTGTAGTCATTTAATCGTCCGCACCATTCGTCACCTGGACAGGTGTGTAAATAAGAGATGTGGGTGGGGGTGAAACAACAGTCGTTCCCCTCCCCCTTCTCATCTGGCGCTAGGCGCTAGCATCAGGACGGTGCATCGAGACCAGTCACGTGACCTATATGTGACTGAAATAGGACTCATAATTGAAACATTCTAAATTGTAGTCATTTAATCGTCCGAAAACTCCGTCAATTGTTGTTTTATATAAAGTACGGGAAGTAAGTCATGTTGAATAACTGTTACAAAAATAAATAATGATTACGCCCCTTTGATTAGCTTTTATTATTTATATTTAAAATATAAGCAAAACGGTACATAAAAAACTCTTACATTTTGGCCCTGAGAGGTCAAATCGCAAAATGGACTTTTGATGTACACTTGGCAGGCCAAGACCTACACAATGATATATACATCATGGGTCTAGGACTTATGGTTGCTGAGATATAGGGCGGTCCATTATTAATATAGCTTATATAGTAAAAAACGGTACTTTATAAGGCCCCTTTTACGGCCCTGAGAGGTCAGATCGCGAAATGGAAAAAAGTCATTTCTTGGCAGGCCAAGACCTACAAAATGATATATACATCATAGGTCTAGGACTTATGGTTGTTGAGATCTAGGGTGATGACGGACAGACGGACAGACGGACAGACAGACGGACAGACAGACAGACAGACAGACAGACAGACAGACAGACAAAACGGAGACAATAGAGCATTTTTTTTCGAAAATGCTCTAAAAATGATATCCTGCTCGTCGTCTGTCATAGTGCAGAAATTATGTAATGTCAGTCAGACAAGATGGCGGCAATATATACATTCCTGTACTGCATGAGTTAGTCATGCATGGACATTTTTTTAGAATTTTTTTACTGCTTAGCGAAACTGACTAGTGTCTTTCTTACATCTCGACCGTAGCCGTTGAGCACTCACCATGGAAGCACTACGGGAGACGTGAGGTGACTCTCCTTGACCCAAAATATTCCATAATTCTCACCAGAGTTGAAGCCCAGTAATCTCGGTCATTAGTCGGCTTCTATAGCGCACAACCACACGTCCTTCTAATTTACTTACTTTAGGCAGTTAACAAAAACGGGATATCATTTCCCTTTCTGAGAATTTAAAAATAAATGCTTGTTTTCGATGTAATATAGATATATTTAAGGATAACGTAATATGTATGGTGTGTAGTTTGTTATTATTTCTATAAAATGTGGTCTATATCTTATATATCCTTAAGATCAACAGATGCAGTGAATTCGGTTCACAACACATAAATATTTTTACCAAATTTATCTTTTTATTTTCCTTTCCATTATTTGTATTACCCAGTTTGTATCTTTAATTTCTTTTGTGAAACAGAAGATTTTTTACACCACGTCTTACAGAGTGAGCAGGGTAAGGAAATAAAACGAGAGAGCCAAGCAGTATGAAGAGCGTGAGAGACACCTGATGGAAATGCAAGGCGTCTAAATCTAGACGAAACAACGAAAGCGAGAAAGCTAGCAGGGTGTAGAGATTTTCAGGCTAAGAAGCAACAATGCAAACTTCAAGACTTCATGCTTAGATATGAGCTCAGCGGACTAATCGATTACTACTTGATGCCATTCGAGACGCTAGTCAACGTTAAGTAGAAGACCAACAACAATGTGTTGCCCGGCTTTCAGTCCGCACACAGCGGCATGCAGTGCCAACGCAGAATGCTGCGTCATGAGTGTGGATCATAGCATCAACGATTGATTGACAGACATAGACGTGAGCTGATGCGGATGAATCATTGTTATCGCGATAACTACATCTACCTGTAAGATATCAGATTCACTCATGGGAACTATGCAGGCATTTTTCTGTCCAGAAGTGACCTGGTGAGACAGTCAAACAACGTCAGCTTTTTTTTTTTAAATCGCAACGTTATTTGCAACATAATAAAGTACAACACATCCATGGGTGCTTCGGCAAGGCCCGAAAATCGTGCACGCATTCAACGTGCACTGTTTTATCAAATTGTCTCACTGTCACATTCTGTGAGTTTTTTTTTTTAATGAAATCTAAGCCCTCCCTTATTTCCTTATCCCCCAGGTTGCATCATCGAGTCAGGGGGAGATAACAAGGTGGGTAGTCAAATGCTTGGGTCTTCCCAGGTGTTCGCACTGTGATCAACACCGTCTAGCGCCAGGGGAATTATTCCACTTAGCAAACCAGCTGACGTCAATTGGGAAAGATCAAAGTAGACAGAGAAGGGAATTGGTACCCTTTTCAGATTCTAAGCGGAACCACAAACAATTCGAACTAAACCATTTATGAGGGGACTTTACAGAACTATTGTTGTATGCATGTGCCAAAAATGGCATTTCTTTCTTTTCAAGAGGCCATGCATTTTCTTCTGCGGCTGATTTTGTTTTATTGATTGGCAGATGGAAGCTACATAACGATTCTACATATTTATACTATGTACTTTGATACATTATACTGAATCACAAATTCTATCATTAAAGTATTACGTTCTGCTGTCTGTATAGTTTAACAAAGGTAAAAGTAATGTTACATTTTATATTATATTTTTAGTAATAAAAAGTCCACCGGGTTGGCAATATTTTCTTATTATCGGTACGATATATAGTACTGCAACCAGGGGTGGGGTGTTTGCCAAAATATTTGCCGACACCGGTGCCGGTTTTCTATCGTCCGCCGACACCGACACCGGGGTGGGGGGGGCAAAGGGAGATAATTATGTATTTTTCCCCTGTATATATCTCATACTATATATATAAAGATGCACGTCTAATTGTATATTTTTTCTTCTTAGCTCTACAACCCATTTAAGGCCCTGGCCTGCCATACTACTCTTCTCCACTTTTCCCGACCCATGGTCTTCTTTTTCCACTCTCTCACTCCTATGGCTTTAAGGTCTTTCTCCACTTCCTACAACCAGAATGCATTGTATGGGCCTAATTTGTAGTGTAATTAATAAATAACAAAAGTAAATAAATAAAATTCCCGAACTGTGCAGTTAAATGTGTTTATTTAAATAATTATGCACAGGGCGCCGAGCTAGACGGGTCTCCGAAAGAGTAATCTTGACAACAATGTTCAGCTTCTAAACCAGACAAGGGCAATCTACGTTTTGATTTGACCCACAGTACAGTCCCCTTTTTCATTTACATTGATGACATTTACATTTAAGTATTATAAACACCCCAGTGATCTGCTCTTGGTCCAGCCCTTCAATCAAATTTAAGAACTTATTGTGGTCCTTCAGTAGTTATAAATTTACATCCCTGATCTGCGATTTTGCAGCATGTCCATTACGATGAAAAAAGTTATCAGTTGTACATGTAACACTGAAAGGTTTACGAAAAACACTAGATATGGAATCAAGAGTAGCTGCAGTGATTAAGTAACAAAAGTGTATGGTTTACTTCAAGATATGCCACAGTATGCGGGATGTTATTTTTATAGTAAACCTGAAGCGGCCAATTCACTACTTTTAATAAGTTCTCATTTATGTGTAAGCTTATGATCAAATATTGGTCAAGATTATTATTAACGATTGCCTAAGTCAGCAAGTCACTGCAAAGTACAGACATATCCAACAACACAAGAGCAATGATGCTTGGAAGTTTATAAGTGGTCATTCAGAAAATGCAGAATGTTGAAATAAAATCACGGCAAGGGCTACAGCCAATGATTGAGTGAATAACAGAGTGAACATAGCCATTAGCCTTCCTATCTGCTTTCAGTCACAATTCTGTTAATGTTGACAAGTTGTTTTAATGTAGAGAATCTCGCTTTGGAAAATAATACTTTGTTGATAAACAGATTTACCAAGTATCTATTTAAAAAGAAAAGAAGAACTTGATAAAACTTTAAATTAAATATTGGCTAAGAACTATCTGACGTTGTTCTGGATTATTTAAGTAAAGTTCTAGTAATTTTTTTTTTGGGAGGGGGGGGGGCAATTTTTGCTCCCACACCGAACCGACTCCGGACAAGTACAAATGCCGACACCGACACCGGCAAAAACTACCGACACCACCGACACCGACTCCCCAGCCCTGACTGCAACACAATGTGTATAACAGTAAATAAACCATCTGCTATACATGTAGCGAATTGTTCAACGTCACACTTTTATATTTATAATTGTTATTTATAACCGTTTTCTCAACTCAAAACTTCTGTTTATTTATTTATTTGTTTGGGGAAAATTTTTAATCTAATTTTGTAGCAGTTTTAGGTTTTCTTGAAATTGTTCATGCATGCTCCATGACAATGCATGATTCAATAATAATTTTTGCAATTAATTTTTTTTTAACAAATATGAGTCAAAAATTATCATAACTAATTAATGGTTATAACCGTGAATAACTATGACGAACGGCACTAATTTATAGGTTACTTTCCTCAGGGCCGCTTTATCCATAAAGTGAAAACAAATTCAGAATGCCAGTAAAATTTTATAAGGTTTGTATTAAAGTAACTATATATAACAGTGTGAGATGAGAACCAAAACAAATCAAGCTGCAGTGCTGTAGATCTGTAAATCATAGTATGTTAACTATTCGGCTCTTTGTCTTAGCATAATCACATATGACGTCCTCAAATGTCATTTCCCTGATCAAATCATTTTTATTTGAAAGTAATGCCAGGGAGGATATTCGTGTTTGTCCAATCGTTGACCGAAGATAAGTTTTTATCAATTTAAGTTTAGTAAAGGAACGTTCCCCTTCAGCACTTGTTCCAAAAATTGAAAGATAGAGCAGGAAAGCAATATTTACATTTGCTAAACTTGTCACCATCCTATTCTGTATTTGTGCTGTAAGCATTTTAGCCACAGTTTTCTTGAGTGATTCTTTATGAGTGATTTGGCTTCATGCACAGATGCTGGTAGTTGACGTTCGCTTGTAGCAACATCAGACAATGCTTGTCGAGATTCCTTATAACTGGCATAAAATGCACTAGTAGCGTAACTTCGTACTGATAGCCCTTGCAACATAAAGGTTTTTTTCTTTTAGGCACTCTGTCAATTTTAACCATCGCTGCGGTGAAAGCGAAAAAAAGTGTAGACTGACAGAAAAATAGCGAAATATTTGACTTGAGCTGAACAGCTCTCCACAGCAGATGAGCCTACCAAATTTAAGCTGTGGGCGGTGATGGCACCCACTCCGCTAATTTATTACTCTCTCTAAATCTAGCTTGTACTCCCGAAAAAATCCCACTCATATTACTCGCATTGTCATAGAACTGCGATCTGCAACTGCCGATATCTATACCATGAAGTCTGAGAGTACTCAACAACAGATCGAAAAGGTATTTACCATCGTGTAATTCAATTGGAATGAATAGAATAAAACGTTCTACAACAGTTCCACTTTTGAGAACATAGCGAACAACAACTGTCAGCTGATCCACATGGCTGATGTCAGGAGTGAAATCAATACAGATTCCATAATATTCAGCATTCTTCATTTCAGACAATATCTGCGTCAATACTTTGGATCCCATTAAACTCAATAAATTCATCACATACACTGGCAGAAAGATACGTTACATTCCCCTTTCCGGGGTTTCCATGTCTCTCAATGTGTTCCTTTAGAAAACGACCAAATTCAGCTAAAAGATCAATGTACCAAAGGTAATTTCCATTGTTATAACAGTTATGTAATTGGCTGTCACCGCTAAAAGCAACCCTCTCTCAGCAAGAAATCTTATCACAGCAACTATTCTCTTGAGAACATCTTTCCAGTATTTACATAATTTTTGCTTCTCCTTTTGCAGTTGTTCGTCAATTCTAGATGTCTATTGACATTCTAACATCCTTGACAGAGCAGCAATGAGATCCTTTGACTTCTCTTGTGATGTAATCCTTGTGATATAGTTTTTCCAGCCATCAAAACCATCAATAAAAAGATTTGCAAAACCGGTGTTGTAGTCAAACAGCTTGCACACAGCAAAACAATTTACCCGTTGAATGAGAATAGATCAGCCAGTCTCGCGTGACCATTTCACCATTTGTTAACGTTCTAGCAAAATATTTTTTGCGTGCAAATCTGATCTTGTCACCAAAATGTCTACCCTTTAATGTAAAATCTTACTCCAAATTTGGTGAAGGAAGATGTTCAGCATAATAACTTCTTAGATGTGCATTTATCTCCCAAACAGCTGGATGACTTGAATAACTGTATTCCTTGTCATGCAGCTCATGCTTCAAACCGGCATCTCACACTGACCCTAATATACAGTCTGAGTCTGTAGGCAAATCAAACACAGCAGTTTCAGCATGACACATAACAGAATTTGCAGATACCTTTTCGTTTGTAACACTTGTTTCGGTTGTTTCACTTTTTTCAGCACAGTCCGACAACATTATTTCTTGTATTGCGGTATTATTGGTGCACATTGTGGCCGAAGAAGTAAATGAAATGTCATTACTAGTTTTACTAGTATTACTAGTTTTACCAGTAATGCAATCAGTGTCTCTGGCTCTCTGCTCATAAATTGCAGCAACTAAACCCGAATTTATTTCAATGCTTTTTCTTTCTCCTCTTTTTTCTTCCGCTTCTCAAATCCACTCTCATGTTTCCTCTTGTATCCATCAGATCAGTGATGTTAATCCTTGTCCTTAAGGACCATTTTTCAGTCCTTATCCTTGTCCTGGTCCTTGGCAGACAAGTCCTTATCCTTGTCCTTGCTCTTTCAGTCCTTATTAACATTACAAGGACCTGCTTTGTGGTTTTTAATAAAAAAAAATTTTTTGTTATGCTTAGGCTGGTGCTATATTTAAAATCAATGCCAATCTATGGCAATGCACTCTGCATGTATTAATAATATATTATCTATGGTGCTGCCATTTCTAGACTTCCTTTTCTTTTTGTTTCCGGTTTATTATTGGCGGCATATTTCTAATCTCATAAATATAAATTGATTTTTTAAAAATTTAATGATAAAAAAATAATGGCTCCGCTTCGTATACCAAATGTAATTAATGATCAGATACATCAGATACTTTTTTTTAATTTCGTAAGAAAAAGAAGAACACGATTAAAGATAAACAACGAATGCGAAGTGCATAATGTTACACCAGAATCGCTACATCATCACTGCATAGAGTTGTTGTGTACAAGGATCTTATCGGGCCGTTAATTCAATGTCATCACTACGTCAAGTGTGTCAGCACTTCTAACACAAGGACAACACACACTTAATTACACTGTAGTAAACACTTCAAATGTCAAAATCAGGGGAACAAGCCAAGTATTCCTTCTGTAATAATGATCAACTACTTTAATATCAAAATACTAAAATACTAGTTTTACAATAACAACGTCGGCCGTCATCTCTCGCATCATGCACCCTCTCGTTCATCACCGATGCATTCGTTCAACAACCGCACCTTGGGGTATTCCCATTCTGTCACAAACCAATGCACAACAGAGTCTGCATAGAATAATTAACAATGCGGAAAGTTTATTTAAATTTCAAATCGCAAAGAAGTGCGGGTTGTTGAGGACCTCTTTGAAGGTTTCCTTGGCTTGTCATCTAGGTGTATGAGTGCTGACTTAAATATAACTTGTATTTGTATTTGTATCTCAGCCACAGAGTTTCACCAGCTATCAAACGAACAGTAAGTGAAGATAATCAATCAACAGGTCTTGTGTAACAATATAAAAATATCCTTTTATTTACATAAAGGCACCAGCCCTAAACAGTATCTGGTGGTTTGCAAAGATACAACAAAGACAATCCAATAAAAAAGAATAAAGTGAAAAGGACGTTCTCTCGATCTCTCTCTCTCTCTCTTTCCTCGACCGTTTTCTAAGAGAGACCTCAGTCGAATGTCCAACTATTTTCCGTTTCTCTCATACTTTCGCTCTTGCACACGTGACCCCCAACCAATCATTCATCCACGCTCCTTTCCCTGTCAATCAGTGGTCACTAATTCCCCGCCCTAAATGGGGGGGGGGGGGTGAATGTACGTCATACTGACAAAAGACAAAAGCCGCTGTACATCTGAACGGACTTCTATTCCTTTGTCGGTAGCCGAACGGGGGCCGAGTGGTCAGAGGTGAGAAATGACATCTCTCTGACAAATTCCTGAGCTCTCGGTTCCCTCGTCGGAATGTAAGCCTTTCATCTAAGCTTCGCTGGCCACCTGCGTTATGACGTAATTACGGGGGTGGGGGTAAGAATAGGGGGGAAAATGAAACATATACTATTATATATGTATCCTATATATATATATATATACTATTAGAGGGTTGCCGTGCGAATCAAGTGTTGGAATAAAGTGGGAATGTTTTTGCCAAATTACTCACAACCCGTGATACGGGTGCATTCTTGAAAGATATTAAAAATGAAGTCGGGGAGGGCCTACGACTTTGAAAGTGCCTAGGGCTTATGATGACCTTAAATCGGCCCTGACTTTCCTTGCATCAATACTACAATATGTTTTAGATCGAGATCTACGCTAGTACATTATTACCGGGTGATGGTAAGTCAAAGCAGAGGTACACATGAGTGCTTTACAAAATTTTAAAATATATATATTTTAAAACTCTTTTTTTTTTAAATCGTGTCTCGTTTTTATATGTCACGTTGAACAAGATAAAACTTGAAATAAAGAACAGTTGGGAAAGAGTACTTTAAAATATTATGAATGAATTTAGATCTACCAATTATTGGGTGTTTAGTGCGAAAATTATGAATAGTTGGATTCAAAGTTTAATTATCGCGGTTCTTTCTGTTACGTTTGTGTACTCATAATGAGAATTATTTTCTTTGGGATGAACTGTATAAAAATTAACTTTATTTGATGTATATTAAGTGTCCCCTATACTTAATATCGAAGTATATTGATTTTCTATTTAATACTTAGATTTATTGTTATATATAATACTATTTTCAACTCCAAATGCGTGCCTACTAGCCGGCTCGGGTACCCGGCCTCTGTTTACCAGTTACAGATAAAAAGGAATAAAAAAATAATTTATTAATGTATTTTCCAGCGTTATCAAAATAAATCATAATAAATTGTTTTGGCATTTCTTATCTTTCGCACCATTTGGGGGGGCGGGGGGGGGGGTCGAACATTAATTACGTCACTAATTTAAGAGGGGGGGATCTGTAAAAGTTGTTGACACGGGAGAGGGGGGGGGGTGTGAAGAATTTTGGACAGCAACAATTTCATTATTTAGTAAATAAACTTTCTTTTTATTTTCCACACATGACAAGTTCGCAGGGTTAACCTTCTTCCACTCAGGTATGGTGTTAGAGTACCCTTCATGTAAGACTGATATGGTCTTCCGAAAAAATGTCTTTTGATAACCCTGACAGCACATTACTTTAATTATTTTTAATATGCCTTTTTTATCTATTATTATAATTTAACTCTATAATTTTTTTGGTGGAAAGATAACGAAGACTTTCGACTATCCCACATAATGTTGCGCAACGACAGTCGAACATTTCCAATACTGAAAAAGGTTGTACACATAGACACTTTTTGTTGCAATAATCCTATTCAAGTTTTTTAACGGTATATTTTTCATTATTACTTGAAAGATTTATAATCATTCAGGCCTAATTTATTGCAAATAAATATTGATTTCTAAGCCGGATAGTCAGTACCATTGGAAGGGCGCCGAATTAGAAGGGGTGCCAAAATAGTAATCTAAAGAGAGAGTGCAAAATGATGGTAGGAAATCATGACAAGGACTACAGACAATCATACATAATGGATGTTCCAGAACTATACTTAGCAGAGAGAAAGACACTACATACATTCATCGAAGAGCCACATAGTTTTATATAATATTTGAGGACTGGAAATGGGTTCCATCCAGATTTTTGTTTAAAAAAAATGTTATATACACAAGTCAACATAGATTTCAATATTTAATGTTTTATACTTAATGCTAAATTTAAAAGAGATGGGGGGATTTATATTATTACTTTTTATACGTTTGTGGTGGGGGGGATAACAAATTGACGTAATTTTAATACAGGGTAGGGGGTTCTAAAAAGAACTAAAATTTGTTGACATTATAAATGGATGACCCCTTTCTAATAATCTGCTGGCAGGAATATATGACAGGAAAAGCAGACTGATATATTAGGCAGACTGATATATTATGCAGAATGATATATTAAACAGAGAGATATATAAGGCAGAGTGATATATTAGTCAGAGTGATACCATTAACTAAATACGAATAATGCTGGCTTTCTTTTTGGTTTAGTCGTGTTTTTTTATGGAAATGGTTTCATCATTATTATCATACCCTTAACCGATGTGGTCTTTGGGGGTATGCATGTTCACTTTAACAGACATATTTCTCCATAGTTTCGTCTCTCTCTCTCTCTCTCTCTTTCTCACACACACACACACACACACTCTCTCTCTCTCTCTCTCTCTTTATATATATATATATAATTAAACGCAAATATTCGAAATTTTATTAAATAGATTGACAACAAAAAGCGTGAGTGCCTATACAGATTTTTTTTTCGTTCTCACATTTTTAATTAGTAAATATAATTTCTATAAATATTTATTTGATCTAAGCATTCGGAAATATGTTTTTACCTTTTAGTGGAGATGTTCTGAGTACTGACCAAGAAAGTAAAAGTAGGCTACGAGTAAAAGTTAATTTAAAATAATAAGTAGAGTAACTCATAGAATAAATCAAACAACTACAAAATCTTTTATATAAAATATTCAAAATAGCGTCCAGACTAAAATTAAACAGACTTCAGAGATATGCACTTAAATGATGAGGTGACGAAATAGAGTAAATGATGAGGTGCCGAAATAGAGACGAGAAAACATAATCTCTTTTCCCCTCCTTATATAGACATTATTACAAAGTAATTAGTTTCGAACTGCATATACATGTAATGAATTAACTCTCTCGCTTTAAAATAGTGAGACTGCAGGGAAATAGCTGAGTTATTCATTTTCCTAGCTGACATCTCATACTATACATAAAGATGCACGTTTAATTAGAGAATTACAGTCATTTTGTTTTTATTAACGATTTTTTTAGATATTACATGTATACTTTTAACAAACAATATATACTTATGCACAATTACATTTATTGCGCTATAGTGAAGTATATTTATTTAATAATATTAATATATTTACTTTTGTTACTGTCTCAAATGCATACTTTTGATCAAAAGATGCAATATTGTTTTAATAAGCATGTATTGAATGCAGTACCTTGTGATTAATAAAAAAAATATACATACATTCGGGCAGGGTCAGCATAACATTTTGTATGGCACTTCCAAACTTATTTATCACCCACCCTACCCCATTTTTATTAGCGAGAACGCAGTGGCTTCGAATACGACCGGCCGTACTACGTATTTTTTTTTTCGAGACACGACCTACAAACTTTGATGACGTCAGTAAACAGAATGAACTCTTATGATTTATTTTCTTTTCGCGGGAACGAGTAATTTTGTCTACTTATACATTAAAATTGCATCTTTGCTTGTGTGTCCTCCTGGCACAGTGGTGAAATTGTTTGGCATGTGACTCATTTTTATGCTGACTATATCCAGGTTCGATTCCTCTCAAAGACATAACATTTTTTTACTGTGTTTTTTTTTTCAGAATATATCCTTTTAATTGTTATAATGAAAAGTAACTAATTAGATCTCTTTGACTTTTTTAAATTGAAATAATGTTTCCTTTAGGATGTTGTAAGAAAAAGAAACAACAACTAATTAGGTTTTTTTTTAAACTATTTCATAACTTAAAAAAAATATTTTGAAAATATGTATCAAAGCTGAACACAGAGGTGTAACAAGGAAGGGGGGGGGTCCAAAATCGAAAGTGCCGCTGGGCTCCAGCTTGAGGGGAGCCCCCAAATTTATTTTTACATTTAATATTAAGTACATAATCTCATGTCATGGTATCGAATGTCAAAATACAAGGCCCCCCAAATCCTAGGTTCGGCAATGGCTTTACAATAGTCTATCTTCCTGCAAAGGCTTTGAAGGGTACAGCTAGTCCTAAATATTACCTAACTTTTCCTTACCATCATTTTTGCGTCACACTTTAAAAAATTCAGAGTAGCCTACATATTTCAAATTTACTAAATAATAATAAGATTAAGAAAAGAAAATAGATGGGATGTGGAAGCATTTATATCCGAGAATTGAACCAAATACTGACGGAGACGAATTAACGAGTGTTAGCTTTGTTTTATTCGTCCGACTTTATTAGGCTTGGGTAGACCCGAAAAAGTAATAAAAAATAACTGCCATGCATGTGCACATCTTTACTCTTAGTCTTAGACATATATCCTGACAACTAAAATATATAATTCAAAGCTGTATTTATTAAAAAAAAAATATTATAAAAATATCTCCGATTATTAACAGCAAATGACTTTATTAGGCTTGGACAGACCCGAAAAAAATTAATGCCAAATATAAAAACATCTCCGATTATTAACAGCAAATGACGTCATCAACGTCTGCAGTAAATAAGAGTTCTCATTCATTCTGTTTCCTGACGTCATCAAAGTTTGCTGGTCGTGTCTCGAAAAAAAAAACTACGTAGTACGGCCGGTCGTATTCGAAGCCACTGCGTTGCGCGAATCTGAAAATAATTTTGCTAGCTAAGCCTAAGTCTATTGCATGAAGTGTTTTAAACTGTATTCAATTTTAAATTGATTGAATATTTCTATCTCGATCATTCGACTTTTTAAGGCTAAAAAGATATAGTTTCGCATTTTATCGTATTTGTTTTCAGTATCGAAATAGTACGATTGCCAGTTCCCAATTGGTCATTTACAACGTAACAGAAAAATTGACAGTAAACTAACATAAATCAAATGATAATTTTCATGCACATATTATGTAACTGTTACGTTTCATACTCGTTTGATTTACCGGTACGTTTGCAGCGTATCCTCGTAATGAAAACATTATCTGGAAGTTTCCGTTCTAAAGAATAACAAAACTGGCTGGCTGCCTAGGCACTGCCACCCCTCTAACACACATACACCACTTTTATTGTACCGTTTACTTTTATATTGCATAAACACAATAAAAACTGTTTGTGTATCGTAATATGCTGCTCTTTTTAAGCAAGGATGGTTTGTATGGATGTATATTTTCCGAACCCACCATGAACATATCTAATTGTATATATATATATATATATATATATATATATATATATATATATATTAGGGCTGTACCGGAATCCGATTCCGGTTCCGGTTAAAATGTGCGGGATTTAAGCCAGATTTCTTTGTTGTTTGAAATTTGTAAGAAATTTTTTTAGCGCAACATAATTTTGAAATATTTAGCGCTATACAATTAAATTAAAACAATAACTTCCTTTGCTTTTTTAAAACTAAAATAACGTTGATCGCTTTTAGTTCTATATGTAAGTAAAAATATATTAAAAAGGAAGATTTAAATCGTATTTAGTCTAGTAGTAATAAGACACCCTACCTTCCGCTACTTTTGATTCCTTACTTTCTATAAACTATATTGTTTAGCTATAAAAGTTTAACTTCTTTAAAGAGTAGACAACGATATATTTTTGTGTTTTTACAGTATAAAAATAGGTCGATAATTTATTTTTCTGCCAATTTTTAGAGCATTTTCGAAAAAAAAAATGCTCTATTGTCCCCGTTTGGTCTGTCTGCCTGTCCGTCCGTCATCACCCTAGATCTCAACAACCATAAGTCCTAGACCCATGATGTATATATCATTTTGTAGGTCTTGGCCTGCCAAGAAATGACTTTTTTCCATTTCGCGATCTGACCTCTCAGGGCCGTAAAAAGGGCCTTAGTACCGTTTTTTACTATATAAGCTATATTAATAAAGGAGCACTATATCTCAGCAACTATAAGTCCTAGACCCATGATGTATATATCATTGTGTAGGTCTTGGCCTACCATGTGTACATCAAAAGTTCATTTCGCGATAGGACCTCTGAGGGCCGGGCTTCAGGGCTCCTAAGGGGCTTATATATTATATATACACCTTGTACGTTCAATAACCCGTTCATTTGGTGCGAAATACTGCAGCACGTAGTTTCACCAAGATTTATTAAGAAACTCATCAAATGAAATAGTAAGCTTGTGTTCTGAGTTTAATTGAAAGTATCAGAGCTATGCAACAATTGACGGAGTTTTCGGACGATTAAATGACTATAATTTAGAATGTTTTCAATTATGAGTCCTATTTCAGTAACCACAAACCACTTGTAGTTAGATTTAAGAGACAATAATTTTTTTTCAAATATAAAGAAACGTCTTTATAATTTTTTTTTTTACAAATATATGCATTACACAATTGAATTTATAAACATTTCCAAAATTTACAAATATTTACTGAAAGCTAACAAACGTACTGATACATAACACGAAAATGCGCTAACACGTCCTGTGTCCAGAATGGAACAGGCTTAATTGCTTGTTTAATTTAGTGGATTTTGTCACGATTTGGATAAAATTCTTCGCATATTTAGATGATAAATAACTTGAAGATACATTTTTAATTGAACATTAAAGTGATATTGATTTAGATTTGAGATGCATTTTAATTTGCGTTTTATGAGAAATAGTCAGATAATGGTTTAAAGGAAAGTATGAATGAAATAACAAGGATTGGTGACGTCACTATGGAAAACTAAATTATATATATATTTGGAACTTATATATTAATAAACATGTTTATTATACTTTCTAAGATATGTTATCAATTTCTTTGTTTGATTGTAATAAAAATCGAGTTAAATTAGGTACAGCTTTATTAAAATATTTTTTTAAAACAAAGAACCTGTTATTTTGACAGAGTTATCTTTCTTAACTCAAGATTGGGGACGGGGTTTTAGTCGCATTCTTCAAGATCTAAATGGTTAATACTGTTTTTTGCTATCTAGAACTTAAAAACTAAATTTGTATTCTATTTTTCATTCTTATATTTTTTTTATGTTAGGCGAGAACTTATTACTTAGTTCGGTAGAGTTACTATTTAATTTGGTAAAATCCGGTTCCGGTTCCGATTCCTGCAGGATCTAAAAATTACAATCCGGTACAGCCCTAATATATATATATATATATATATATATATATATATATATATATATAATAAGGTATAATTATGTTGCAGTATGTATTGTAATGGCCTAATCTGAAATAGTTTTTTTTGGTCTCATATATGTCAAGATCAAGGGCGATATGTGACGGCCGTTATCTTGGGTGTATGATAACCTACTGAGTTTGAGGAGAATTTGTTTCAGGGAGGTACAGACATGCAGTTCGACAAAAATAGACAGCACACAGGATAGAGTAGTGATGTTTCAGTGAATATGTATCTTGCATTGTACAGTTTCATTCTACTTATATTTTGAAAATATATTTTCTGTAATAGTCAAATAAAATATATGAATCGGGCTTGGCAATTTATATCATTTATTTTTGATGTATGTGAGTGAGTACACGCTTAGATAAAGTGTCAATAGCTAACAGAGAAGAGAAGACAGAGACAGATCATAACAAGAACTCACAATGGTATAATAATACAAGTAGTTATGACACCTACTTTAATGTAAAAGTAAGTACACCAAAACGAACAATTCTAAATTTCATAGCAGAAAGAAATCGGCATAGTCAGTTTCCTAGCCGTTCATAGTCAAAAACATGATCAGTAGCACAGAGTGCCACTATACGAGCAGTAGCACAAAGTGCCACCATACGAGCAGTAGCACAGAGTACCACCATACGAGCAGTAGCACAGAGTACCACCATACGAGCAGTAGCAGAGTACCACCATACGAGCAGTAGCACAGAGTGCCACCATACGAGCAGTAGAACAGAGTACCACCATACGAGCAGTAGCACAGAGTACCACCATACGAGCAGTAGCACAGAGTACCACCATACGGGCAGTAGCACAGAGTGCCACCATACGAGCAGTAGCACAGGGTGCCATCATGCAGAGCGTCTGGAGCTAAGTTAAATGAATCTAATTTAAAGCTGCTCGGATCAATCTGGAGTTTTTTGCAAACGCGCTAAAAAAAGGATGGATGTAGTCACGTGGTTTTATGAAATATGAGACGTAGGTTATAAACTCAGTGTAATTAAAGTAATATACATATTTCTGAAATACAGTCAGTAATGCTATCGTTTTCATCGCTTAAATATTTTAAAGTAAATTCTCTTAGTCCAAGACCGTCTAGGGCAGAAAAATTCGAGATATGTAGGCTTTCATTGTTCATGGTGGAAGTCTTGGGGGGGGGGGTGACACCATGAATTGTCCTTATCGGGTGACACCAACCATAGTGATGCCACTGAGTTAGTGACACTGTTGCGTGTATTCCACACAGATTAAGGATTTCAAAATTACGTATATCATCACGCAAACTGATAAAAATTTAACTAAAACTGTCAAAACATAGTTTCAGTTGTTGTAAAACATGTTATCTTGACGGTAATTTATCTCCCATTTTTGTCCGTGCTACAATCCATCTGTCCATAGACATAAGTAAAAAATTCATAGTCCTTATACTTATGTCTATTCGTCTAACGAATTTCAAGCAAGTTTGTTATTTTCTCTGATGTTTAGTTCCACTCCAGATGTTTCTCACAAGGAACAAGTATCCCTTAAAGTTCGTCACTTGGATGTCGAGAATTTTGAAATAAAAGAGTCATTCCTTGGTTATTTTGAAATTGTGAAGCCAGATGCACAACATTATGAAGAACTTATTAAGACATTGGACTAGACTTTGATCTGTGCACAGGTCAAACTTATGATAACGCTACCATAAAGAGTGGCAGTCGGTCTGGCCTACAGAAACGTCTCTTAGTCTTAGACATACACCCAAACGTAACATTTCTGAACTGTGATAATCACTCAAATTTGCAGCTCTTCATTCTGCTGATATAGGTCTAGCTATTGTCACCTGTTTCTTGGAACTGTTCATGAATTGCTCAATTTTTTTGCCAATTCACCCCCGAGAAAGGCCAAACTGAAAGAGACTGGAGCCGGGAGTCTACAAAAGGAGAGTAGTACAAGGTGGTCCTCAAGGGAAGAAACTGCGTCGTCAGTTTCCTTGCATCTTAGCAAAGCTGCTGAAGAGATTAAGACCCGGTTATGCTTTCTGCAAAATGATGTGAAACGGACGAAATTGATCACCCAATCCATCGAAAGAGCAATAGAAGGCAGTGAATGATATGGATTTCTTGTAGGCAAAACAACCAGAAGAAAGAAAAGACTTGATGGGGAGTTGAGTTCTGATGTAGGACTAAACAGAATTGCAATTCAAACGTGTTGCGACAGAAGTGCTGGAGAGACTTCATATAGAGATGAAGGATAGATTCCAAAGGTTGCAAAACCATGTGGACATCTTTGGGTTTCTTCTTGAACCAAGACACCTGTTGAATTCTATGGATGATCACACACTGATAAAAAACTGTGTTACCTTTTCGTGTTTGTATGATGACATACAGGTAAATCACTTTTTCAATGATGTCATTGATGCACGAACACTTTTATCAACAAACCAGTACCACAATCAACAATGGACTTATTGAGGACGCTGGCTTCCTATGGTAATGATGTGTGCTCAAACCTTTCAACCTCCAGCCGAATACTGCTAAGTCAGTCACTTCCATGATGGCATACAGGTAAATCACTTTTTCAATGATGTCATTGATGCACGAGCACTTTTATCAACAAACCAGTACCACAATCAACAATGGACTTATTGAGAACGCTGGCTTCCTATGGTAATGATGTGTGCTCAAACCTTTCAACCTCCAGCCGAATACTGCTAAGTCAGTCACTTCCATTGCATCATGTGAGAGGTCATTCTCAAAACTCAAGTTAATCATAAGCTATCCCAGGAGCAAGAAAGATTTAGCAGCATGGCTTTAATGTTAGTGAAGTCAAAAATAGTAGATAACATTGATCTAGATTATGTTACAGATGCCTTTGCTGCACCGAAAGCACGACGTGATGGCAATATGAATTGAGAGTTGTAACTTGTGCATTATCTCGTTACTTAACAATGGAATTATTCATTTAAAAAGTTTGAATGATTATTTTTTGTTAACTTTATTGATATACTGTACTAATTTGAATCTAGACATATATGTATTTAGTACATTATCTCATGTCATGATATCGTATTGCAGGGGCCCCACAAAAAGGTCAAGCCTTCCGGGCCCCCAAATCCCTAGGAACGCCTCTGGCCTTGCGCATATTTTTAACATTAATGGTTACAAACTGTTCAACTGAGCCCTCTTTTTCTCAGTTGAAACGTACCAAAGATTCAAGTAGATCGACATTGAAACAAGAAAGGCTTGATTCATTTTCTCTGCTGATTATTGACTTTGATTATGTATTGAAAAACTTCGCCTGACATGGGGTTGTCCATTAATTACGTCAACAATTTAGGGGGTGGGGGGTGTCTGGAAAAGTTTGACAGTTGTTGACATGGGGGAGGGGGGAGGGGAGATTTTATGACGTCAACAACTTCATTAAGTTGGTATATAAAATAAGCTATTTAAGATTTTTTTTAATATTTGAAATAAGATGAAGTAGATATATAATTTAGGTATATGACTTGAAAAACAAATTTTGTAATTTTACAAGTGGCGTGCCAGATTTTGATGAGCTTTTATATAAAAATAATAAATACAACAAAAAATCATCAATTTTGTTGAAAAAGTTCACCCACCAAAACATTTTTTAGTTTAAAAATAATCCTTTTGGCTCTTTTTACTGAAGTTTACTTTTACTCCAGTTGTTTACTATTAAAATTCTATTTCCTGTTCTCCATGTTAGATTTTTCAATTATACTTGAGTTTGAATGATTATTTTAATTTTGCTTAATTTTATTCTTAAAAATGTCTTACAAAAAGTCACCACTTTCCGTTGCTAAAAATAAGGACAAATGGGCGAGTAATTTGAAAAAAATTCAAAACACTCTTAAGAAAAGAAACAAAATTGGAATCGAGATCGAGCCATTGCATTCACATTCTAGAATGCCAAAAGAGTGGATGACAATTGGTCGCTACATAGGCTTGGCCTCTATGGAAAAATCCAGATTGAAAAGAGTTGCAGCACTCAGGAAAGAAGTAGAGCTATTATGGAGCGTTTTAAATTTCCCAATACTGTCTTTGCGATCAGTGAGCAGAAAAATTGAAACTTTAATTAAAAGGTATGATGTTCATTTGAAAAAACCTGTGGGTGACATACGGGAGCAGTTTGATAAGTTATTTGATGTCACAAACAAAACTGGTCAATGGTTATGTGCTGAGGACAAAAAACTTTACGAAATACAAATTCAAAGTGGAGGTAAGACGGGATATACTACAACTAAAATTGCTAGTCAAAGTACAATTCATCCATCAAAACGGAAAATTGTTTGCAAGATTAATGAGGCACAACAACAACAAAGCAGTTTTGAAAGTTCCAGTGATTCAAGTGATAACGAGAATTCTCAAAGTAGCTCTGATGTTGCTGATGCAATGCAGTCATCCACAGAAAGCTTGGATCAAAGCACACATAAGAAACAATCACAGCAATCTACTTCTAGTGCAGTTTAATTAGTTCAATCTGGGAAACTACCAGCTCGAAGAGCAGCATTAGTAAGCAAAATTTTGCATAAGTCCGGCGTAAAAATAGCAACTCCTTCTCAGTCAGGTGTCTATCGAGCTGTATTCAGAGAAGCAAGTAAACTAAAAGAAACATTAATAAATACTTTGCGTAATAGCTTATGGAGTTTACATTTTGATGGTAAAATTATGAAGAAAAAAGAACACCAAGTAGTTGTATTAAAAAATGAAGCAAAAGAAGTGAGGCTAGCCGTCTTAGTTTTACCTGATGGCAAAGCTGCTACGATTGGATCTGCCATTCAAAAAGTTTTAGATGAATATAACTTATGGTCAGCTATAAAGATGATAGTGTCAGACACACCAAATGTTGATACAGGGTCGAAGTCTGGTGTTGTGGTGAAACTTCAGAAACTGTTTGTTCAACATGGTGAGTCTGCACCAGTCTTTATAGGTTGTCAGCACCATAGAATTGATCGTGTTCTTAGACACGTGTGTGATGCATTGCTCGGTGATTCAGCTGAGTCTCCTAACATAAATTATCCATTTGTAAATAAGATACTTAAAGATTATGAAATGTTAAAAAAAGATTTTGAAAGTAAAACAAAGAAATGTGCTCCAATTTTAGAAAAACAGGAAATAGATTGGAGAGATGATATAAAATTTTTGCACCATCTAATTTGCGTTTTTAAGCATTTTAAGAGTTCTCAACAAATGCCAAAAGTTAATTTTAGCGCACTGCCTGGCCTCAGCAATGCCCGATGGAACTCTCGAGCAATTTTTGCATTGTTGGCTTTCATACTATTGCCTGATGAACGAAAGAACCTTCAGAAATTGTGTGAATTTATATGTGGACATTGGAGTGATGCCTGGCTTAGTGATCATCATTACAAAGCTGAGCAATATGAACTTTTTTCCATGCTGTTAATGATCATCCAAAAGGGTTGCGCTGTCTTCGAATCATTGGTCTCAAAGTCCATCTCCAATACTCACTCCACGTAGCAATGTTTGTACAGAAAGAGCAATTAAAGTTGTGCAAGATATTATTCCCCTTCGACACTCACCAGAGAAACTAAATTTACGTTTTATTTTTACAAATAAAAGTTTATGAAACAATACTTGAAATTATTAACAAATGTCAATTTTTCTAAAACTTCAAAATGCTTGGTGGGTGACATTTTTCAATTTTTTTAATAAATTTGATATGGTTTTGTGTTTCTACAATAAAAACTCATCTGTTGATGGTATGCCACACAAGTGTTGTTCTGAAGTCATATACCTAACTAGTTGCAAGTACCCGGGTTTAAAATAAGGTTTTCTGTTTATCTTTTGTTTTCTCCCTACCCCCTCTCTCCCTCCCTCCCTCCCTCCCTCTCCCTCTTTACCCCTCTCTCCCTTTCTCTTTCCCTCCCTCCCTTTCTCCCTCCCTCCCTCTCCTTCCCTCTCTAACTCTTCCATCTCCCTCTCTCTCCCTATCTCCCTCCCTTCTTCTCTCACCCCCGTCCCCCCTCTCTCCACCTTCCTCCCTTCCTCCTCCCCCTCTCTCCCTCCCTGCCCCCTCTCTCTTTCTCTCACTCCCTCCCATTTCTCCCATCCTCTCTCCCTCCCTACCCCCTCTCTCCCTCCCTCCCTCATTTCTCCCTCCCTCTCTCTCCCGTCTCCCTCTCTCCCCCTCTTCCTCTCTCTCTCTCTCTCCTCCCTCCCTCCCCCCCTCTCTCCCTTTCCCCTCCCTCCCTTTCTCCCTCCCTCTCCCTTCCTCTCTCCCATCTCTCTCTCCCCATTCATCCCTCCCTCCATTCCCTCTCTCTCCCTCCCTGCCCTCTCACTCTTTCTCTCTCTCCCTCTCTCCCACCCCTCTCTTTCCCTCCCTCTCCCCTCTATCTCCCTCCCTACCCCCTCTCTCCTTCACTTCTTTTCTCTCTACCTCTCCCCCCCTGCTCCCTCTCCCATCTCTCCTCTCCCCCTGCTCCCTCTCCCATCTCCCTCTCCCCCTGCTCCCTCTCCCATCTCCCTCTCCTTCTCTCCCCCCTGTCCACCCCCTCCCTCCCCTCTCTCCCCTCCCTCCCTCCTACCCTTTCCTCTCTCTCTCCCCCCTGCCCCCTCTCTCTCTCTCTTTATCTCTCTCTCCCTCCCTCCCTCACTCTCTCTCTCTCTATATATATATATATATATATATATATATATATATATATATATATATATATACTTATTATTATGGCTTCACACTTCTTCTAAAATCCTTCTTCATTCCTTTCTTTACCTTCCTCAAACTGTACATACATATCAGGGAGCATGAAAAAACAACAACAATTCTTTGCATCACAAAGGCACAATACAGCACCAGCGCGCAAGTTCTATTCGATCATAGGGAAATGAAGTCACAGAGGAATTTTATTTATGGCGCCGTCGAGATTACTTTAATATAGTAAAATACTAAAATAAAAAAAAATAATTACAATTAAACTACCCATCGATATGAAACGAAACCTGTCCTATAACCTTCCCCGTGTAATTATGTGTATGTGTAACAAATTTCACATTATTTGGTTATCTGGATCTTGAGTTATAAGGGAACAGACAGACAGACAACAAATGCGTCTTATAAGTATAGATATATATATATATATATATACTAGCTGTACCCTGCAAAACCTTTGCATAGAGTTATATCCCCTTAGGCTTGATCGGTAGGCTATGTTATTTTTTTGGTTTCGGGCAGATCCGATTTTTTTCATGGTTGTATTTTAAACTGGAATACTGTTGTATTCATTCTTTACTTTCGATTTAACGCACACTGGAAATGAGTATTACTATATATGATATTAGGGGTACGACTAAAATGTAACCCTAGTTCCCCATATCATATTTGGTGGAGCTTTGTATCACAAATAAAGAAAATATGGGTAATTTTTGTTTCGCATAAAAAAAGTTCACCCACCCATCCACACGAATATTTTATAACATACAAATTTTCAAATATTTCGATAAAGGTTTCACCATTACAAATAAAAGTGACATAAGTATAATATTGATAATTGCTACAATGTTACAATGTACATTTCTATTGTGCATTAGTAGAAGAAATTTTATATTAAATTTTTCAATGGACTTGCAAGTGGAAGTAAATCATGTATCACTTTAATTGCACGCTCTGCACAGACATTAGAACGTTTCGTTGGTATAGAAGTTGGATCTGTGGACCATAATGTTTTTAATGACTTCAAAGTGTTTGTTTGCTGCTTACAAGCTTATGATAAATTATCAAAGTCAGTAGTATTGAAACACTGGGCAGAGAACCAGATGTCAGCCCACGTACCACTGATGAAATCACATGCTGCCATCAGAACGAATGATGCCAAACAATAAATTGCCCTTGACAAACGTACTGATACATAACATGAAGATGCGCTAACACGTCCTGTGTCCAGAATGGAACAGGCTTAATTGCTTGTTTGTTTAGATATCATAAATATCCACTTGTTATTTCTTACAAAAGATATTTCAATGAACATTGTAATTTTATCGCTAATTATAGCTCTGATTTCCTTTCAATCTGATTGAATTAGTTCAGCTGGTAATAGATCAATACAAATACAATCACATGTTTATCAATACGTAGCAGTAGAAAGTGGTTATAGGTGATTACAATATATAGTAGTACAGAATTAAAAAAACCAGGGCCGAGAAACTCTAGCTGACAACTAGGGTTAGGTCTTTCTTCCAACCTTTAAAATAAAAACACATACATGATGGGAACAAATGACTTTCAAAGTTGACATTTACAGAAACAAATAACCGGCACACAAGAAAATATAGGTTATAACACCCCCTCCCAATAGGTCTAAAAAATGTAAGATGATGGATAGTGAACACAGTTTTTTTTATAGCTGGCTGTTATGACAAAAAATCTGGAATGTAAACTTCCCGGCAGACAAACTGGCACAGTATCACGAACTGAACCGGCCGCCTCCCCCCTTTGTCTGACGTTTGATAAGAAAACTGAGGGTTTCTGTTGCCTGATGACCATCTTCCATCATTTGACGTTTTACGATCTCGAATTTCGGATCCTCGCAGCCCGGGACGTCATTCAAAATGCGCTATCTCCGCGACCACATCGGATCAGAGAAGGCGAGATTGTTCAGTCTAGAAGAGAACGTACATCGGTCGCATCTTGACAAATTATGGCTAAGTTTTATATCCTATCAGCTCTATCTGGCCAGCTCGGGCGATACATCGCGTGTCGTCTGCTACCTGATGTGTATACTATTTGTCTAGGTCAGTCATGGGCTGATAGATAGCAAGTAGTACTGGTTGGCGGTTGAACTCACGACTTGATAAACCAACGACTCACTACTAGATAACACGGTCAGAACAGGCATGTTTTAGTATATGTACTTGCTACTTATTAACAAGCATGTTGTTAGTACATGTACCTGCTACCTGTCAACAGGAATATTGTTAGTACATGTAATTGCTACCCTATTAATTGTTAGTACATGTACTTGCTACCTATTAATTGTTAGTACATGTACCTGCTACCTATCAACAGGCATGTTGTTAGTACATGTACTTGCTACCTATCAACAGGCATGTTGTTAGTACATGTACTTGCTAACAATCGAATAGAGGGAAAATGATCATACTTGTTTCCATGATTTGAATTACCAGACGTTTGTATTTTGTACGAACAGTTTCCATTTTCCCGTGGTGTCTACATGGCCACTACACTCTTTGATAAAGGGTAGGATGAATGACGGGCATTTAAACAACTCATTCTTACAGCGACCTACTTATTGATTATTGTGGATTGGGTAGTTCTCAGAGGTCAGAAAACAGTTCGAACCAAAAGAATGGCATTCTGCTGAAAAATTGATTTGCGTAGAAGCGCTGCAAGAGGTGCGTAAAAGGATTAATGAACATTCTGCGGAACAATGAACATGTTGGAGGATTAATGAACATTCTGCGGAACAATGAACATGTTGTAGGATTAATGAACATTCTGCGGAACAATGATCATGTCATTTTTAGGATATCCCAGCAGTCTCATATATATTCATGTCACTGTTAGGATATCTCAGCAGTCTCATATCCATGTCACTGTTAGAATATCCCAGCAGTCTCAAATATCCATGTCACTGTTAGGATATCCAAGCAGTCTCATATATCCATGTCACTGTTAGGATATCCAAGCAGTCTCAAATATACATGTCACTGTTAGGATATCCAAGCAGTCTCATATATCCATGTCACTGTTAGGATATTCAAGCAGTCTCAAATATCCATGTCACTGTTAGGATATGCAAGCAGTCTCATACATCCATGTCACTGTTAGGATATCCCAGCAGTCTCATATATATTCATGTCACTGTTAGGATATCCCAGCAGTCTCATATATCCATGTCACTGTTAGGATATCCCAGCAGTCTCATATATATTCATGTCACTGTTAGGATATCCCAGCAGTCTCATATATCCATGTCACTGTTAGGATATCCCAGCAGTCTCATATATCCATGTCACTGTTAGGATATCCCAGCAGTCTCAAATATATTCATGTCACTGTTAGAATATCCCAACAGTCTCAAATATCCATGTCACTGTTAGGATATCCCAGCAGTCTCATATATCCATGTCACTGTTAGGATATCCCAGCAGTCTCATATATCCATGTCACTGTTAGGATATCCCAGCAGTCTCATATATCCATGTCACTGTTAGAATATCCCAGCAGTCTCATATATATTCATGTCACTGTTAGGATATCCCAGCAGTCTCATATATCCATGTCACTGTTAGAATATCCCAGCAGTCTTAAATACCCATGTCACTGTTAGGATATCCCAGCAGTCTCATATATATTCATGTCACTGTTAGGATATCCCAGCAGTCTCATATATCCATGTCACTGTTAGGATATCCCAGCAGTCTCATATATATTCATGTCACTGTTATGATATCCATGCAGTCTCATATATATTCATGTCATTGGTAGGATATCCCAGCAGTCTCATATATCCATGTCACTGTTAGGATATCCAAGCAGTCTCATATATCCATGTCACTGTTAGGATATCCCAGCAGTCTCATATATCCATGTCACTGTTAGGATATCCCAGCAGTCTCATATATCCATGTCACATCATATTTGAACATAGTAACTTGCTTGGCAACATTCGTGTTATCTGATTAAGAAAATATTCATGTCACTGTTATGATATCCATGCAGTCTCATATATTCATGTCACTGGTAGGATATCCCAGCAGTCTCATATATCCATGTCACTGTTAGGATATCCAAGCAGTCTCATATATCCATGTCACTGTTAGGATATCCCAGCAGTCTCATATATCCATGTCACTGTTAGGATATCCAAGCAGTCTCATATATCCATGTCACTGTTAGGATATCCCAGCAGTCTCATATATCCATGTCACTGTTAGGATATCCCAGCAGTCTCATATATCCATGTCACATCATATTTGAACATAGTAACTTGCTTGGCAACATTCGTGTTATCTGATTAAGAAAATATGTCGTTTAAAAATTGTCCTAAATTATGTTTGACAAAGTGTTATTGATGATGAGACATTAATTAAACTTCAATATTTATCATTATTAAGTACAAATACATCAATCTACTAAAGTTCAAACAATACATCATCAAATTTATTGTTACTGATAAACCTGTATTAAACATTACATCTCAATCTAAAAAAATGATACAATTATATATCAACTCAATTCGATGTTACAAAACAAACACTTGAGATCCGCCAAGACAGCCATGTTGTTATTTTGTTGATACCTCGGCATATTGTTTACTACGCTCAAATCATTTCCGCCGTGGCACCCCACTAACTGACACAGATCTGTGTGTCTATGGATGACTTCCTCAGTAGATAAACTTGTCCAATCTGCGTCTGAGTTGTGTGTTTTATTGTTCTGCCTCACTGCCTTGCACCTGGTGGCAGAGGAAACAGGAAATTGATCGTGTTATACCTGGTCTTGTGACCTTTGTTGTTAGGATTGTTGCTGCAGTGAAGCAGAACTGAATTTAACATTGCACTGATGATGTCATTGATAGAAGGATTGAAATCAGCTGGAAGTTAGACTAGTTGATTAGACTAACATGATTACACAGACCAGTTGACACAATATGATTACATAGACTAGTTGATTAGACTAACATTATTACATAGACCAGTTGACTCAGTATGATTACATAGACCAGTTGACAATATGATTACATAGACTAGTTGATCTAACATGATTACATAGACCAGTTGACACAATATGATTACATAGACCAGTTGACACAATATGATTACATAGACCAGTTGATCTAACATGATTACATAGACCAGTTGACACAATATGATTACATAGACCAGTTGACACAATATGATTACATAGACCAGTTGACTCAATATGATAACATAGATCAGTTGACACAATATGATTTCATAGACCAGTTGACTCAATATGATTACATAGATCAGTTGACACAATATGATTACATAGATCAATTGACACAATATGATTACATAGACCAGTTGACACAATATGATTACATAGATCAGTTGACACAATACGACTGGTCCAACAACGTTGAGTGTATTGTTTGAACTAATGTAACATGTGTAGTCTGATCTCCTGGACTCATTTACATTTTTACTTTAACACTGAAAATGTTTTGTTTTATCATATCAAGTATTTCCATGTCAACATTGATGAATTGTAATGTAAGTTGAATAGACGTCCATAGTGGCTGGATAGATTGACAGCACATAGTGTATAGATTGACAGCACATAGTGTATAGATTGACAGCACATAGTGTATAGATTGACATCACATAGTGTATAGATTGACACCACATAGTGTATAGATTGACATCACATAATGTATAGATTGACAGCACATAGTGTATAGATTGGCAGCACATAATGTATAGATTGACACCACATAGTGTATAGATTGACATCACATAATGTATAGATTGACAGCACATAGTGTATAGATTGACATCACATAATGTATAGATTGACAGCACATAGTGTATAGATTGACAGCACATAGTGTATAGATTGGCAGCACATAATGTATAGATTGACAGCACATAGTGTATAGATTGACAGCACATAGTGTATAGATTGATATCACATAGTGTATAGATTGACAGCACATAGTGTATAGATTGACAGCACATAGTGTATAGATTGGCAGCACATAGTGTATAGATTGGCAGCACATAGTGTATAGATTGACATCACATAGTGTATAGATTGACAGCACATAGTGTATAGATTGACATCACATAGTGTATAGATTGACATCACATAGTGTATAGATTGACAGCACATAGTGTATAGATTGACATCACATAGTGTATAGATTGACATCACATAGTGTATAGATTGACAGCACATAGTGTATAGATTGACAGCACATAATGTATAGATTGACATCACATAGTGTATAGATTGACATCACATAGTGTATAGATTGACAGCACATAATGTATAGATTGACAGCACATAGTGTTTAGATTGACATCACATAGTGTATAGATTGACAGCAGATAGTGTATAGATTGACATCACATAGTGTATAGATTGACAGCACATAGTGTATAGATTGACAGCAGATTGTTTTATCATATCAAATATTTCCATGTCATTAATGAACGTTCTATTGTATACTGATATATGTAGGTTCTAATGTATATTGATTAATGAACGTTCTATTGTATACTGATATATGTAGGTTCTAATGTATATTGATTAATGAACGTTCTATTGTATACTGATATATGTAGGCTCTAATGTATATTGATTAATGAACGTTCTATTGTATACTGATATATGTAGGTTCTAATGTATATTGATTAATGAACGTTCTATTGTATACTGATATATGAGTTCTAATGTATATTGATTAATAAACGTTCTATTGTATACTGATATATGTAGGTTCTAATGTATATTGATTAATGAACGTTCTATTGTATACTGATATATGTAGGTTCTAATGTATATTGATTAATGAACGTTCTATTGTATACTGATATATGTAGGCTCTAATGTATATTGATTAATGAACGTTCTATTGTATACTGATATATGTAGGCTCTAATGTATATTGATTAATGAACGTTCTATTGTATACTGATATATGTAGGTTCTAATGTATATTGATTAATGAACGTTCTATTGTATACTGATATATGTAGGTTCTAATGTATATTGATTAATGAACGTTCTATTGTATACTGATATATGTAGGCTCTAATGTATATTGATTAATGAACGTTCTATTGTATACTGATATATGTAGGCTCTAATGTATATTGATTAATGAACGTTCTATTGTATACTGATATATGTAGGCTCTAATGTATATTGATTAATGAACGTTCTATTGTATACTGATATATGTAGGTTCTAATGTATATTGATTAATGAACGTTCTATTGTATACTGATATATGTAGGTTCTAATGTATATTGATTAATAAACGTTCTATTGTATACTGATATATGTAGGTTCTAATGTATATTGATTAATGAACGTTCTATTGTATACTGATATATGTAGGTTCTAATGTATATTGATTAATGAACGTTCTATTGTATACTGATATATGTAGGCTCTAATGTATATTGATTAATGAACGTTCTATTGTATACTGATATATGTAGGTTCTAATGTATATTGATTAATGAACGTTCTATTGTATACTGATATATGTGGTTCTAATGTATATTGATTAATGAACGTTCTATTGTATACTGATATATGTAGGTTCTAATGTATATTGATTAATGAACGTTCTATTGTATACTGATATATGTAGGTTCTAATGTATATTGATTAATGTACGTTCTATTGTATACTTATATATGTAGGTTCTAATGTATATTGATTAATGTACGTTCTATTGTATACTGATATATGTAGGTTATAATGTATATTGATTAATGTACGTTCTATTGTATACTGATATATGTAGGTTCTAATGTATATTGATTAATGAACGTTCTATTGTATACTGATATATGTAGGTTCTAATGTATATTGATTAATGTACGTTCTATTGTATAATACATTATGTAATCCAATGTAACCAAACGACTACTTTGAAATAATATCTATGTGTCAGTGAGTCGGACGGTGGGTGTGAACAAAGACTTAATATCCTGGAAGTATGCCAGTCATTCAACAATAGCGAGTATTGATATGAAAGACGCACACTTCAGACAACCTGTGCGAGATATTGGACCAGGTAATAACACGGCTTAAAGCCTGTCTCTTTGTTGTGTCATACCTGTGGGGGTGGGGCAGGGTAGACGTTCATGTTATACGAATAGGAAGTGCCTGTGTGTGTTTGTGTGTGTATGTTTGTATGAGTGTGTGTTTGTATGAGTGTGTGTGTGTATTTGTATGAGTGTGTGTTTGTATGAGTGTGTGTTTGTGTGTATGTTTGTATGAGTGTGTGTTTGTATGAGTGTGTGTGTTTGTATGAGTGTGTGTGTTTGAATAAGTGTGTGTGTGTTTTTGTATGAGTGTGTGTGTTTGAATAAGTGTGTGTGTGTTTGTATGAGTCTGTGTGAGTGTGTGTGTATTTGTGTTTGTGTGTGTATGAGTGTGTGTGTTGTTGAATTTTATAGAATATGTCACTATCAGAGTCAATGTAGTAGTTACCAGTATAACTGAAGTAAGGACATGATACATCAATACCAGTATAACTGAAGTAAGGACATGATACATCAATACCAGTATAACTGAAGTAAGGACATGATACATCAATACCAGTATAACTGAAGTAAGGACATGATACATCAATACCAGTATAACTGAAGTAAGGACATGATACATCAATACCAGTATAACTGAAGTAAGGACATGATACATCAATACCAGTATAACTGTAGTAAGGACATGATACATCAATACCAGTATTACTGTAGTAAGGACATGATACATCAATACCAGTATAACTGAAGTAAGGACATGATACATCAATACCAGTATTACTGTAGTAAGAACAGGATACGTCAGTAAAAGTATTACTGAAGTAAGAACGGTATAGGTCAGTAACAGTATTACTGAGTTAAAGAAATAGAGGATAGGTCAGTAACAGTATTACTGAAGTAAGAATGTCATTGTTGTTCTCGGTGTTGTACCATTGTTAAAGGTTGAAACAGTAAACAACAACAAATGTTCTGACCAAGTCACGGGTTAAAGTGAAACGTTTCCAAATGGAGCCCCAATTCATCCTAAGTAGAAGACAACTTTATCCTAAATGGAGCCCCAATTCATCCTAAGTAGAAGACAACTTTATCCTAAATGGAACCCAACTTTATCCTAAATGGAACCCAACTTTATCCTTCAGTTAAACCCAACTTTATCCTAAATGGAACCCAACTTTATTCTAAATGGAACCCAACTTTATCCTAAGTGGAACCCCACTTGATACATAAATGGGATCCTAATTTATCCAACACACACACATACGAACACACACACACACAACCACAATCATACATATATAATAATATTCATTTCCAGTGTGCGTTAAATCGAAAGTAAAGAATTAATACAACAGTATTCCAGTTTAAAATTACAACCATGAAAAAAATCGGATCTGGCTCGAAAACCAAAAAATAACCTAGCATACCGATTAAGCATAAGGGGATATAACTCTATGCAAAGGTTTTGCAAGGTACAGCTAGTATATTATAATAATATTCATTTCCAGTGTGCGTTAAATCGAAAGCGGAAAACAAGAATTCAAAATGGCGTCATCCCCAGTGTCTCGATTCGATTTTTCTTTTGAAATATCTACAGTTTTCAAAAATTTCTGTGCTTTTAATTATGAAATGTGTCCCCAATATTAAAAATAATAATAAGCATATAATATCATTCAAATCATTGTAGTTTTTATTACAGAGAGCATTTTAACATCGTCAAACGTAAACAATAGTAATAATCGAAAATCTCCGACGTCGGCGACGATAAGACTATTGACCGTGTTTTCGTATCTAATTTCGTAAATAAAGTTCTTTTAAAAGTCGATTTAAAAAAAAGAAATTCTGCAAATTTCTATACTAATTAAGTTCTCAGCTTTTAAAATATTTATGATTTGAAATAAATACGGCTTTGAATTATTTCTTAATTACAAAATAACAATATAGACCTAAAAAACTAGGTCAAAAGGCAATGAAAACATAACCGAGCAATATTTTTCTAATGGTACATTAAAATTGCACACTTAATTTGTGTGGCGCGGTGGATGAAAGGTTATAAGACTTGGCGAATCACTTTTTTTTTTGCAGACTCTCCGGGTTCGATTTCTCACATAGACATTTTTTTTATTGTTTTTTTTTTCAGAATATATCCTTTTAGTTGTTTTAATGAAAAGTAACTAATTAGATCTCTTTGACATTTTTTTAATTTAAATAATTTATCTTTTAGGATGTTGTAAGAAAAAGAAACAACAACTAATTAGATTTTAAATTATTTCATAACTTAAAAATTAACACAGAGGCGTAACTAGTGTGTGGGGAGGGGTCCAAAATCGAAAGTCCCGCCGGGCCCCAAAATTATTTTTTACATTAAATATTAAGTATTACATTAATCTCATGATATGGTATCGAGCGTCAAAATGCAGGGCCCAAAAGAGGCCAAGCCCCGGGCCCCCAAATCCCTAGGTTTGGCACTGGCTTTAGAGATCGATCTCTAAGCAAAGGCTTTGCAGGGTACAACATGTTTGTGTGACCTGGTGGCTGAATGGCTAAGCAACTTAGGTAATTCTTTTTATGCTGACTATCCAGGTACGATACCTCTCTTGGACATTTTTTTTTAGAATGTATCCTTTTAGTTGTTTTAATGAAAAGTAACTAATTAGATCTCTTTGACATTTTTTTATTGAAATAATGTTTCCTTTAGGATGTTGTAAGAAAAAGAAACAACATTAATTAGGCTTTTTAACTATTTCATAACTTAAAAAAAAAAACGAAATAATTTTGAAAAAAATGTATCAAATCTGAACAAAGAGGTGTAGCTAGGGTGGATGGGGTTCAAAATCGAAAGTCTCACTGGGTTCCAGCTTGAGGGGAGCCCCCAAAATTATTTTTTACATTAAATATTAAGTACATAATCTCATGTCATGGTATCGAATGTCAAAATGCAGGGGCCCCAAATCCTAGGTTCGGCAATGGCTTTACAAGTCTATCTTCCTGCAAAGGCTTTGCAGGGTACAGCTAGTACAACTTAATAAGCTTACATTTTAATATGAAAAAAGTACAAATAACCTCAAATAAATGCATGTACACAATTACACAATAATCAAGTGCAGGCACAATTTGGTTTAAAATATTTAACTTTGAAAGTTGACAAAAGAATGGATGATACATCCTTAAAGTGCAGAACCGTTTACAAACAGAGGAGAACTAGGTGAGCCCCCATCGGCCAACGGCCACTAGCTGGTACAATATTTACTAAAACCTAATATAATGCAAACCGTCATAGGAAACTAGCTGGTACAATATTTACTGAAACCTAATGTAATACAAACCGTCATAGGCGAAATGTCTCTTTATTTTACTTGTTGTGCTAATGAAATAACCTGATATCTGTATCAAGCTGATGATGTCTACGTTAGTGTGATGTGTCAATGTGACACTGAGTCTGTTGTCGTGCTGATGATGTCTATGTTTGTGTCAATATTTCAATGTGTCACTGAGTCTGTCGTGCTGATAATGACTATGTTTGTATCAATATTTCAATGTGTCACTGGGTCTGTTGTCGTACTGATGATGTCTATGTTAGTGTCAATGTGTCACTGAGTCTGTTGTCGTACTGATGATGTCTATGTTTGTGTCAATATTTCAATGTGTCACTGAGTCTGTTGTCGTGCTGATGATGTCTATGTTTGTGTCAATATTTCAATGTGTCACTGGGTCTGTTGTCGTACTGATGATGTCTATGTTAGTGTCAATGTGTCACTGAGTCTGTTGTCGTACTGATGATGTCTATGTTTGTGTCAATATTTCAATGTGTCACTAGGTCTGTTGTCGTACTGATAATGTCTATGTTAGTGTCAATGTGTCACTGAGTCTGTTGTCGTACTGATGATGTCTATGTTTGTGTCAATATTTCAATGTGTCACTGAGTCTGTTGTCGTACTGATGATGTCTATGTTTGTGTCAATATTTCAATGTGTCACTGGGTCTGTTGTCGTACTGATGATGTATATGTTAGTGTCAAAGTTTCAATGTGTCACTGAGTCTGTTGTTGTACTGATGATGGAGGCCCGTCACGCCCGAGTAATATATTCAATAAGGTGACGTCATCAGTAGATGTACCATCGGTAACTCAGATGGCGTGTCCCGTCGAATCTTGTCGTATCTGAACTATTTATAGACACAACCCACGACCTTTGTTCCGTTCTCTTTGTTACAAATGTTGTATATCTTCCCTGAGCTTTAAAATAATCAATTACTAACAAGACTGTTAATTGTCCGACATGGCTGTTCTATAACTGAGACTGAGCAGTAGCACATGGTGCCATTATGGTGAGCAGTAGCACAGGGTACCACCATGCAGAGCAGTAGCACAGGATACAACCATGCAGAGCAGTAGCACAGGGTGCAACCATGCAGAGCAGTAGCACAGGTATCACCATGCAGGGCAGTAGCACAGGGTGCCACCATGCAGAGAAGTAGCACACAGGGTGCCACCATGCAAAGCAGTAGCACAGGGTGCCACCATGCAGAGCAGTAGCCTAGTTCGACACAATGCAGAGCGTCTGGAGCTTAGGTAAATTAATACAATTCTTGAGATGGTTGAGATGCTTTTGAATATGACTCAGTGTTAAAAGATCACCTAATGAGATTATAGAGGACAATATACATGTACAAAAGCCATCCGTATCTAATCTACCACCTGTAACTCAAAATGAGTTTATACATGTCATGGCACATCATGTGAAGGAGATCATATGGATATGAAAGTTGTAAAGTATGTTGGCATTATGCTCGACAGCACAACTAACATATCACACACTGAACAGATGTTGATAGCTCTCATTTTCCTATGATTAGTTATTTGAAGTTGATCTTTATAATAGATACGAAGGCAGAGAACACATCTGAAGGCAGAGAGCACATCTGAAGGCAGAGAACACATTTGAAGGCAGCAAATATTGATCTTGACAACGTCAAAGAGTGGTCAGTATTTGATGTTTTTATTCATTGCTGAATGGGGTTTCCTAAAAATTCTGTCAACACTTTCACTGAGCCTGCAATTATTTCCCACTATCTGTGTTCAGCTTCATGTGTAGGAAAGCTTTTCAAAACTGAAACTGATAAAAAAGATTACCTGCCATCCACTATGGGACAGTCAAGGTTATCTGATCTTGTTCTGTTTTCTATTGAAAGGGATATGTTGAAAGGTATTAATATTGATGGAGTGATTGACATATTTACAGCTTTCTTTGAAGAAAAGTTTTAATTTCCCGCCTAACGAAGTTTCATGCAAAGTAAAACTTTAAAATGCTTTTTGCTGTCTTTGTTATATATAGGTCCCAATTTGTCTCATGTACATGTGGCCTCAACCATCGCTACATCTGTGACAGTGACGTCACTATGGTTGGTGTCACCCGGTGACAATTGAACTGCCCCTACTATGCCGTGGCCCAGAGCCCCCGCGAAACAAAGGGCCTCAAAATCATGAGAAGTTTACAAAACTAAACAACAAAATAGCAATATATTTTATTTTTCAAATGGGGCCTCAAATTTTTGTTATGCTAGGGCCCCTAAAATTGTAAATCGGCTCTGCCCACATCTAGCTATAAGTTTACGCAATGCATGTGTCTGCCCACATCTAGCTATAAGTTTACGCAATGCATGTGTCTGCCCACATCTAGCTATAAGTTTACGCAATGCATGTGTCTGCCAAATCTATTTATAAGTTTACGCAATGCATGTGTCTGCCCAATCTAGCTATAAGTTTACGCAATGCATGTGTCTGCCCACATCTAGTTATAAGTTTACGCAATGCATGTGTCTGCCCAATCTAGCTATAAGTTTACGCAATGCATGTGTCTGCCCAATCTAGCTATAAGTTTACGCAATGCATGTGTCTGCCCACATCTAGCTATAAGTTTACGCAATGCATGTGTCTGCCCACATCTAGCTATAAGTTTACGCAATGCATGTGTCTGCCCACATCTAGCTATAAGTTTACGCAATGCATGTGTCTGCCCACATCTAGCTATAAGTTTACGCAATGCATGTGTCTGCCCACATCTAGCTATAAGTATACGCAATGCATGTGTCTGCCTACATCTAACTATAAGTTTACGCAATGCATGTGTTCTGCCCACATCTAACTATAAGTTTACGCAATGCATGTGTCTGCATTGGGCTGTCGTTTTAACTTAGGGGCCACCATGTATGGGGTCTCAATCAGTTATTTCCAAGATCCTTTATAGTACGATATATGGTTAGATCTGATGGGACCCTCACTGCCTGGTTAGATCTGATGGGACACTCACTGCCTGGTTAGATCTGATGGGACACTCACTGCCTGGTTAGATCTGATGGGACACTCACTGCCTGGTTAGATCTGATGGGACACTCACTGCCTGGTTAGATCTGATGGGACCCTCACTGCCTGGTTAGATCTGATGGGACCCTCACTGCCTGGTTAGATCTGATGGGACACTCACTGCCTGGTTAGATCTGATGGGACCTCACTGCCTGGTTAGATCTGATGGGACCTCACTGCCTGGTTAGATCTGATGGGACACTCACTGCCTGGTTAGATCTGATGGGACCCTCACTGACTGGTTAGATCTGATGGGACCCTCACTGCCTGGTTAGATCTGATGGGACCCTCACTGCCTGGTTAGATCTGATGGGACACTCACTGCCTGGTTAAATGTGATGGGACCCTCACTGCCTGGTTAGATGTGATGGGAACCTCACTGCCTGGTTAGATCTGATGGGACACTCACTGCCTGGTTAGATGTGATGGGACCTCACTGACTGGTTAAATGATGGGACCCTCACTGCCTTGTTAGATCTGATGGGACCTCACTGCCTGGTTAGATCTGATGGGACACTCACTGCCTGGTTAAATTGATGGGACCCTGTGACGTGTATAATTGCCCTTCTCCCCCACCAACCCCAGTTTACCACAGGGTCAAGGTTCCAGCCGCTATATTATGTAGATTCGTTTCATCGACGTCGCCTTCCCCAGCTCCCCAATCGTTCCACTGACGTTCTCTCTCCCCCTAATCGTTTCGGTGACAGACATCGTCGTTCTCCCCCCCAAACGTTGCACCAACGTATTCGCCCCCCTACCCTATAAAAGAAATGTTTAGCAGTAGATGAGTTAGTAAGGTGCTGACAGTCATACGAGTTAGACGTAGTTAGAGTAGTGTAGATAGTTCTAAGATTCTAGGAGTAAGTTGTAAACTTGTAGTGACATTTGTTTAAGTAGACATCATTAGACAAATGATTTATATTGTGTATACATATATATTCACTTATATTTAGAAGCCATTAAAGTTGGATCTTTGAGTTTATATACCAGTGTTGGTGTTGATATATATATATATATATTAGAGAATTGTGTACGTAACATATTTTATGAGCCTGCCCAAAGATATTTCTGGAATCTTCATCTAAGTCAGCAACAGCAGCCAACAGTGGTCACACTGACTCAACAGCAGCCAAGAGAGGCGTCACACTGACTCAACAACAGCCAACAGAGGAGTCATACTGACTCAAGAGCAGCCAACAGAGGAGTCAACATCTCAACAGCAGCCAACAGTGGAGTCACACTGACTCAACAGCAGCCAAGAGAGGAGTCACACTGACTCAAGAGCAGCCAACAGAGGAGTCATACTGACTCAATAGCAGCCAACAGGAGTCACACTTACTCAACAACAGCCAACAGAGGAGTCACACTGACTCAACAGCACCCAACAGAGGAGTCATACTGACTCAACAGCAGCCAACAGTGGAGTCACACTGACTCAATAGCAGCCAAGAGAGAGTCACACTGACTCAACAGCAGCTAAGAGAGTCACACTGACTCATACATAATCTTGGAGAGCAGAGAAGGCGACGAGAGGAGTCAGTCAGTCTGTGTTGATATATTCTTAAAACCAGATAAGTTTTTTTTTAAATTTTATCTTAGTGCACAATCAAATGTCTCGTTTATTTTGAATCATTATAGATATTTTGTTGGTAGTCTCTCACTGAGTACATCTTTGTTACTTTTGTAACGGAGTGTTTAAAAGCGGTGCTCGGAGAGATTACATAACATTTATTTGTTAGATCGTTACTGTCTAGTTTGTGTATGTGACAGTATTGTTTTATTTGTTGTTACTAACAGTCTTTCTCTGCCTTTTGTCTTGTTTATTTCGTATTGTATTTGTACCGCAGAAATTTACTTGGTTTGTGTGTGTTAGATTGTAGATAATAAGTATTTCATTACCCTTATTTAGTTGAAGTTAATATTAAGGTAAGTCAAGGTAACTCACTTTGTTTGTAAATCATTATTCATAACTGAGAATGTCATTCGAACATTTCGTTACCTTAGGACAAACATTAGGGATAGAGACAAAAAAATTAGAGAAATGGGCGCAGTGTGGTTCATTTATTAAGGAACATGAGAGAGAACAGGCTAGGCTAGATAAGGAACATTCTTACAACATAGTTAAGAATCAAGCAGTTAGAATTAGTAAAGAGTTTCAGCTCAATAATCCCACCCTGTCGTGGTTCATTTATTAGTTTAGAAATCCACAACACTCACAATGAATAATAACATATATACAGGTTTAGAAATATTAGAAAATCCATGATGTGAATAATCCATAATATCAGCAAAATACACGTATCTCTATAAACTGCATAATATTACACTATAACTGTCCAACTCCTAACTTCACATTCACAAAGTTCAACACCTATTTATCATCTGCTGTCCTAACACTAACTTCTAGTAATAGCAATAAAAAGTAGGTCCTCCCTCCTCAAGAGACCTGTGTACACTGTCTTCAGTTTCTAATTATTCCCCTTTCTCCACCTGGACATTCACTCAATTCAATCTCACTATTTACTTCACAAACACCCTGAGTTCATGCACAGCTCAGTCACACACACAGCACACAAAACACATCCATGACATACATACATAACTAATACATGATTACTAATAATATTCAATAGTCTCCATAAGAGAAAAAATTTGCAAATTTATCCAAGTATGTTTACATAGTCGATAAAATGATAAAGTGTCACAAGCAATATCTACAAATTTCAAACAACAATTGTCAACATAGAGGCACAAGAAGAAAAAAACATTATGATGATCATATAAAAGAATCCAGTAGTCTTTTGTTCAGAACTCGTTCCCAACGATTAAGAGTCTCGACAACATATCAGGAATATGGTTGTCCTGTCCTTTTATGTAAACAATTTTAAATTTGTAATCAGACAAAAGAAGTTTCCATCTGCAGGAGAGGTTTGTGATCCACGTGAATCACAAACTCATTCCCCAAAAGATATTTTTGCAACTTCAAGACACTCCATGTTATTGCCAAAGCCTCCAATTCAATCACCGAGTAATTCAACTCAGCTTTACTCAGCTTCCTACTAACAAACTTTATAGATCTTGGAATGGAACCCTCTAATTGTTGCAATGCACCCCCGATACCTTTTGTACTAGCATCAGTCGCCACTATCAGCTTTTTATTTAAATCTATAGTTGAAAGTACAACGTTGTTGTTAAAGTTTGCCTTTATAATGTTCAAGGTGTCTTGGCATTTATCAGTCCAGATTATTTTGTTGGGCATAGTCTTCTTTTTTAGAGATACCAATGGCTCTACTAATTGAGTGAAGTTTGGGAAAAAAATTCTGTAGAAATTGCATAATCCAAGCAAACTTCGAACATGTTTTTTTGTATGTGGTATTTCAATGTGCAAAATCTTTTGCATTATTTGAGAAGTTGGTTTGTAGGATTTGTTTGAGATTTGATATCCCAAAAAGTCTAGTTTATAATATCCTATTTTGATTTTTTCTGGAGCTATATGTAGATTATTGTCTTTGAGAATATTAAATAAGGTTCTTAAAACACTTATATGTTCCTCCCAGGTTTCAGTGTGAACACAAATGACATCAACATAGTGTGTAACATTGTTTATGTCTTGTAACAACTTGATCATCATTTTGGAAAAGGTGGCTGTGGCATTGACTAAGCCAAATGGCATTCTCGTCCATTCGTAAAAACCATTGTGAGTCCTGAAGGCTGTTAAATGTATGCTTTCTTCTTCCATGGGAATCTGCCAAAATCCTCTCACTAAGTCAAAGTGAGAATATATTTTTGTTTGAGATATTTTGAGTACTAAATCCTCAGTATTCGGCAGTGGTTGTCTATCAATAATAGTTCATTCATTTAATTTTCTGTAATCGCAGCATATTCTCAAATTTCCATCTTTCTTTTTTACAATGACTATAGGTGACACATAACTGGAGCTGGAAGGTCTGATTAGTCCTTTAGTCAACATATGTTTTATTTCATTGTCAATGTGCTCTCTGTATTTGAACGGAACATCATATAGGACAGGTTTGAACATTTCATTTGACGTTAATCTGATTCTGTGTTCAATAATATTGGTACAACCAGGTTCATTAGAAATTATCTGTGTATACTCATTCAACAAATCTATCAATTTTGATTTAATAGATTCTGGAAGTTCCTTGTTTATATTTATTTTGGATAAATCAAAGTTGGCTTCATAATTCAATGTGGGAATTGATTTCTCATCTTGTTCATCAACATTAATGATAGCGAATAAATGATTTTGTAAATGTTCATCATCAATGAAGTTGAGGTTGTTATGTGTATTTATTTCTGGGCTGAGTATGTTGATGTCTTCATCATTAACAGCAACATTGGCTACTTGAAGAGATGGCTTATCTGGATGTTCATCATTTGTTGGTTGTAGTACTTTCCTTAGATTATCAATATGGAATTGTAAATCTTTCCCTTTTATTTTTACTAAATAATTGACTTCAGTTGTTTTTTTTATAATTTCATAAGGCCCTTGCCATGTACTATCAAAGTGTCCTTTCTCAGGTAACTTTACAAATACAGAATCACCAGGTTGTAGTGTTCTCAGGAATCTATGTTTATTCTTTATTTTGTGGTGGTGAGTATTGTTTCTAGATAAATTTTCCTGTGCCAGCTTATTGGCATAAATTATATTTCTTCTGGTGTCATTAACTAACTCGTGTGGTGATAAATTGTTTTCGTCTTCTTCACATATGCTCTCCTTGAATAGAGTAAATGGTCCTTTGGGTTTGGAACCAAACATGAGTTCGAAGGGTGCGAATCCAGTCGATTCGTGGGGGATTTCTCTATAGGCAAAAAGTATCAACTGTAAGAAGTTATCCCAGTCTTGACCATGTTCCTCTATTGTTTTTCTTAGCATTGTCTTAATGGTCTGGTTGGCACGTTCAACAGCTCCATTCGCTTGAGGTCTATATCTCGCTGAATATGTCTGTGTTATTTTTAGCATACTCATGAAATAATGAATCATGTGTGCCTGGAATTGTGATCCATTGTCAGATAGAATAATGGATGGGAAGCCGAATCTAGTGAATATATCCATTAAGGCTTTACATACAGATTCTGCTGTAACTTCTTGTAGTGGTGTGGCTTCAATCCATCTCGTTGCGAAGTCTATTGTTGTCAAAATGTATCTATGCTTCCTTTTGGACATTACTGTTAGTGGTCCAATGATGTCAATAGCGATTTTATTGAAGGGCACCGAAGATGTATCCATCTTTAACAAAGGTGCAGTATGTTTAGGGCCAATGTTGTTGTGTTTCTGACAAATTAAACACGATTTTATAAACAGTTTTATGTCCTTAAGTAGTTTTGGCCAGTAGAATGTTGCTCTAATTCTGTGAAGAGTCTTTTTAGGACCCAAGTGACCTGATAATGGAGTCGAGTGTGCTTCTTTTAATATTTTCTGTCGTATGATTGAAGGTATCATGATTTGATTAACACTGGTGCGTTGATTTTTAAATTTTCTGAACAGTACGTTGTCTTTCAAAAAGTATGTTACTTGTTTAGTATTATTTTCAGTGTCTTTAACCTGTCGAAAATATTGTTCTAAGGATTTATCCTCCTTCTGTAATTTGATCAGTAGTTCTTTGTTTATGTCCATCATTACTGTTTGGCTGATGTCACAATTTACTGTTTTGATATTCTCATTGTTCATTTTGTCAGTTGCAGATCTAGTCAAAACATTCATATGACTGGTCTCAATTTGTGACATTGAGGTTTTGTTGCTCAATTTATTTTTCAAATTGTGTTTCAATTGTTCATAGTTGTTTATGTTCGTGAAAGCAATGTTTTGAGCTTTCTTATGTCCTTGGAGTTTTTTGATGATATAAGCTGATCTATCTTTGTTAGGAATGTCATTTTGATTAGCTATTGTATCAAATTTTTCTATATAATCAACTATGTCTTCTGTGCCATTCCAGTTGTATAGGTTGTTAAATGAGGCACATACATCAGGGTCTGGTTCTTTATTTGGATTTAGATCCATTAAATATTTTTGTACTCTTTCACCTTTTCCCTCAAGCCATGCTTTGAATAATGCGTTGGAGTTGTCTGGTTTCGCATTTGGTATATTCCCAACTATTAAACTGGCTACAGGTGATGATAGAACTAAGGCATTGATTTTTCCGGAAATCCAGGGAGTGTCTATGTCTATTAAAGCTGTACGACATAAGATTTTCTGACCATCTCCTAACTTTATATATTCAACTTTATCAGTCATTTGGTCTTTATGAACTAATTTCTCATCAACTATCACCGTTGTGCAACCGGAGTCACGCAAACACATTACAGGGTTGTTGTTTACGAAACATGGATAAAAGATCAAATTGCCCTTGTTGTCAAGCATGGTGGCGACTGTATTTTCATAAATCTGTCTGTTGTAGCTGCGGCCTCTTTCTCTGCTGTTTCTGGGTGGACTCATGTTTGGAGACTGTCTTCGGTTTGTTGGATATTGTTGCATTATTTTATTTGGTTGAGATCTATAATTCTGGTAGGTTTTCCTATATCGACAGTAATATTGAATGTGTCCTGGTTTTTTTTTACATATATAGCACTTTTTGATCTCTGGCTGGTAAACTGTGAAATCTTCGTTGTTGTGTCTGCATAACGTTCAAATCTTTTTGTACTATGTTGAATAAAGGTATGTCTGAATTGCTATCCTTGAAGTCAGACATTGCAGTGATTAGTTGTTGTTTGTTTTGCACCTTATGTTGCTTGATGTAACTGTATAACTGGGGACTACTCTGATTTAGTATTTTGTCCACCAACAATAGTTCAATGATTTGTCTGGCATTTCCACTGTCTATTCCAGACATTTTAATCCAGTTTAATAGATGTGATTCAATAATGTTGATGAATGCTTGAGGATGTTCATTAGGCTTCATCACAGAGTTGTGAAATTGATTTCTATAGTGCTCCTCTGTTTTATTATAGTGTTGAAGCAAGTACTTTTTCACCATGTCATAGTTGCTTGCGTCATCACCTTTGATGTTGTTGAGGGCTGTTTGCGCTTCTTGTGTTACTGATTCACATAAATAAATAATCCATTCACTTTTATTCACATTACTTAGAGCAAACTGAGTCTCCATAATAGAAAAGAAATTGTCAATGTCTCCAAGCTTCCCATCAAAAGGTTGGATGCGTAGTTTGTGTCTAGGGACATTTAATATTGTAGATTTATTATCTGTCTGTTCCGTATCTTTTTTTATTCTGTGTATGACTGCAATTTCAGCCATTTTTAATTTGAATTCTTGCTGCCTGTCAAGTTCTTCTTTTTCGGCCTGACGTTTTCTGTCTTTTTCTTCCTTCTCGGCCAGCCATGCTCTGTCTTTATTTTCTTTCTCGACTAGTCTTAGCCTGTCTTTGTCATCGTTTTGACATTCCCGTACATACTTTGCTAATTGGGTACCTTCTAAGCCCATCAATTTACCATCTTGAATATATTTGTTGGCGTCTTGTTCCATTATGAAATAATATAATACCGCACAAAGTAAAATGTCGTATTAGGTTGATAACCGCTGCCACCATAATGTCATAGATGGGTATTTGTTAGATAAGGTTCGTGGTTTTGAATCATCTTCTAATGATATTGTAATGTCATAGATATTTTTATATTACCTTCAAAATGTTATCTTTCAGCTTTACGTTCACTCACAAATCACACCAACACTTTGATGGTCGTGGTTCATTTATTAATATAGAAATCCACAACACTCACAATGAATAATAACATATATACAGGTTTAGAAATATTAGAAAATCCATGATGTGAATAATCCATAATATCAGGAAAATACACGTATCTCTATAAACTGCATAATATTACACTATAACTGTCCAACTCCTAACTTCACATTCACAAAGTTCAACACCTATTTATCATCTGCTGTCCTAACACTAACTTCTAGTAATAGCAATAAAAAGTAGGTCCTCCCTCCTCAAGAGACCTGTGTACACTGTCTTCAGTTTCTAATTATTCCCCTTTCTCCACCTGGACATTCACTCAATTCAATCTCACTATTTACTTCACAAACACCCTGAGTTCATGCACAGCTCAGTCACACACACAACACACAAAACACATCCATGACAGTCCGGAACTTCGATTACCGTGCGACCTTCTATTCGGGCTCCCCAAGGACACCCCAACCACGAAGACTGAGTATGTCGATAATCTACGGCCTTGACTAGAGCTGATTCATTCCTCCGTGCGTAAAAATATTCGAATGGCCAGCGACGCCATGAAGACCAGATATGACAGACGTGCGAACTCATCTGGTTTCAATGAAGGTGATCTTGTGTGGTTATATAATCCCCAGAGACAAAAAGGAAGATCTCCAAAACTCCAACAGAACTGGGAGGGACCATACCAAGTCAAAACAAGGCTCAACGATGTGGTTTACCGCATACAGAGAAGCGCCCGCACCAAGATGAAGGTTGTCCACCTCGATAGACTTGGCAAATTCTTTGGTACAGATAGAACTGTCCGGGACGGACAGATTTAAGAGGGGGGCAGTGTTGTAACCCTCTCAATTTTAACACATGTAGCCCTCTTATTCTAACACACGGCGCTGCACCATTCATCACCTGGACAGGTGTGTAAATAAGAGATGTGGGTGGGGGTGAAACAACAGTCGTTCCCCTCCCCCTTCTCATCTGGCGCTAGCATCAGGACGATGCGTCGAGACCAGTCACGTGACCTGAATTAAGGGGGTGGGGGATCTACTTCGGACCTTAGATATAAGCAGTGAGCAGAGAAAAAGTGGACAGTCGTGACTTAGCAATTAGGAAGTTATTCTTAGAACAACGAGTTCGTTACCTGAAGGTAGTGATTTTTCTATGTGGATGTATTAGTTTAGCTTAGTAGTTGCTGATTTAATGTTAAGTGACTTTGTAGTAATAAATAAAAGTATTAGACGAGAGATATTGAACCCACGTGTCCTGTGTGTCATTCTGTCTGTGTATAGTAGATAAAGTTACTACAATATTTTTAAATTATAATAATAAAATGAAAAATAATGAATATGATTTAATGGCATGCAAAAAAAATTATTGTTTTATTAGTGAAGCGGTATAAGACAATTTTCTCCTTTTAGAGGACAAATGTTGATTTTGGCAAAAATCTGAGGGTGATGGAATTTTTTACTTATTTTTACTGAAATCAGCGACCAAAGTTACATAAGATTCAGCATTTAGTTTTTAAACAATTTTGTCATTGTAGGCCTGTGTAATCAGCCAGACTTCTTCGCTGGATTGTCAGCCAGACGACATCGTGTGAATGATTCACCTGATGTAAATCAAGAAATTAATAATTACTTGGCAGACACTGCAGAAAGTATTGCATCATTGGATGCCTATCCACATATCCGTAAAATATACATAGACCTGAATACAGGACTTCCTTCAAGCGCTGCTGTTGAAAGGCTGTTTTCATTAGGAGGACGAGTATTTTCCCCTCTTCGTTCACGACTGAGCAGAGCGCATTTTGAAATGGTTACTTTTCTTCGCCAGGCTTAGTGAACTCTACTGGAATTCATCGTTCATCGTTAGTTTTCCAGATGTAATGCAATCCACTGACTCGGTCATACTGCTTTTACTATAGTGTGATTTTTAACTGTTTATGTAGGCCTATCAATTGCTTTTCTATGACAGTCATTTGCTTCATTCATCCATCCATCCATTCATTCATTAACAATATGTGTACAGCATACATATTAAAAATATTGTTGCTTTAGGACGTTAAGGTATGCCGACTTATTTAATAGTAGTTTAATTATGTTGTCAAAGACTTTTGGATGCTTTGAGGGAAACTGATGAAGCAAGTGTTAACTATTGATCAAAATTTGGTTAAAAATACATCATCTAAATCAGCCAAAAATGTTGTTATCGTTTATCGATGTAAGTGATATAGAGCAATGAATTACGTAGTTGCATTTTATTCGTCAAATGACACAAATATTGGTATTGGTAAGGCAATAATAAAAAAAATTAATATTGGTATTGGTATTGCCATCCTGATTTAAAAATTGAATTGGTATTGGTATTGCCAATAGATTTTACAGGCAATATTGGTATTTGTATTGCCAATATTTTTTTTTAGTATTAGGTAATTCCATGTCAACTCAACCAGTTTTTTGACAATTGTTCACCCGACCCTCTCAGATCTTCTTGAAATTTTCAGGGCTTGTTTTACATTCAAAGTTGAGTGAGTCCTGAAAATTTCAAGCCGTTTGGTCAAAAACTTTCTGAGATGTGATTTTTTAAAGTTTTAAGGGTAGTCGCGAGTTCGCGTGACATTTACATTTTCGCGATATTTGAACGTGAATATTTCAAAAACTAAAAGAGTTATCAGACTGAAATTTTCAGTATTTACTCATTGTTTTATTCTTAGTTGATTGATGTTTTTATCTTAAGTGTAGTTTGCACCCAGAATGCCCTAAAAATTTCCAAACATTGCACTTCAGTCAGTTTTCATTAATATTTGACCCGGTATAGCCAAGAACCTATAAGACATGAAATGATGTTTGTTATACAGTTAGTAAGTACCATATATGTGTTTATTATTTTGATTGCAAATTTCTGTTAATCAATAATAGTGTACTCACGGTGGGCCCCTTTAAGCATCATGGTCGTCCATTTTTGCACGCATTGCGACCCCCAGATGACCATGTGGACAGTAATTTACACTTTTCATATTTTGCACACTTGTTAACCTTAGCAAGTACTAGTTATGGTGAAAATTTCATGTTGCTGTCTTGATACCTTCTTGATGAAAAATCTGCATGAAATTGCATGATTTCTACACTATCGTGGACCATAGTAATTTTTAATGTTTGAACTGACATCTTTGATGCCTGGGTTTTCTCATTGTGAATTTCATTTTTTTTTTACTTGACAAATGTATTCTGATATATTTCAAAGTGAATACTTTTAAATGATTTTTTTGTGTAATATTTGCTTGCAAAAACATCATGAATGTAATGCAGAAAGTGTCCAAATTTTTTCTTCAATGGTTTCTTAATTATTTCATAGTAAAAACAATAAGTCGTTTTTTGTTATTTTTATTTTACATTAACGTGTATTATGTTAAATCAGCATAGCAATGAAATGTCAATCAAATTTTATGAAAAAATACAGTTAGTTTTAAGTTACAAAATCAAATTACAGATTGTTTGTTTTTATCAACCAAACAAGCAAGCATGCAAGGCGGATATCAGCGCATGCTCATTATGCTGCCACTGCAGTTAACTGATGCTATCTTATCTATGTACACACAGTCCTACTATCAAACAGTTTCTTGCAATTGGCAAAATGCACATCATCATAGCAATTCTGTCTTGATGAGCTGCCAGACAACATTGTTGGTGGAAGATTGCACAGTACATTAGTGAATGGTATCCAGCAGATATCGTCATGACTTGGCCAAGTTAATCTTTTGTAGGTGTTCTGTTCATGAATTTGACCAAGATATCTTGATTTTTAACAGAGTGTTCTGTTATGCACCCAATAAACCAATCAGTGTCATAAACAACAGCCACAAACTGTCCTGGATGCAGATCTGCTATGCTTGGTGCCGGTTCAACTACCCGGTCAGGTTCTGGTGACACACTGACGACTGTATCACAGTTATCACATGACAACCTGAATATCTTGAGTTTGTTTTCAGTTACTGCCACAAACCGGTGGTGTGACCGTGTGCCAGGAACGGTTTGAATTGAAGCAATCGTTCAACCAAACAGTTACGATGCACTTTAACGTCATCCTTTGCTGCAAAAAAGAAATGAATTCCTGAAACATTTTTTGGTTGCCCAATCGTACATCTGATGTGGCGTTAGTTTTTGATGTTGCAGAGTTGCCTGCAAACTTGCTCTTGCTACTAGCCTCTTTACTGTGCCACCAATACCATCACAAGGATTTTTTCCATGACTGGTAGAAAAAAAGTTCCACTTTGCTTCAATGCCAAAATCTGTTTTATGCAGACAGAGATTCTTGAAGTTTTTGCAGTTTTTATATTGTGCTACTGCCCCATCACTGAAATAAACTTAGTTGGCCATGTTACGTAACCCAAGGTCATGGTCAAGTCAAGCTCCCAACTTACATTGTTGCCCGTAATGACACATGCATAGAGAGCATGATCACCCCCTACATCCCGATCTTTATAAAATTAAGTTAGAATAAGTTAATATACATTAGATGAGAGAAAGATGTAGTTGAGTATAGTGCTGATAGGCTTAGAATAGACATAGGTAGATCTAAGTAGTTTGTTATAGTAGAAGTAGTTAAGGGATCTTTAAATAAGCAAAGTAGTATTATAGTTGTATTTAAGTATTTGTTATATTGTGTACTGCACTGAGTTCTGTTATATATATATATATATATATATATATATATATATATATATATATATACATATATATATATATATATATATATATATATATATATATATATATATATTAGGGTGGAGCTTAAAAATAAAAATATTGAATTTTTGCTGTCTTACCCTCTGAAAGTGTTTCTATCCGTGTAAAAACATTATAAAAAATGACCTTCTTATCTCAACATTTAGATGTAGATCAATGATATTTGTGTTTTTGCAGCACGACTGTAGCTGAAGGCATGGATAACAGCCCCTCTCTCATCCAGTGCTCCATACAATGGTTTTCTTCTTCTCAATGAATTCCTCAACTATTCCACCATAAATGAGGTGATTCGGCATTGTTTCGAGATAAACGCTTGTACAATTTGTTTCTGCAAAGTCAAAGTTACTGTTTCAAATCCTAAAGTTGCCAGACACATTTTTAAGGTGGTCCATGGGGCATTTAAGGTTTCTGCTGGTTGTTTTTTCTTTTTTATTTTTTTAGCTAAACTAGCACAAATGTTAATGAGTGTGTTTCAAACTCCGTACAGTAGTATTTATAAACCCCTATTATAATCTGCCCAGACAAGCCCAAAATATTATCTTCAGACTCAGAACTGGGCACAACAGACTAAGACAATACATGTTCCGAAGGCTAGGCATTGGAAACAGTGAGGACTGCCCATGTGGGATGTCTCCAGAGAATGCAGAACATGTTCTCCAAACATGCCCTTTACATGACACAGCTCGCAACAGGTTCTGGCCACAGATGACCTCCTTCAATCAAAAACTTTATGGGAGCGAGACGGACTTGGATGCCACCGTGCAGTTCATCATAACTATAGGCCTGGTCGTTTGAAATCCTCCATAATCATATTTCGAGAACAAAGAAGAAGAAGAAGAGTATTTATAACAGAGGCACTTGGATTCCGTGTATATGGTAATATTTATTATAAACACAAGGTACATCACATGCAATATGGCCCAACATCAATTTCACTACTTACAATAACATCAATATCAACTGATAATCTACTTGTGTCCACTCTCGACTCTATCTAGAAATCTAATGTCCTTTCACTCTGGTCACTAGCTTATATCAGAGACCGAAGTCGATCCCGCCCCCCCCCTCAAACTAGGTCACGTGACTGGTCTCCTGACCATCGTCCTGATGCTAGGCCAATTAGGGGAGGGGAGCGACAGTTGTTTCACCCCCCCCCCCCATAAAAATTAGATAAGAAATACGACAGAAGTAGAATTAAAGAGAATTTTATTTTATGCAAAGCATCTTTAATTGTACTGATGATTCGTGAACAATGTGGCTACATGAGCTTTGTAATAGTCTATGCTGCTGTTCATGCAAAAGAAAAGCTAAAAATCCTCGTTTTCATGGGGGGGGGGGGGGGGCAAGGGACTGACACCTTGGTATACACCCTTTTAGCCAAGTGTTGACCCAAATCCGAATCCGCATTCGAATCCGACGGATTTATATTTGCCAAATCCGAATCGGACGGATGCGGATTTTCATCAGCTCCGTCACATGACTCACATCCCTACTTTCAAATGAGTTGAAATCGCTGATGATCCTTGATTGTTAGACCCCTGATAAAAAAAAGTATGATTTTTAGACCTGACAGTGGTGGAAACAGAGGTTTTAGATATGCTTGATTATCAGACTATTCATCGTGGGTTGTATACTCGTAAATGTTAAAAGGTGCCTTTTGCAAATTCTGCGTGTTGTTTCCACAAAAGCAATTCCAGGAGTTCAGGTGGCCTTTGTCATCAAACCATGCACAAAATCTAAAGATTATAAGCACATGGCACAAAGGCTCTTATTAAGGATGCAAGCTATTTAGTTGCATTATTGAAAGCCAAAGCAGTTTCTATAGATGAGCAGTTGAACTCATCATTTAGAAGATAAATTCAAGAAAATTGCAACAAACTGGGTCCCACCATTTCTATAATCTTTTTTTTGCGGCATGCATGGATTGGCACTTTGTGAAAAAAAAAATCACATTCTGGTAACTTTTACGACCTTTTAGAGTTTCGTTTTGAATCTGGAGATGAATTTCTATGTAATCATTTGTCAATTGTTTCTTGTACATCTCGGCAACTACACAAAACACTATGATTGAAATGTGTGGGTCTCTCTTGAGTGAAAACATTGTTCGTGAAGCAAATAATTCAGTTGCAATTTCTATACTTACGTGCCGGCGAGATAACATAATTTTAGGCATTGAGCAGATGTCACTTGGTGTTAGATTTGTCAAAGAACACCATCATTAAAAATTCATTAGAATTGGGATAAGATATGACAAAGCGTGTTGGTCAAGGATAAGACGGATGTTCTACAATGGCAGGTAAAGAAGGAGGAGTCTAAGCAATAATTCGAAAAAAAAAGACCCAAAAGCAGCATTTGTACATAGCACTATACATAAACTAAATCTTGTCGTGAACGATTTAAATAATGTGAATGCAGTAGGAAAAATTAAGTCAATTATAGTGTTTTTCTGAGAAATTAATCATCGAAGAAAACTAATTCCAAATGTTCCTTTGTTATGTGAAACTAAATAAACACATACATATAAAAGCTTGCGGAATTTCGCCGAAAATGTGACAGAAATTGTTAAACAACTGGAATATTTAGAACAATCTGGAAAAAGTAAGCAAGTTGCACATCGGTTACTTTGTGCTTTAAAGGTTAGGGTTGGGATACATTTGTTGTTTGATTAGTTATTATACGAAAATATTCCTCAAACCTAGAAGCTGTTACCCAAAAATTACAGTCAGTGCATTTAGATTTACTGACAGTAAAAAAATACATTGAAGATTTGTGAACTACATTGGCTGTTGATCGACAGAATGAGAGGTATACGGAAATTTTTAGTTACAAAAGGTGTTGCAGATGACATAGGTGTCGACATCCAACCTCCACGACAAGCTGTAAGACAAATGAACACGAAAAATGCAAACGTTGATTTTTACACCCTACCTTGATTCTATTAACTGGAAACTCGTTTTTGTGTTGAAAATAAACCAACACTTTCCCTTTTAGTTTTGCATCCCTTTTTGATGACAAAACTAGAAAGTCTCGCATTTATGGATCAAGCCGGGGTTATCGCTGAATATTACGCATTTGACAATTTAATAGAGAAGATTGAAACCTTGTATGATATATGGAAATGTAAAACTAGTAAAGGGGAAAAAAATGACTCTTTGTGAGGTTTTAGATAAACCATTGTTTTTCGCATGATTAAAATGGCTTTTTTGACAGCATTGACTTTTCCAGTAACAACATGCACAATCGAGAGATCATTTTAGCACTCTAAGACCAGTAAAAACGTGGCTACGCTAAAACAACTGGTGATGATCGTTTATTTGGTCTTTGTATGATGAGTATCCGCAGAAAAAGAATATCACAAAACAAGGAAAAAAATAAAGAAAATGTTATCAATCGATTTGGACCAATACCAAAACGTTTACAATGTTTGTTCCGGAATAAATAGTTTAAAATTACAATATTATTGCTATAGACCTTTCTCATAAAGTGGTCCCCTTACTGAATTGTTTGTTTAGATCAGTGGTTCCCAAAGTGGTCCCTACGGACCCCCATGGGTCCCCGGTATCTTTCAGGGGGTCCGTGGAAGAATAAAATTCATTTGGGGGTCCCTGAACAACTTCAGGGGGTCCGCGTAAGGTTCAATATAAAATTATTTGACTAGCTGTAATGAGATAACACGTAACGTGTTGCACAAACAAGCTTTAGACATTATAAAAAGAATTTCACTGTGTCCATTACTTAAAACCATCTTAATTTTCTATAAAGAAGAATTTTTTTCAAGAATTGTTAATTGCATATTGTTTGGAAACCGATACAAAAAATGAAACGTTATTTTATTTACTGAATTTAAAAGATTTTTCAATGTAAAAGCTATGCCCTTGACTAATACCATTTCTGTTGCTACTGACGGTGCTTCGGTAATGGTAGGAATATACCAAGGCTTTCTGGCATACTTAAAACAAGCTGTAAACATTTATTTTCAGTACATTGTGTCATTCATCACGAAAAATCTTCGTAAACATTTGCATGGATCACTAGATTGTCATTAAAGCAGTTAATAAAATCAAAAGGAATTGCTTAAATGAGATATTATTTTATCAACTTTGTTTGAAAAATGACGAAGACTATAATCATTTACTATATCACGCAGAAGTACGTTGGTTATCTAAAGGTCCATGTTTAAATCAATTGTATGCGCTCTTTGACTTGGTGTTATTCCTGGAAAGCAAAGACAAAATTTGCGACGCAATTTAATGAATTAAAAAAAGTGACGTAGCCCATATGACTGATTTATTTGACAAATTTACAAAACTAATTTGAAACTACAAGGTGACCAATTACATTTAAGCAAAACTAAAAGCGTTTGTGGCAAAACTTTTTCTGTACAAATAAAATTTGGGAAGAGGAGAATGTTCTCAGTTTACAAATCTTTCGAAATTGCAAAAAAAAGAGATAAAGATTTGCTTGTTACTATCAAAACTTATCGGCTCTTCATGCAGACATGAATCAAAGATTTGAAGATATTCTTAACTTTTGTATTCCCGACAGGGTTTTGAACCCTTTCTATGGTGGACAACCTCAGATCCCAAACACATATGAATCCGTAGAAATACATGAGCAGCTTATTAAAATATCACAAATGAGGAATTTAAAACAATGTTTGAACAAGGATACCACTAATTGTGGTTACAAAAACAGATCCCAATTTTATATCCTGCATTATTGTACTAAAGTTGATGACTGCTTTCCCGTCTTCTTCTGAATCTTTGATTCAGGGCCGTTATGAACCTCATCACACACACAAAAATACACACATAACATCAAGTTTTTTTTAAAACAAAATTATAATTTTAAATGATACTTCTTCAACAAAATGTTTTTTTTTAATTTGTAATTTTTATGCATTTATGTAGCATTTAAATTTGGGGGTCCGTGGGCAAGTTTTAACCCAAAAAGGGGTCCATGGGTCCAAAAAGTTTGGGAACCACTGGTTTAGATGGTTAAGTTACACTTCCGGTACCAATTAATGTACTTGAATTTGCGAATAATAAATTTCTGTTGCCGCTAATTCTTTTAATTTTAATCATGAAAATCAAATAATCAAAATTTAATATATTTTTCAGTGTGATTATTTATTATCTTAAAAGTTAAAACTAAAAAGTAGAATGCCAAGAAGTTATTGTGTGCCTAATTGTACTGCAAACGTTGTTAAATGCAGAGGATTATCATTTCATAAACGCACTGGCTCCCGGAGACAGTGCGTTTCATAAACGCAGCAGAATTGATGCTAATAAGAGAAAACTATGGATTACTTAAATAAGAAGAGATATTGGAAAACATTTTCAAGTAAAGTATTATCTATTATTACATGTAGTCTATACTATAACAATGTCTTTCTGTTTTTTAATACTATACGATATATAATTATAGATCACTGTTAACACTTGTGTGTGCTCTCGACATTTCATAAAGGAACATTTTAAAAATTGTGAAAACCTACAGTTTAAGAACAAATTATTGAAAAAAGAAGCTGTGCCTCTGTTATTTGATTGGAATAACTATCAGCTCCCTTTAGGCCGTAAAAGTATCCCAAAAAGAAATGAACCAGCATCATCAATTGAGATTAGGGCTGTACCGGAATCCGATTCCGGTTCCTGTTAAGCCGGATTCCGGCAGTTTTAACAAATCCGATTCCGGTTCCGGTTAAAATGTGCCGGATTTAAGCCGGATTTCTTTGTTGTTTGAAATTTGTAAGAATTTTTTTTAGCGCAACATAATTTTGAAATATTTAGCGCTATACAATTAAATTAAAACAATAACTTCCTTTGATTTTAAAACTACAATAACGTCGATCGCTTTTAGTTCTATATGTAGGTACAAATATATTAAAAAGGAAGATTTGAATCGTATTTAGTCTAGTACAGAGGTCGGCAACCTGCGGCTCGCGAGCCGCATGCGGCTCTTTCGATGTCAAGTTGTAGCTCTTTCGATGTCAAATTGCGGCTTGATCAAATACCGTAATATTGAAACAACAAATTTAGTGGCTCTTTAAAAATTGAGTAAATTGTAAATTATAACTTTAGGCACTTCCATCTCAAAAGGTTGCCGACCCCTGGTCTAGTTATACGATACCTTATCTTCGGCTACTTTTAATTCCGTGTTTTCTATAAACTATATTTAGCTATCAAAGTTTAATTTTTTTTTTAATTTTAATCTATTTTTGGGTGTTTACAGTTTTAAAAAAGATCAATATTTTATTTTTCTGCACATTTTTTAATTTAGTGGATTTTGTCACGATTTGGATAAAATTCCTCGCAAATTTAGATAAATAAATTGAAGATACATTTTTAATTGAACATTAAAGTGATATTGATTTAGATTTGAAATGCATTTTAATTTTCGTTTTTATGGGAAATAGTCAGATAATGGTTTAAATGAAAGTATGAATGAAAAAACACGGTTCTGTGACGTCACTATGGAAAACTAAAGAAAATTAACTATCGGGTGGTGCCACAGTATATAAATATATATATATATATATATATATATTGGAATTCATTTATTAATAAACATGTTTATTATACTTTCTAATATATGTTACCCATTTCTTTGTTTGATTGTAAAATAAATCAAGTTAAATTAGGTACTGCTTTATTAAATAAATTTTTAAAACGAAGAACCTGTTATTTTGACAGAGTTATCTTTCTTAACTCAAGATTGGGGAAGGGGTTTTAGTCACAGTCTTCAAGATCTAAATGGTTAATACTGTTTTTTGCTATCTAGAACTTAAAAACTAAATTTTTATTCTATTTTTCATTCTTATATCTTTTTTATGTTAGGCGAGAAATTACTACTTCGTTCGGAAAAATTACTATTTAATTCGGTAAAATCCGGTTCCTGTTCCGATTCCGGCAGGATTCAAATATTAAATCCGATTCCGGTTCCGATCCTGCAGGATCTAAAAATTTGAATCCGGTACAGCCCTAATTAAGATTAAAGAATTCTCCGACAATATAATAATATTTGAAGAGAATGATATCGGGACATTTTGTGACTTTAAAAACTTGTCAACATCACAAAAATTAAATTTTGGTATTACATTTAAAGTCATTTTATCATATATTAGACAAAAAAAGTAGGAAAAATAATCGAGCTAAGTATTAATCAAGTATAAACAAAGCGACCGGAAGCCCATTATAACCCTTTCACAAAGACAGCTGACGCGCAGGAATACAAGTGAGAAAGGTCTACATCAGTGCAATGTATAATTTTATACTCTATTTTCTTAGTATAGTAACTGTTTGATACTGAAACCATAAATCAGAAAAAAAAAACGGATGGCGGTATGAAAATGAAAAGCAAACCGTGAATGGAAGGATTCACCTATTAGACAATACAATCATTTAGACATAGTTGGACGTACAACTTATAGAAGTTTGCAGTAGGTGTCCCGATACAAAATAGTATGTTGGACAGGCAGAAAATGTTGCTTAGCTAGAATTTAGGCCTCATTACCGCGGTAGATACATGGCATATGTGTTGAAATGTTGTAAAAACGACTACAATCATGGTCAAACTTTGGTTTCACCCCAACCACGGAGAGAAGTATGAATAGGTAGGGGAAAGAAGGTTAAAGATAATAAAATGTAAATAAAATATAAATACAATATAAGCTGCAAGATTTTAATTTAATTGTTCAAACCAGGCTTGCGGAGCCGAGGAGCCGGGAGCCGCTACTTTTTGCTGGAGTGGAGCCGGAGCCGAAAAAAATCTGGCGGCTCCACGGCTCCCAAATGTTTTTAGAGCATTTTCGAAAAAAAAATGCTCTATTGTCCCCGTTTTGTCTGTCTGTCTGCCTGTCCGTCATCACCATAGATCTCAACTACCATAAGTCCTAGACCCATGATGTATATATCATTTTGTAGGTCTTGGCCTGCCAAGTAAACACCTTGGTCCATTTCGCGATCTGACCTCTGAGGGCCGAAAAGGGGGCGTATTAATTACCGTTTTTACTATATAAGCTATATTAACAAAGGAGCGCCCTATATCTAAGCAACCATAAGTCCTAGACCCATGATGTAGGCCTATATATCATTTTGTAGGTCTTGGCCTGCCAAGTGTACATCAACAGCCTATTTCGCGATCTGACCTCTGAAGGCCGAAAAAGGGGGCGTTTTAAGTACCGTTTTTTACTATATGAGCTATATTAATAAAGGAGTGCCCTTTATCTCAGCAACCATAAGTCCTAGACCCATGATGTATATATCATTTTGTAGGTCTTGGCCTGCCAAGTGTACATCAAAAGTCCATTTCGCGATCTGACCTCTCAGGGCCGAATATAAGGGGTTTTTAGGTACAGTTTTTGCTTATATTTCAAATATAAATAATAAAAGCTAATCAAATGGGGCGTAATCATTATTTATTTTTCTAACAGGTATTCAACATGATTACTTCCCTCTCTATCAAAACCCATACACGTGGAGCAAAAATCTATGGCTGTAACCCGGAAAAAAATACGGATTTCGTCCGGCGTAACCGTAGCCATTGCGTACACGAAAATGCTCTAAAATGTCCTTTGTCCGAAACGGAAAAGACTTAAATTGCTTGTTTTTTTTTTTTTTACAGCAGATTTTTTTTTTTAGCTTTAAAATTGCAAATTTGTTTGATTGTTTGCTTCCTACAATTTGAAATGTTGTCATTTTTACGAACGCAACATCAGTAACAGCATTTAAATGATAGCGTGCACGCACATCAACACAAGAAATCTTTAATGGGGAATCGTTTTGTGTTCGTTTTAAACTTTGTTTACCCTCCGAAATTTTTTAATGGCATGTTATTTTGTTATATATGAAGTTAAAACAGTTTTATTTCATAGAATAATTGTATCAATCATTTAAAATAAATTTTTACTATGACGACAAATAAAACGCGTCATTTCGTATTATTATTTGACCGCGAATTTGTAATAGAGTAAAAACAAAATGGTCGCTTTCTGTATTTAACAATTTTATTATAAACATAATATCTGAAATATAGTAGATAAATTTATAAGGCTGTGGCTATTCGGACCCGGGTTCCAATAAAATCCGATTGTTATTCGGACCCGTGGCAAATATGCACTTAGCTTAGCTATATTTAAACTTTATTAGACGGAATTATAATTTTTTTTCTTACCTACCCCCCCCCCCCCGAAAAATTAACTTTTTTGAGAAAACGTTGCATTTGGGGGGGGGGGGGGCGTAGGTAAGAAAAAAAATTATAAAAAAAGTCTATTTAATATTTCCAAATAAAAAAATTTGACGTTTGTTTAAAACACACTCATTAACATTTGTGCAAAGTTATTTTATGATATCTACAATAGGTTTTAAAAATTGGTTCTTTGAAAATTTTTGAAAATATGTCTTAAAATTACACTTTTTTACCCAAAAAAGTCACAAAATACATTTTTAAATATTTTTTTTAATATTTTTTTTTATTTCTTTTTTCATTAATTGGTATGTTGTATGCATGTGCCAAAAATGGCTAGTGTAGCTTAAAAAATAAAAAAAAGATAGAAAAAACAACTAGCAGAAACCTTAAAAGGTCCATGGACCACCTTAAAAGGAACGCAATAACGGGTTCAAAATCCAATTTCGAGCACTTACATTTCTTTTGTCACCCTAATGTGCATGCATACGGGCGGCATAATATAGTCTGACATGCCGCATGCGGACCAGAGGTGTGCGGATCTTGAAATTTAGCGTCCGCGTCCGTCCGCGGTTTTCTATCAATGATCCGCGTCCGCAAAATCTTACAACATTGGTCCGCAGTCAGCCCGCGCGTCCGCATTGCTGAAATTTAGTTGTTTAAATGACTTGAAATTTTTTTTATGGTAACGCTAAAGAAGATCCGCGTCAGTCCGCGAGTCCGCAACTTAACCATACGAAGCGTCCGCTGTCAGTCCGCGGATTCGGAAAAGTCTGCGGATCTGCGTCCGCAAGCGGACGCGTCCGCTGTCCGCTCATCTCTGATGCGGACCGCATTTTGCACATCCCTGGCTTAGCACATCCTGACCAATTTTTTTTTGGTATGTTAGCATATTTCTTGGCTCGTGTCTAGATGAATTGGCCATATACAGGGGCGGATCTAGACAACTTTGACGGGGAGGGAGGGGGGCAAAACTTTGACCCGGGGGGGGGGCACAACTTTTTTCATTGTTGAAAATTGATCTTAGAACAAAAAATATTTCCATAATTTAATGATGTCTTACCTAAACTTGCGGTAACGGGGGGGGGGGGGGGGGGGGGGGGCATGCCCCCCCCCCCCCCGCATCCCCTAAATCCGCCCCTGGCCATATATGTAGAAAAACAAATCACATGGAGAAATAGAGTTGTAATTGTGTATTTATAAATTCTCAATTATTTCATTAGTAGTCTCAATTTCGTCGCGACTCACCCATAATTTATCAGCGACCCACATTTTGATGCATATAGATCTAGAAATATCGATATGCTTGTTAATTTAAAATAGAGGATTTCAAAATATGGATATCAATAGCAAAGTTTATGAGTTAAAGTCATTGTTTAATATTATTTTCAGTTCTAAATAATCAGAAAATAACATTATTGAAACATAGAAAAAGCGAAATTCAGAATAATGTCAACAGTGTTATCTAGATCTGGATAAAAATTATCCACGTCGGCAGCCCTACTTTGAAGACAGCATCAACTTCCGTCAATTTGTTTTGTCTGCTAGCTACGGTGGCACGCACATACGTTAAATCAACAACTTTACTTTGAATTAATTTGTTTAAAATGGTTGAATTTGGCTCCGGTCCAGTTAAAGAGACCATAGATAATACAGTTTTTATTATACCTGGAATAATTATAGTTTTATTAGTAGGTAAGTTAACAATCTAACGTAAATGACTAAAAGTCTACATTTAAAGTATATTGGCGAATATTATTACCTCTATAGTCTATAGCCTATATAATATAGCCTATGACAACTCAGCATCGGATTATGCAATGGTGTCGGCGCTAACAGCTGTTCATTTTATCAGTGAATATTTTAAATGAGAACATGGAATAACATTTGTAAGATATTTAGTTAGAAATATATATTATCATTTTAAACTGACAAAATTTAAAGTAGTTTGTATTAATTTATGCATTTAATTGAACATTCAGTAAATAGATTGTCTAGAATAGTCTAGCTATTTTAGATATAGTCTCTCGATATTTTAGATAACTCCCTTAGAAATATATCATCATCATTCAGATCTGTTTCTTTTAAAAAAAGGTGATGGTTATGCTTACTACAAAACAGTATTTAAATTAGCCTACTACTATTTCTTTATTATAAGACTAATAATTAGTTGCTAGTTTAATAGAAAATTAAACTTGAGAAGTAACAAAATGAAAAATGTGAAAAAAGTCAACATGTATCAAAAAAAAAAAGGAAGAAGAAAAGAGTAAAGAAATGTTTTGTTTAGCCATTAAAAAATCACTTATTAAATATGTGTATATTACAGTGTTTACCAAAGTGTGGTATGTAACTAATATTGTGGGGTATGACCCGTATGTGAAGAGTTTGGTGGAGGTAAACGCTTAGGCCCTAAGTTTGGGGAAATTCAAACTGTAAAAACAAGAAGAAATATTATTAAAAATACATCAAAACGTGCATACATTATTGCAAACTTTAGCTTCCAATCAACAAAATGAGGATGTTGAAAATATCTAAAAAAAAAGTGCATGGCGATAACTAAACCATAATATCTTGTTTGAATAAGAATTAAAGTATTCACAGACTAGAACGCACACAGACAAACACATGATTGTTTTTCCTATATACATCGGGCCATTGCTGCGCCATTGGTTTTATTAAATCCTGTCCAGCTCAAAATTCTCTTAAATTGACATCACTTACCTAAACCATTTAAAGTAATCAAGTTATTTGTTTACTATTTAACCAGGTTTCAACATTCCTCTGATTTGATATACAAATATATATATAAGTACTGTAGACTGTAGGGTATATATATGCTATATAAACTAGTGCATATATACTAGTATATGTATAGTCAATATAGACTATAGAAAGATAGCTATCATTTCATTATAGTATCCAACTAAGTAAATGCTTTACTTTTAACAAACAAATAACTTAAGCTCAAAGAAGAGCCACATTCTGCCTCTAGGAATACTAAGAGTTAAATTAAGCCTTCCTGTAGGCTACAGATGTGTAAAAGTGAATTATATTTGCAGTGCATATCTAATACACAATCGGCTAGACTGGCAGACGTACCTTCGATTGCGTACATGTGTATAATTTGTAAAGATGGTTAAAGGGATACAACTCAATTATAAGGAGTCACTCGCGGGTTATGTACCGGACCTTTGATCTAGTATATATATATATATAAATATATATATATATATATATATGTATTTTTATATATAAATATATATATATATATATATATATATATATATATATATATATGTATTTTTATATATATGTATTTATATATATATATATATATTTACACTCAAACCTTGGTTTACCACCATAATTGTGGCCAGAAAAGTGCCTGAATCTAAACCAATCGTCGTAATCCACAGCTGATTTCTGAATAAAAAATAGTGTAATCATGGATTATTATTTTGATATATCCATACAAGTAATATTCTAATGCTTACCAACTTAAAACATTGGACATCCTTATTTTAAGATCATCATTTTGTTTCTGAGTCTTGCACAAAATAATTGCTGTCTTATACTTTATGAGCTAAATTAGTGTGTCTATATCCTTTTATATAAATAGTCAAACTTATGATGTATGAATTCAACCGGTACAAAGCTTTAACGACTTGGATTCTGAACAAATTTGCCTCGGAATCAAACTTTATTTTTCAGTAATCTCACCACATTTACGTCACATATAAACCAGTTGTGTTATGCTACACCCATCAGTTTTTCTTTTTATTCAGAACAAAAAGCTTTCTGAATTACAAAAATACTTTTTTTTTTATAAAATCCAATTTGTATAGGCTTTTAATATCGGGGAAAAAAATATATTTTTATTTCTTCAACATTTTCAAAAATACATTTTAAAATTGTACTTTTCTCTTGATTATTTAAAGTATTTAATTTCTAATATCATAAAATGTTCCAGAGATTGTATTAACACCTAAAAACTATACAGACTTCAGTCTGTGGACATTTCAAAGTAAAAAATAAATCAATGATAAATTGCATGCTATTTTTTAAAATAGTTGTAATGTAATTAGGGCTGTACCGGAATCCGATTCCGGTTCCTGTTAAGCCGGATTCCGGCAGTTTTAATAAATCTGGTTGGGATTCCGGTTCCGATTAAAATGTGTCGGATTTATGCCGGTTTTCTTTGTTGTTTAAAATTTCGGTGTAAAATTTTTTTGACGTAATTTTTAAATATTTAGCGCTATACGATTAAACTAAAACAATAACTTCCTATCTTTCTTTCTTGCATTTTCAAAAATACTATAACATCGATCGCTTTTAGTGCTATATTTTAGTAAACATATATTAAAAAGGAAGATTTAAATAGTATTTAGTCTAGTAATACGACACCTTTCCTTCCACTATTTTTGATTCCGTGTTTGCTATAAACTATATTTAGCTATAAAAGTTTAACTTCTGTAAAGAGCAGACAACGATCTATTTTTGGGTGTTTACAGTTTAAAAATAGTTCAATAATTTATTTTTCTGCAAATTTTTTAATCTAGTGGATTTTGTCACGATTTGGATAAAATTCCTCGCATATTTAGATAAATAACTTGAAGATACATTTTTAATTGAACTTTTAAGTGATATTGATTTAGATTTTAAATGCATTTTATTTGCGTTTTTATGGGAAATAGATAATGATTTAAAGGAAAGTATGAATGAAAGAACAAGGTTTGGTGACGTCACGATGGGAAACTAAAGAAAAATAATCTATCAGGTGGTGCTACAGTATATATATATTTTTTTTTTGGAATTCATTTATTAATAAACATGTTTATTATACTTTCTAAGATATGTTACCCATTTCTTTGTTTGATTGTAATAGAAATCAATTTAAATTAGGTACAGCTTTATTAAAATACTAGATCAAAGGTCCGGTACCCAGACCGGCGAGTGACTCCTTATAATTGAGTTGTATCCCTTTGACCATCTTTACAAATTCCCCAGTCTATTTTTAGCCGCAGAGGTTATACACACGTACATAAGCCAGGCTAGCCGATTATGTATTATAAATTTTTAAAACATGAAACTGTTATCCTGACAGAGTTATCTTTCTTAACTCAAGATTGGGGAAGGGGTTTTAGTCACAGTCTTCAAGATCTTAATGGTTAATACTGTTTTTCGCTATCTAGAACTTAAAAACTAAATTTTTATTATATTTTTCATTCTTATATCTTTTATGTTAGGTGAGAAATTACTACTTCGTTCAGAAGAGTTACTATTTAATTGGGTAAAAACCTGTTCCTGTTCCGATTTAAAATATTAAATCCGGTTCCGATTCCTGCAAGATCTAAAAGTTACAATCCTGTACAACCCTAAATGTAATAAAAAAAATATATAAAAAAAAAAAAATTTTAAAATACTTTTTTTAAAATAGCTCAGATCATACAAACATATAAATTTTATTGATTGAAAGCAAGATCAGCAATCATTGCTGCAATGTGACTTAATTATTTCATTTTTTTTCTAGTGGTCACTCTTTTATTTTATACTTTTTAGCGTCCAAAGTATTTATCTTGTTTTTTTTTTTTGTTTTTTTTTTTGTATTTAATATAAATTAATAAGTGTACATAGTGAATTAATAAAACTCTGAAATTCGGTAGTTTTATATTTTTTATGTTAAAAGAATTTCACTTGCTTTTGACACTTTTGTGGATAAAATGAAATATTTCGGATGTACTACAGGTACGAAAAAAGTACTCTGTATTTTTTTTTTCCGGGATGCGAAAATAGACTTTGAAATTGAAAACATAACCTATTAAAAATTGTAGCTTTGTTTGTGTGGCTTGCTAGTAGAATGGGTTACTCGCTTGGCCGTGACTCAATTTTGGCCGACTATGTGCGGGTTCGATTCCTGTCAGAGAAATTTTTTTTTTTTCCAAATTTTTTTTCTTTTTCAGAATAATAGATACTAATTTAGTGCATAATTTTTTGTTTTATTCGTCCGACTTTATTAACTAAAAGGATACATTCTGAGAAAAAAAAAGGGTTAGGGTTAGGGATAGCAACATATCGCTATCTGAAAAAAAAAGGGTTAGGGTAAGCATAATATCGCTAAAAAATACAGGATACTTTTTTCGTATCCATAGCCAGTCCCATATTAAAAATAGCACACCAGACTTAAAAAATACAAACTTTAGAACTCATCACATTTATGAACCCATGCAAAACTTGAGAAACAATTCTGCTGTTTCCCTCTTTATATAAACAGCATCAGAAAAGTAATTCCCTTCGAGCTCCATAAGATTCTAATCAATCGACACAAACATTCTAAAATAGTGTTTTGTCATCAAGAATACCAAGTGTTCAAAATTTCAAATCGATTGGGCTATGAGACTTTGGTGAACAATTTCTACAAATTTCCCATAACACAGAATTGGTCTACCACTTGAGAGTCAGAGTGACTTTAAAAATTTAAAACCTATAACAAAGGTTGCATAGTAGGTAAGGTATATATATACAGATATAAACTTCAACTCTAGCATTCAATTGATTTTGATCATTGACATGGATTTAAACTGATTAAATTAAAAAAAATATAATAAACTTAAGTGTTTCAGCAGAAAAAACAACTTAAAGATCATTGTTTTACTGTATGAGGAGTATGTAATATGTTGTTATAATTTTTTAATTATATTATTAGCTACAATCTAGGCTTAAGAAGAAGAATGTTATGTTTACCAAGTCAAAAGTCAACATAAAAAAGTTGAGCTGAATTAAGCCTTAAAAACTTAAATATATATAAAGAATGTTATGTTTATCTTTAGTTGTTTACGAAGTCAAAAGTCAACATATGTCAACACATATCAAGAAAAAAAAAAGTACTAAAATACTAGCCATAAATTATAAAAAATTCTTAGCTGATAGAAGAATACCTAATATTACATAGAAAAATAAGTGTAAAACCATTGAAATGAATCTCTAAGTATTCAGATCTGTTTCTTTTAAAAAAAGGTGATGGTTATGCTTACTACAAAACAGTATTTAAATTAGCCTACTACTATTTCTTTATTATAAGACTAATAATTACTTGCTAGTTTAATAGAAAATTAAACTTGAGAAGCAACAAAATGAAAAATATGAAAAAAGTCAACATGTATCAAAAAAAAAAGAAGAAAAGAGTAAAGAAATGTTTTGTTTAGCCATTAAAAAATCATTAGCTAATCAAATGTTAGTCTAACTCTAGTAGGCTGAATACTAGTTATTAGTATTAAATAGTAAATTAGGTCTGCATTGAAAGTTAAGTACGAAAGCATTGATCATTTGATTGGAAGGGTTCCGAATAATAATTTAGTTTTCTAAATATAGCATGATTATATACTTGGCTACTACTTAAGAGTGTTATTAGTATTAGACTAATATAATTAATAAGCTAGTAATTACTAGAGAAAATCTAGTATAACAGAAAACTAAACTTCAGATAAATTTGAATTCAATTTAGGTACATTTAATTGAAAACCAATCAATAATTACATTGACAGATTTTGCAACAGTGGACGAGAAGCCGACATTAATAATATTAAAATAATACTTGAATACCTGAAGGCTTAGGAGCTTAGTCTTAGTAATTTGTCTCTTAACTTTGTCACTACATGATTTAAAATTAAATGTATCAAAAAATGTTATTTTTTGTGACTTGAAAAATATATTGGTTCGTGATGTCACACGATTTTTCAGTCGATTGTAGAATGGTGTGTAGCAATGGAGGAAAAGACGCGGTTTGTGTCCACTTTAAAAAGAATCTGAAATAAATTAAGATTATGATCTGTTGTCTCAACATAAACAATTTCATCCTTTACATTGATTATAATGAATGTTATTTATTATAAAACTTTTATTAATTTTACTATTATAACTGAATTGTATTATTCATTATTATTTATGTAATGAAAAATAATAATTAAGTGATTTTTTTTTCTTCCTGAGGGGTATTGTAGCAATTCACGAAATAAGAAAACGGTACTTGTATGTAAAAACTTTGGAAAACACTGGTATACTGTATAAATAGCTTTCTACTACAATCAGTCTGGAAAACTAGATTTTAAAATTGCTAATTTGAGGTTATGGAAAGCTATTGAAAACAAATTTTCCCATGCTCGGAGATAACTTAAGATGTATGTTTTTGTTTCTGAGATAAGACATTTTCCTTACAGAATGGTTTAAAGTATTTTAGTTCACAAATTGTGTCACATGATCAGAAATGGCAGTTAGTTTTTTTTACTTTGATTGTTTTTTGTACTGACTTTGATTAGGGATTTGACTTTAAATATAGTTATTTCTTCTGCTGATATTCATTGTTATATCATCATCTTTATTATAACAGATTTACATTTTTAAACTAATACTTTAATCTTCTTATTTGAAATTATTTGGTACAGTGGCGTCACTAGGGGGGTGCGGACCGCACCGGGTGACACCCTCTCAAGGGGTGACACCAAAATGCAAAATATCTAGTTTTAGGCTTATATTCTTATTTTGTAATTTAAAATAATTCAAAGCCGTATTTAATTTTTAAAAATATATAAAAATATCTCCGATTATTAACAGCAAATGACTTTATAAGGCTTCGAAAAAAATTAATGCCAAATATAAAAATATCTCAGATTATTAACAGACACTGCATACTTTTTATTATTAATTATTTTAATGAAATTATTGGTATACTTGCACTGACCTATAGATATCAATTATCGCTAAAATCCTGACCCCGGAAAAAAAATAATAAAGTTGTGCATGCGCACATATATAAGGTCTCTGGAAAAAAAAATATGGAGACCGGGGTGTCATGAGAGGGGTGACACCATGAGTTACAGCACCGGGTGACACCAACCCTAGTGACGCCACTGATTTGGTATTTTGGTATAAAATAAAAAATAATGAAAATATTTTGTCCCAAAATCTGAAAGTGCTTTGTTTTATCTTTTTTGACTGGCTATATAGCAGATTCTCATGAAGAAAAGATGGTTGTGATGAATAGTGTGTGTTATGATAGTGAACAGAAAACCAAGTAAAGGACGGTGCATGCCTGGTGGATGGCTGTTAGGATTTGTAGCAGTGTATGCTAGTGTGGAATTATATTGTTAACTAGTATTTACTAGTCAATCGGAGATTATTAATTGTACTTATGAAAAGGGATTGCACTGAACAAACTTAAGATGTGTTGTTTTGGTGTAATGTTATTCATTAAAAATTAAACATGTGAATCACCTTGAGGGCTTGAAAAACTGTATGCATTAACCATAGCCCTGAAAAATAAATATTGTCTCTAATGGTTCTATGACTTTTCGACTCCAGACATTTGACCCCACCACTCTTTGACTCATTTATCAACAGATAAAAATAATATTTGAATTATGCTTTCTTTGTTTTAAACATCTTAATTAACTGTTAAATTGTTGTAAATATGAGTTCTGATTTTCGTTATGTTCTAAGCATGTTGAAAAGTTTATAAAAACTGACTTTAAATCTACATACATGCCTGATGCTTACACATGAGTTTCACTGATCAATGTTTGTGTTTACTCTAGCCACTGCCACAAATTACCTAAGTGATTATTATCCAAGGTGGATGGGCTCAGTGTAACGTTTGTCTGGTGACTTATCTGTATATTATTTCTTATATATGTCTAGCTACATTTACTACACTTGCGTTTGTGCTACACATGACGTGTGAGGTTTGAAATTGACAAGCTGTAATTTTATCAGAGCATAGTTAATTAAAAGAGGGTAAGTGGGCAAAAATGTTTGTGAAAAAATTACGTGACTATTCACACAATACGTGTCCATTGCTTAGACATCACAAAGACTAATACACATATTTTAAACAAAACTAATACAAATATCTTGAACAATAAAACACATTTTTGAAGAAAGTTAATAAATCTATTTAAAGCAAAGAAATAATTCAAATATTTTTTTAATTAGTTGACAGGCTCAAACTGTCCATCATCAAAAAGTCTGACCAACGTCCATAATGGGGTGCATAAAACAGGGTGTGTATGACATTATGTGTTTCGTGCTGGAGGTGAAATTTCTGCAACCTCTCACCACATCTGCATAAAATCAAAACATATAATAATCATCATATATAATAATATTCATTTCCAGTGTGCGTTAAATCGAAAGCGGAATACAAGAATTAAAAATGGCGTCATCCCCTGTGTCCCGATTTAATTTTTCTTTTTGAAATATCTACAGTTTTCAATAGTTTCTGTGCTTTTAATTATGAAATGTAAAAGTCCCCAATATTAAAAATTAATAATTAGCATATAAGATCATTCAAATCTTTGTAGTTTTTATTACAACAGAGCATTTTAACATCGTCAAACGTAAACAATAGTAATAATCGAAAATCTTCGACGTCGGCGACGATAAGACTATTGACCGCGTTTTCGTATCTAATTTCGTTAATAAAGTTCTTTTTAAAAGTCGATATAATATTTAAAAAAAGAAATTCTGCAAATTTCTATACTAATTAAGTTCTCAGCTTTTATAAAATTTATTTTTTTAAATAAATACGGCTTTGAATTATTTCTTAATTACAAAATAACAATATACGCCTAAAAAACTAGGTCAAAGATCAATGAAAACATAACCGAGCAAAAATTTTTAAATAGTACATTAAAATTGCATCTCAATTTGTGTGTCGCGGTAGCAGAATGGTTATGGAGCTTGGACACTATTCACTTTTATGCAGACTCACCGGGTTCGATTTCTCTCAGAGACATATTTTTTATTGTTTTTTTTTCCATAATATATCCTTTTAGTTGTTTTAATGAAAAGTAACTAATTAGATCTCTTTGACATTTTTTAAATTGAAATAATCTATCTTTTAGGATGTTGTAAGAAAAAGAAACAACAACTAATTAGATTTTTAATTATTTCTTAACTTAAAAAAATAAAAATTAACACAGAGGCGTATCGAGATTGGGGGGGGGTCCAAAATCGAAAGTCCCGCCGGGCCCCAGCTTGAGGGGAGACCCCCAAAATTATTTTTTACATTAAATATTAAGTATTGCATTAATCTCATTACATGGTATCGAGCGTCAAAATGCAGGGGCCCAAAAAGGCCAAGCCCCGGGCCTCTAAACCCCTAGGTTTGGCACTGGCTTTAGAGTAGTCGATCTCTATGCAAAGGCTTTGCAGGGTACAACATGTTTGTGTGATCTGGTGGCTGAATGGGTAAGCAACTAAGGTTATTCTTTTTATGCTGACTATCCAGGTAACTAACTAATTAGATCTCTTTGACATTTTTTATGGAAATAATGTTTCCGTTAGAATGTTGTAAGAAAAAGAAACAACAACTAATTAGGTTTTTAACTATTTCAAAACTTAAAAAAAAATGAAATAATTTTGAAAAAATGTATCATATCTGAACACAGAGGCGTAACTAGGGTGGAGAGGGGTCCAAAATCGAAAGTCCCACCGGGCTCCAGCTTGAGGGGAGCCCCCAAAATTATTTTTTACATTTAATATTAAGTACATAATCTCATGTCATGGTATCAAATGTCAAAATGGAGGGCCCCCAAATCCGCAATGGCTTTACAAGTCTAGCTTCCTGCAAAGGCTTTGCAGGGTACAGCTAGTATGTAATATTATTTATTTATATTGAATATATACAAATAAAACTATGAAAATATTTGTATTGTGTAGACAGGATATTTGTTGTATTAATTGTGTAGGGGAAAGTGAGTAGAAATGGTCAGGTGGGTAAATGACCCTTCCCCCATGATCACAAAAACTGTTAGACCAAAATTATTTTAGCATCTATTGGTGTGTAGAACACTTCCATTAAATCACTTTTTGTCAATTTTGTGTTGGAAGTTGTGAAAGTTTTACACCAGCGTGTGTTTAAATTTTCAATAGTTAAAAAGTAAGTTTTTGAAGAACCCCTGTGTCGTTTCTTGAGTTTTATACAGTTTGGCTAGATAATTGGTGAGTGATTTTTAACTTTTTGTGTTTTCCTTTTCTCTTTAATCATAGATTTTGTGAAAAAAATATTTTCGTGTGTCAACCCCCTAGTAGGTAAATGTGGAAATAGTCATTGTGCTAATTTCTCCCCAACTAATTATTACTTCATTTTTTTTTTAAATTAGCATTTTTTTTATATTTAGAGCCTTTATATTAATATTGTACTATTAAATACTTCATTTTTAAACTTAGTGGTATTATCTCAATGACTTTTTTTTAGAGTGCAGTCCTATTGGTATAATTTGACTTACAATTTTCAAATATAGATATAACACATATAAGATGACTAAATTGTGACCATTTGACGGAATAAACATTTTATCTAAATCAAAGTTCCTTTTTTCTTTTATTAGAAAAATGCCATGAATATATACAAGATGAAAACTGAAAAGGGTTTGATACCATTCGAGGTCATGAAGTAAGCTGTTTGATACTATGGAGATATGCCAGATATAACAACCTCCTGTTAGCAAATACCCTTGGACAGCATAAAAAGTCCAGAAGATGGACTTGGCACAGCCCGAACGGAGAACATAGTAATCAGATAGATTACATACTGGTCAAAAAACAATACAAATCATGCATTAAAACATCTAAAACTAGAAGTTTCCATGGTGCAGATATCGGTAGTGATCACAATCTTGTGCTGATGACTTTCCATCTCCACTTGAAAAAGATAACACAACAAGGCAATTCTCGATTACGCTTTGATCTTGATAAACTGAAAGACCCGGAAATCGCAGAGATGTTCAGAGCAATCATTAGAGGAAAACTTGCTCCACTGACCGGCCTATATGACTCAAAGACAGACATAGATGTACTCACTGATATCTTCAATTCCAAAGTAAGTGAAACACCAAAAGAAATACTTGGTAAGAAGAAAACAATAAAAAAAACTATGGGTTACTACTAACATTCTAAGGCTATGCGATGAAGGAAGGAAACTTAAGAGCGCGAAAAATACTATAGAAGGAGCACCCAAATACAAAGCAATCAACAAGAAGATAAGAAAAGACATGAAGAAAGCAAAAGAGGAATGGATAGAACAACAATGCTCAAACATCGATGTCAATTTACAAAGGAACAACTCAAAAAAGGCGTATAAAATTGTCAAGGACTTAACATCCAACAAACAAAGTCATGTCTCAACCATACAGGATAAATCCGCCAAATGTATCACAGACGAGCAAGAATTTCTCACAAGATGGACCGAATACTGCTCTGAACTATACAACGAAGATGCAAAAGGCGACATCTCAGTGCTCAACAGCCCAATATCAACCAACACAGATAAACAATCTATCCTCCACGAGGAGGTGGAGTTTGCTGTACAAAAATTGAAAAATGGGAAATCAGCAGGAGCAGACAACATTCCAGGTGAACTGATTCAAGCAGGAGGCGACCATGTTATAGACATACTAACCAACATATGCAACAAAATATGGCAAACAGGAGAATGGCCAACTCCCTGGACTCAATCACTAGTTATTACGCTCCCAAAGAAGGGTAATCAGTTGTGCCAAAACTACCATACAATAAGCTTGATTAGCCATCCAAGCAAAGTCATGCTCATGATTATATTAAATAGACTGAAACCACAGGCAGAGCTAATCATCTCAGAAGAGCAAGCTGGCTTCAGAGCAGGAAGAAGCACAACGGAACAAATCTTTAGCCTGCGAATGCTCTGTGAAAAACATCTGCAACATCAAAGCAATCTCTATCACGTCTTCATCGACTTTAAAAAAACTCGACTAATGCGCTCTCTGGTGACATCAGTCTTCCTGTATGGATGTCAAACTTGGACGCTTACTGCAGACCTCCAAAGAAGAATAAGTGCGCTGGAGATGTTTCCGCAAGCTATTAAACATCTCATACACGGAACACATAACGAATGAAGAGGTGCGCACTAAAATAACGGCTGCCATTGGCCCTCACGAAGACCTTCTCAATTCAGTCAAGAGGAGGAAACCGCGAGGGTATGGACACGTTGCAAGATGTGGAGGTCTTGCAAAAACAATCATGCAAGATACAACCAACGGAGGAAGGAAAAGAGGAAGACAAAAGAAAAGATGGGAAGACAACATCAAGGAATGGACCGGCCTCTCGTTCGTCGACTCCCAAAAGGCAGCACAGGACCGGATAAAATGGCAGGAACTAGTTTTCAGTCAACAACGGTGCCCCAACAACCCATCCACGGGTTAAGGGATAGTCAAGACTATGGAGGCTGGCCAGTCTTTAAGATCTGTGGCAATGGTGGATTTATTGTTGCAGCTAATGCTTGAATGTTACAAAACATTGGAAAACCAAACAGCTAACTCATTTTGGTTTGAGGCATTTCTTAAAACTGCCACTCCCGCTAAAATAATTTTTGGCTTTCAAGCTAGTGGAGTATGGTATTTTGATATAGAGATCCACATGCCTAGTTAAGTTACTGAAAGACACTATCCAGATTCAGAAACTGCAAATATTTCAGTTGCACATTATTCAGGTACATCACCTTGGCCTGATTTTTGCCTGCAAGGCAAGAATTTATCTTTCCACAATTAATTAGAGGTTATCCAAAGCCCAGAAGCATTAAAGAATAATTGAAGAAAAAAAAGGACAATCTATTATTGCAGCTTCATCCTGAATTTTCAAAAGCTGCTACAAAAAATGAGTGAGAAGCATACCAAGAAAAGCAACTTAACAAAGAAACTTTTCAAAGAAGACAGTGATTCAGAAAAGGACATTGAACTTAATCAACTTTGTGATAAATGGACTTGAGAAACTGAGGATTTAACACATATGATGGATGATTTAAAATGTGTAGAACACAGATAATATCTAATATGTGATGTGAGTATGGTGTGAATAAGTCAGTTGTGTTTTATGTTGGTTTTGAGAGAAAAGATATTCAGGATGGTGATGTAGAAATTTGAATTTTAAAGACAGAGTGGTAATGTTTCTGGTAATTTCATTAGGCAAAATGTTGAAGATATTGCTTTTGTATCCTTTACTTACATTAATTATGTGCTGGCCAGAAAAGACATTCCAGAAACAGTTAGAACAAAAGGTACTTTTTTTTATTGAACATAATGTATCAATTCATCCCAAAAACAACAAACTAAATGTTAAAAATATGTTTTTAATTTTTTATTTATAATGATAGTTTTATATTATTTCAATCATTTAAAAACAAAATAAATATAGAAAAACAGCTATACAACTGACTTTTTGGATATGATGGCCCAATTTACCCCATTATGGCCCATTTCACCACAAACGCTGTTCCATTTCTCATGCGCATTGGACCATTTCTCACCACAAACGCTGTTCCATTTCTCATGCGCATTGGACCATTTCTCACCACAAATGCATGTATATTTCTTGTGGGATTTGTAAAAAAACTAACCATATCTGTAGGGATTACTTTGTCATTTTTCGCACAAATGGGCAAACTGCCATGCCTCCAAATTTGACAATCTTAGCTGCATATTTCAACAAACTAGGCCGATTTTTTTGCAAATGTAAATTTGTTGGCCCATTTCACCTCACATTTCCCTACAATTTTGGAGAATATATCTAAATGGAATTTTTTTTTCTCCTTTGCTTAAATCATAGAGCCATACAATGCTATCTTATTGTAACTTGATTTAATTATATGCAAAGAACATTTTATTCAAGAAAGAAGTTTTAGCATTGTATTTAAAATTGTATTTGTAAAAAAACAATTCATATCACCAAATCTTATTTTTTTTCCTGTCCATTTCAATGCAGCCTTACAAAAAAGGAGTTTTTTTCCCCACATATTTATAGTGAGGCAAATTTTGTGTAAAAAAAGGTGTGTAGCTTTAGCAGTATAGTATAATGAAACATATTATTAAAATTGAACCCCAGGAACTTAAAGTATAATTTACTATTTATTAAAGTATAATTTACTTTTTATTTTTTTGATTATCAATATCTGTATTGTCAATTTGTTCTGTATTTTCTTTGATTTATTCAAGAATTAAAAATAAAATGTTGTTGGTTCATTTGAAATCAATTACATTTCAAAATTGTTAATGGAATTTCGAGTCAAAAACATTTTAGTTAAATAGATTTATGGATTCAAAGTTTATTTTGAAAATTAGAATGCAAGATGTGTAGAATTAAACAAAGGTAGCATGAACAGATAGACTGAAGTTCACATTTCTATATATAGAAAAAAAATATTTTTGTTGATTGAACAGAAATAGTGTGTTATAATTTTTCATTAATCAGGGCTGTGAAACAGAGAGATGGTTGCTTCAGGTGGCACTATAAATGGGGCGCCATTGGCAGCAAAAACTAAATTCATATAGAAGGAAAAAATTTATGGGACAGCATTTCAAAGATTCAAAGCATACTGAGAAAATCTACTTCACACCCCTGGATTTATTCAGGCATTTGACTTCCAAATAGGGGTGCTATCTGAATATGAATAGTTTATATTAAATATAATGAGCTAGATACTACTTAAGTTAACATTTATAGTGCATTCTTTTATTTTCAGGGTTCTTCTCTTACAAACTTATATCAAGTCTTAGAGAAAAGCACAGGCTTAAAGAAGAGAAAAAGAAATTAAAGCAACAGAGGAAAGACAAAGACAACTTACAAAAAAATAAGAAAAAGAAGTGAAAAGTTAGCATAAAAAATGTTGAATATCTTTTTATCTTTGACATAATTTAGAAGAGAAATATAATGTTCAATCAGCTCTATTAAAAAAGCAACTTATAGAATCTTTTTTTTTCAATAACATTTTTTATTGCATAATTTTAATATTTTTGTGAAAAAAATGTCAGAAGAAAGTTAATTGTAGTGCTTATACAGTGTTAGGCTTAACTTAAAAGAATTATTGTATTGCTTTTGAATTAACTGAGCTGATGGCTGTAAAGATGTAATAACAATATTACCTGAATAAGATGGGATTAGTTACTTGTCTCGCATGTTAAATTTATTACTGAGATATACATTAATTTAACATTTCATAGTAAGAATCTATTTTTAATGGGTTTTTTTTTCTAAATGTTTTTTTTTAATTTTCTTTGTCATTGGTTAAAAATTTTTTTGCCAATTTTAACTTTGCAAGATTTATAAACACTTAACTCTCTTATTCTCTTAAAGTATATTTTATGTAAGTTGTAATCTGTTATTTAAGTTAAAATTTAATTTTTGACTTACAAAAAATAAAATAAAATGTCTGTTACATGTATATGCATGAACTTAATGTACAGTCAAAGCTAGGTTTATGATCAACTTGGTTTGCAAGTATTTTATAAGATAAGCTTGCTTTTTTTAATAAAATTTGCCTTGTTATATAAACAATGTCTTGCAAGACTAGCAAATAAAAAAAAAATCTAACCTGACATACAGGCCAGGTCTGCGTTTTCTGCTGCATGTGATCACTACTGAATCGATGGTGTCTCTCTCCAGAATTTAGTCTCACTATTCTTCTTTCATATAGTCAACATCTCTGTGAGTTTATATTGTTTAATACTGTTGCTACAGTTTAGTCTAAAAACTGACATAGCCCCATAAAAAATATTTAACTTCAAATGAAATTAGGAGGTATGTAATATGGGGGAAACATGTTACAAGTTAGATGTAGCAATGTTAGGGAAGGATATGTTAAATGACAATCTCTACAAAATCCTTAGAAAGAAGGCAACTGTCACTGGATAGGTTTTATGCTAACGCCACACAAAGAGAAGAATTTATGAAGTCTAGTAAACTAATAGAAACAAGTCCAATACTTATCAGGAAGGAATTATGCTCATAAACCAAAGTTTGACTGCATTTAAATTTATGTTGATTGAACATTCCAATAAAGTGACAAAAAATGCATGTGATAATGTGACATTTTCATTTACCAAAAATGAAGTTTGAATTATGTAAAAATTCAATTTTAATGTTCACAAAATGATATACTTTTTCATTGGCTATTATTTTTTTTTACACATTTATTATGAAAGATTTGGAAATGCTTAATGTTTTATACAATACATTTTTTTAATAATATAGAATAATAAAATATTTTAAATTCATTATGTTACCAGACAAAGAAAAATATTGATTTAATTTCATAAACTTTTAACAAATTTCATGAACACCTCAACATAATTTCCTTATGAGCTCCCTCACCCTTATACTTTCTGCCCTCACAATTTCTCACAATTAAAAATGTACATTTTAATATATACTAGCCTATTTTTCACAAGTCTTAATATAAAGTTAAACTCCTTCCATTTTTTTTCATGCAGCTATACTTACTCAAACATGTGGACATGTCTACATCAGTGCATGGCTCTAAATTTTTCAACCTATAATTTATATTACAAAGTAAAAAACATCTACCTCCAGTGATACGCATTTTTAAAACAAACGAAGACGAAAAAAGCTAATACAGACAAATTAATGTACTATTATGTTCATTAATTCCATTTCCTTGATTTTACACATAATATTCCCTCACATGTAGAGCATCCTAATTTATCAGCTTATGAAATTTATAGCTTGACAACTGTATTAAGATTGTAGATACCAGTAATAAATTTGTTAGTTTACCTATCATTTGTTTTTTTTTTCCTTTTTAATTTTTTCCATTATTCCTATAAAAATCCTAGAAATTCATAAAATTTCCGTCTTGTCTTCCTTCATGTTATTTAGCAGTAAAGAAGTTTTTTTTTTATAACTTAACAATACAAAAATTGAGCACTCATAAACATAAGTAATTTATTTTAATCAAAGGACACTAAACCTAGGATTTGTCTTTTATAATGTAATATGAAATATTTTATTTCAATGTGACAGAAATTTTGAAAGTTATGATAAAATTGTATCATTATTCTATTATGTATGATTTACATTATTATTAGCATTTTGAAGTATATGTATAAATAAAATAATAGCATTTAATAAATTTATTTTTACAATACAGCAGGAAGTATATGTTTTACTATAAATACTAATGTCAAAACTCAAAACATGGCAAGTAAACAAATTTTTTTTTTGGAATGTGCAAAAAATAAATTTCAATTTCCTTTAAATTATGCACAATGCTAAAAACTTACTAGGCTTTAGGCACTTTAGCTATCCTTACTATATATACAGCTTCATATTGAGTCTTAAAATGTGCCTAGGCCTATCTCATATAAATCCTGGTAAACAATAGTCTTGGTGCCCAAAAAATATTCTTACTAAAATTTAAATGTTTATAAGTGCTGATTCAAAAGTCATATCAACTAAAGGTGTGAAATATACTAAATATGTGAAATATTTATCATGAAATTAAAGCGACGAGCCAATTACTATTTTTAGCCAAAAGTGTGCAATTAAAAAATATTCGAAAGTTATGAAATTCTTTGTCTTATTTCAATGCAATTTGGTTTTGTTTTAATACATTAGTAACAGTATACGTTTTAATTCTCATTCTATTTGTCTTGTTTTTGGGAAATCTGAAATTAATTATGACCTGCTTCTCAAGTTCAATCTATTCAATTGAAATATTGAACAGTAATGCGTTTTCTCAATGGCGATGCATTTTTTTTTCTAGTTCATTAATGAACTCTTGTAGTAAACGAAGATGCATACTTTATTTTTTGTTAAGGTACAGTTTTGTCTGATATCGTACAAAATGAGTTACTGAAGTAATAAAAATGTGTGCAATATGTTAGTGAAAAGGATTGAGATGAAGATCGCACAAATATACAGTTAAAAATATTTTAAAAAATTTGTTTATAAAATAATGATACGCTTTCATTACAATAAATATGGCGTATTATTACTGTGCAGAAATATTCACAAATGCTTCGTACACGATATAATACTTAGCATCCTGGGTTCCCGAAAGAATTATCCCAGAACGGAGTGGCTACGGTTCCGACAAAAGGACTCCGTATTTTTTTTTCCGGGTTCCGAAAATACATGTGCGCATGCGCGGCAGACTGACTGCATTTTATTGTTAACTTTTGTTTTCGGGGCTAGGGTTAGGATTAGGGATGGGGGGTTAGGGCTAGGAGCAATATCTATAGTCGGACCCCGAAACGGAGTCCGACAATCGCGCGCATATCTACAGCCGTAAAATATAAAGTCCGTCTAGAGCGCATGCCTTTTGTCGGAACCGTAGCAAATCCGTTATCTTATCCAGAATTACTTCAACAAAATAGATTTTGACTGTGTACTGTAAAACTTAATAACTTGCGAATATATGTATACTAGCTGGAGCGACCGATAATCGGATCGGTATCGGACCGATATTGGTTGGCACTATCGGTTAATATTGGATCGACCGATTTTTGTAGGGAGCGACCGATAGTCGAACCGATATTGGCACTATGGGTTAACTATATCGGACCGGCCGTTTTTTGACTGCCGATACATTGTTGTTTTTTTTCACAACAGAGTTGCAGAAAAAAAAATCAGTAAATAACCCTATTCTATAACCAGATCAGACAAGATTTAAAAAAAAAAAGGAAAAAAAAAACCCGTACACAGAAATTAATTGTCACGTCCACAAAAATTGCATCAGCAATATGACCTTGAAACAATAGGATTGGCATTTTTTAATTCTAATGTATGACCTTGAATGATACAATTAGTGAACATCTGTGTGTATTTTATTTTGGGAAGGGAAGTTGGGGGGGGGGGGGGGGACAAGACTTACGTGTGGGCGAAGTGTTACGAAATATGACAGGGAAGGGGTGAGCATGGGTTGACATACGTCATTAGCTGTAGCACGAGAAAAACACGTGTTTGGCATTGTTGTTGATTAACCCTTTCGTCCCTGAATTAACAAACACTCGCAACAGAATTTTTTTTCTCATACCAATCAGTTGCTAATACCACTATATAAACATACAATAAAAAAAATTCAGTGAAAATATCATATTTATTGAAATATAAACTTGGTACTTATAAGTACCGTCAGGAACGTAGAGAAAAAAATTAAAAAAAAAAAAAAACATAAAAAAGAAAAATTTTGCATGCAAGAACAATATAACAGCAAAGTAGATTTGAAATACAAATAGATATGATGAACATTTTAAAATGTATCAATATTTAGAGAAAATTTATAAATGGAAACATATAGAAACGAATATTTTTTTAGCTTTCATGACAAATAGCGAAACATTTTTTAGTCATTACAACACAAATAGACATCACAAAAAGTACATTGAATGGCTTGGAATGTATTTGTTTCATTAGTCACATTTCATAACGTCCATGCTTTTCTAAAAAGTTGGCCAATGCGTTCCAAGATTTTGCTTGTGAATGTCGTTAGAGACAGAAAAACCTCCCTTCTCCTGCAAGGTGTAGGTGAACAGGAGGAACCTGAACCATCATTTGAAGGACAACCTCTCTTTGTAATTGGTTCTTTATCCATGGTAATGAGACCCATAGCAAGGTTTCTTCTGAAATCAAGCGGTGATAGCCGACAAAAAATATAATCCTAGAAATGAATAGTTCTTTCGGCTCCGCAAGCCGAACCCAAATTTGTTTTTACTGAATAATATAATTTTAAACAGAATATTTTCTCAATCATCATGGGTTATGAAAGTCAGAAAAATATGTGCAGCTGTCTCCTTGACAATAAAACGATTTGTTACATGGTTGATGGCACTCGGAAATTATGAAGATCAGACTAAATGGGAGTTTTTGTCCTTTTCTTTGTTGTTTTGAAATAGTTGTGTAGTCAGCATCTTGGATACTGAATGTAGAAGCAGTATTTAATCCTGAACAGCCCGCTGAGATAAATGTTCATTACCAGAGCTGTCACTGCTGCATGTTATTGAGCCTGTATCAGATGGAAGCTCTTCTAGAATTGTGTATATTTCATCGACTTTGGAAATCTTTGTGAATGAGCCATGTTATCTGGAAATAAATATATGGAAAATTTAATATATTTTTTATAAATACAATAATCATATGCAATAATATCAACATCACTAATCAAAACATAAGAAAAAAAAAATCATTTTAAAGTTTGACATTCTATGTCAGACCATCTCAAATCTCAATGTCTAAATGAATTAATATTACTATTACTTTTAGTCTAAAACCTATAAATTTCATTAATTTATAACTTAAAATTACCAAAATAATTTTGAATAAAACCAATAAAATGCTTTATATTGGCTAGTAAGATAAATAAACACACAATAATTGTAAATGTTATTATAAAGCTATTTATTCAACTCTTTATCTTGAAATTACTTTGCATCGCCTTCATTTTTATTTTTTCCCCTACATTCCTGTCGGTACTTACAAGTACCAACGTATATAATCGATTGCCAAAAACAAACTAGTGATTAGAAAGTTATAAAACATGAACAATTCGCTTACCTGACTATTCTGGAACTTGAAAAAAAATACTGCATTAGGAAAAACTTTAATTAAAAAGTAGATATTCATTAATTTCGATCGAGTGGTTCAGCGTGGTGACAACACTGTCAGATGCGTTGAAAGAAACTAATTTTCGGAACGGAAGAGCTCTTGATAATAAACAGCTGCCAACTTTTTCTATTTCTATTTTTCCTTGACTATAAGTTCGTAAAAGTACCATTAAAATATACAATATAGTTTTAGAGTTATTGCGATTTAAATTAAGCGGTACTTGCCGGTACCGTCAGGGATGAAAGGGTTAAAAAAAATATCTGTATCGGTAAAAATGCTGGGGAAAAATATCGGTAAAAAAGGCATGTCGGTCGCTCCCTAATGTATACTGTCTTCCTGGCAAAAGTACGTATATTTAACATGTATACTGTCTTACAGGCAAGAGTACGTATACCCAATAACTTGTGAATATATGTATACTGTCTTCCAGGGTTGTTAACAATACTAAAAAATATTATTGGCAATATCAATACAATTTTAAAACCAGTATTGCAATACCAATATTTATTTATTATTGCCAATACCAATATTTGGGTCATTCGACGAATAAAATGCAAATACGTAATTCATTGCTCTATATCACTTACATCGATAAACGATAACAACATTTTTGGCTGATTTAGATGATGTATTTTTAACCAAATTTTGTTCAATAGTTAACACTTGCTTCATCATTTTCACTCAAAGCATCCAAAAGTCTTTGACAACATAATAAACTACCATTAAATAAGTAGGCTGTCATGAGTTAGTTTATGTGTGTATCAGTTGTATGTATAATTTATATTTGCTTCTGCTTCTGGTAGGTGTAAATACAATTGTCTCTTCAGAGTATATGGTTTAACTAACTTGACTTGGTGTATATTAAATTATATCTTGTATCCACATATATATATATATATATATGTAAAAGACGAACTACATGTAAAAAGCACTGAGTAGACCTCTGTGTATACATGTACATATATTTATTTTCATATGAAGGAATTTCTTATTTTGACATTGTACAATAAAAATGATGTGATAAAATATATTCTTACACTAACAAGGTCTCAGGTCGTCGTCTCAATTATCGTCTGTTCTAAAACTAATCATTTCACTTCCGCTAAACTAAGTGGCTAGATAATTAAAACCATCTCTGTGCCAACTGTAATTTCTCCAGCCTAAACTGATTATTACATAGGCATACCTTAACGTCCTTAAGCAACAAGATTTTTTAATATGTATGATGTACACATATTGTGAATGGATGAAGCAAATGACTGTCATAGAAAAGCAAATGATACAGTTAAACATCACAATATAGTTAAAGCAGTCAGACCGAGTCAGTGGATTGCATTACATATGGAAAACTAACGATGATTTCCAGTAGAGTTCACAGGGTAACGCCACCTAACTGGCAGTTACCACTTAGCCAGGCGAAGAAAAGTAATTTTAACCACTTAAAAATGTGCACTGCTCAGTCGTGAACGAAGAGGGGAAAATACTCGTCCTCCTAATGAAAACAGCCTTTCAACAGCAGCGCTTGAAGGAAGTCCTGTATTCAGGTCTATGTATATTTTATGGATATGTGGATAGGCATCTAATGATGCAATACTGTCTGAAGTGTCTGCCAGGTAATTATTAATTTCTTGATTCACATCAGGTGAATCATTAATACGATGTCATCTGGCTGACAATCCAGCGAAAATGTCTGGCTGATTATCTGTATCATCAGCAGCAGCAGCAGACGTTGCTTTCTGATCATCAGTCGTAGCAACCAACAGTGGCGTAGCTAGGGTGGGGGGAGGGGGTCCAAATTTGAACGTCCCCCCGGGCCCCCGCTTGAGGGGGGCCCCCAAACGAGTTTCCAATTTTTTTTACTTTAACACTACAAAACGGAAAAAGCGTGCTACAGAAAGACGAGAGGCTGCAAAATCAAGGAAAATTTGATGGGTTTTTTAAGAAGAAAGCTGATAATAGCATTGAAAACTAAGAAGACCATGAACATGGCGAAGATAAGTATAACCATTCAGATAATTCATATAAAGATACAGCAGTGTACCAACAGCTGTCAAGTACTTATCAAAAACCAACTCAAGCTTACTTGGCCACAAAGAAGTACTAGATTCAACAAGTCCTGGGAACTTCCTAGAATCTTTGAAATTTCTTGCAGAATTTGATGAAGTTACGTAACATCACTTGAATAATTCAACATGAGCTCATAAGCTTGATGGGCAATAAAGATAGGGAATCAATCGTTGGGAAAGTCAAGCAAGTTTGTTACTTTTTTCTGATGTTTGATTCCACTCCAGATGTTTCTCACAAAGAACAAGTATCCCTTAAAGTTCGTAACTTGGATGTCGAGAATTTTGAAATAAAAGAGTCATTCCTTGGTTATTTTGAAATTGTGAAGCAAGATGCACAACATAATGAAGAACTTGTTCTGAAAACTCTTTAAGACATTGAACTAGGCTTTAAATCTGTGCACAGATCAAATCTATGATAACGCAGCCACAATGAGTGGCCGTCGGTCTGGCCGGCAGAAACGTCTCTTAGACATAAATCCAAACGTAACATTTCTGAACTGTGATAATCACTCTCTCAACATGGCAGCTCTTCATTCTGCTGAGATAGATCTAGCAATTCTCACCTTTTTTCATGAATTGCTCAACTTGTTTTCCAATTCACCCCAGAGACCAAACTGAAAGAAACTGGAGCCGGGAAACTTAAAAAGGAGAGTAGTAGGCCTACATGGTGGTACTCAAGAGAAGATGCTACGTCGTCACTTTCCTTGCAGCTTGACAAAGATGCTGAAGAGATTAAGACTCTTTCATGCTTTAATCAAAATGATGAGAAACGGACGAAACTGATCACCCAATCCATCGAAAGAGCAAAAGAAGGAATTGAATGCTATGGATTTCCTGTAGGCAAAACAACCAGAAGAAAGAAAAGACTTGATGGGGAGTTGAGTTCTGATGTAGGACTGTAAATAGAACTGCAATTCAAAAGTGTTGCGACAGAAGTGCTTGACAGACTTCATATGGAGATGAAGGATAGATTCCAAAGGTTGCAAAACCATGTGGGCACCTTTGGGGTTCTTCTTAAACCAAAACACCTCTTGAATTCTATGGATGATTACACACTGATGAAAAACTGTTACTTTTTCCTGTTTGTATGATGACATACAGGCAAATCACTTTTTCAATGGTGTCATTGATGCAAGAGCACTTTCATCAACAAACCAGTACCACAATCACCAACTGACTTATTGAAGAAGCTGGCTTCATATGATAATGATGTTTGCTCAAACCTTGCAACCTCCATCTGAATACTGCTAACTCAGGCCACTTCCATTGCATCATCTGAGAGATTATTCTCAAAACTCAAAGTCAATCAAAAACTATATCAGGAGTGCAATGACGCAAGAAAGGCTTAGCAGCATGGCTTTAATGTAACTGAAGTCAAAAATACTAGACAACATTGACTTAGATGATGTTATAAATGCCTTTACTGCACAGAAAGCACAACGTGAGGCAAAATGAATTGATTTTTGTCACTTGTGCATTATCTCGTCACTAAACAATGGAATTATTCATTAAAAGAGTTTTAATGATTATTTTTTGTTAATTTTATTGATATACTGTACTAATTTGAATATAGACATACATTTATTAAGTACGTTATCTCATGTCATGATATCGTATGTCAAATCTGCAGGGGCCCCCAAAAAGGCCAAGCCCCCCGGGCCCCCAAACCCCTAGGGACGCCTCTGGCAACCAATAGTGATTGTGAAACGCGTCTCTTCAGTACTTCAATAAGATGCGAACGCTGCAAATCATCATCCATCCAGTCCAACTTTAATTTGGGATTACAACGGATGCCAACTTAGCATCAATGCTGTCAAACATGTTTGCGAATCTTCTATCGATGGCATTCAAAAGACATAAAGCTAATGGAGAACAAACTACAAGCCGATCATTCTTTCCTTGATCAAGAAACACTTTTAACTGAGCCTTCATCACCCTGCAAAATATCTAGTGCACAGCAAACAGGCTTCACAACAGCAACATACTCTTTAACAAATGTTTTCTGTACAGGCTGTAGTCTTTTGATACTTTACTTTCATGTCATTTACACAGAGAAGATGACATGATTGAGTACCTTCCGAAAAATACAACAGCACTAATCCAACCAATGAATAGGGTGCAATGCACATTACCTACACCGAACTTTCCGACAACTCAGCATAAGGGAAACCAATGATGAATCTTCAATTAAAACATTTTGGAAAAAACTATAACATTAAGGATACTGTTGACAGCATCAGTGAATGTTGGAAGGAATTAAAATTTACAACAATGAACCATATTTGGAAAAAAATATGGCCAGAATGTGTAAAAAATACTGATGCAGACAGAAGAGTGCCTTAGCTTGTGGGGGCCCCCAAATATTTTTTACATTAAATATAAAGTACATTATCTCATGTCATGTTGTCGAATGTCAAAATGCAGGGACCTCCAATGAGGAGGCCTTTAATCCCTAGGTTCGGCACGGGATACAGACATTAATTTTCTTCCTGAAATTATGCAAAATATTTTGGATCCAGTAGAAGATTTCGGCTTGGAAGGTTTGAACGAACGTGATGTGCTTGCTCTACTTGAAGCTGATAGGGAACCTCCTCCTTGAAAACGATCCTGACGTCAGACGTGCTCAATTTCTCAAGGAATTAACTCAGCCATTAGCAGTTATAACTCATTGAAGAATGAACTAGACAAGAAGGCAAGACAAATAACGTTGGACAATTGCTGAAAGCCAGGCCCATCCTTACCAGCGGAAAATGATGACGTCATTGATCTGCAGGTCGCCATTTCTTCATTGTCTTCATTTTAAATAAAAAGATTATACATATTCATATTTTATGTAACATGAAATTGTTTCATTTTTGTTTATAGACTATAGTTGATTGTTGGAGTTTGTTATTATTTTATGTACAAATGTATGTAGCTTTAATTTAAATGAAATAAAAATTGAAAATACATTTTGAATGATAAACCATGTTGCATATTTAAACAACTTGGAACCGATCTCATTGAATTATAATATAGTATGGATTTGTACTAGAACAATTGATTTCCTATACGGCTTTTCACTTAGCGGCCAAATTTCGTGGAACGTATCTAGGCCGTAAAGCGAGGTATGGGTGTGTATATATATATATATATATATATATATATATATTTGGAATTCATTTATTAATAAACATGTTTACTATACTTTCTAAGATATGTTACCCATTTCTTTGTTTAATTGTAATAGAAATCAAGTTAAATTAGGTACAGCTTTATTAAAATAATTTTTTAAAACGAAGAACCTGTTATTTTGACAGTTATCTTTCTTAACTCAAGATTGGGGAAGGTGTTTTAGTCACAGTCTTCAAGATCATAATGGTTAATACAGTTTTTTGCTGTCTAGAACTCAAAAACTTTATTTTTATTCTATTTTTCATTATTCTATTTTTTTTATCTTAAGCGAGAAATTACTACTTCGTTCGGAAAAAATTACTATTTATTTCGGTAAAATCCGGTTCCTGTTCCGATTCCGGCAGGATTCAAATATTAAATCCGATTCCGGTTCCGATCCTGCAGGATCTAAAAATTACTATCCGGTACAGCCCTAATATATATAAATATATATATATTGTGGAGAACAGGGTTCTCACACAGTGGTTAGAATGTAGGTCCGGAAGATAGGATAATATATAAAGTAAATATTTGAGAGGTTAAGCCAAAAGTTCATGGTTAAATCTTTGGTGGTAGAGTCTTTACATTTTCTAGCGACCCGGGCTAGGGACTTGACATATGATACCTTAGCTTTTGTTCCCAGAGCGAGGAGAGAGTCAACTAACATTCCTGAGAAACAGATAAATCACCGGACATAACCGAAGGTGGCAATGGGCGCTAACCTTTTAATGGTTTTTTTTTCAATTAGCCAATCCGACCAGTGGGTGGGGCACTAAGAGAGCGAGAGATTGGGGACAGTAGATTTGGAGATAGAGTAAACAATTGGGGCTGAGGCGAGGGTAGAGAGTGGATGTGAGATATAGCGAAGTCCACTATAGTCTTCTATTATTCTAGCAGTTAGTCAGAGCATAATTTTAGTAGAAAAGACAGCAGTAGAAATATATATAGAAGGGTTAGAGACTATTTGATTATGTTAAGTTATGAACTTTTGATGTAAAGATTTGATTAAAGAAGGAAAATACAAAGCCTGCATTTGACTCTTCTGTTGTTTGGTGTTTGTACATCGTCACTGTAACCAGACAAACCAAAAGTATATATATATATATATATATATATATATACTTTATATATATATATATATATGTTACCGGCAAAGTGTGAAATGCCGGCATTCTATACAATGCCTAGGCATTGTATAGAATGCCTGAATTTTTCATGCAAAGTATGAAATAAATTGCTATTTCATACATTGCCTTGGCATTCTATAGAACGCCGAGTTCCCGTTCGGCAAAGAATGTAACTATTGGCTGGTGAAACACTATGATGTCATGATGGTGGAAAAAGAAGGTGTGAGTGCCATTCAGTTTCATAATGCCCATTTGGCTATTGGTCATGGAGGACGGGACAGAATGTTGAAAGAATGTTGAAAGAACTATCACCCAAATACAAGAACATTACACGTCATGGTATTGAACTTATGTTAACCTTTGTGAACCTTGGCAGAAAAAACAAAAAGGCGTTAAAAAAGCCATTGTAGTCAAGCCAATGGTTTTTTTTTTCAGAATTCAACTCCCGTTTTCAGGTCGATCTCATCGACTTTCAATCCCATCCTGATGGGGAATACAAGTTTATAATGGTGTATCAAGATCATTTCACCAAGTTCGTGGTTCTCAGGGCCCTGAAGACAAAGAGGGCAGAAGAAGTAGCCTACCAGCTCGTAAACATATTTACGTTGCTTGGTGCTCCAACAATTATACAGTCCGATAACGGCAGATAATTTGCAAACAGTGTGGTAAGCAGCTTAAAGGAGTACTGCCCCACCTTGAAGATCGTTTATGGTAAGCCGCACCACTCACAAAGCCAGGGGAGCGTCGAAAGAGCTAACCAGGACATCGAAAATATGTTGTGTGTTTGAATGCAAGATGGAAAAACTGGCCGCTGGAGTGAGGGGTTACGGTTCGTGCAACTCATGAAGAACAGAGCTTTTCATTCTGGGATTAAAAGATCACCATACGAAGCACTCTTTGGCTGCAAAGCTAAAATAGGCCTCACAACGTCGTCCCTACCTGACGATGTTTTACAAGATATGGTAACAGAGGAAGACCTCGAAAAAAGAATATAGAACATACAAACAACACAAGAGCAGATAGACAGTAAGACAGAGATGAAGGAATGCAAGAGACAGCCATTTCTGCAGAAGACATGCATGAGAATGCAAACCATGATGGAAAAGTATGCAAAATTAAAAAATTTTATACTTTGCCTAAAACGACCAGGCATTCTATACATTGCCTAGGCATTCTATAGAATGCCGGCATTTCACACTTTGTCGGTAACATATATATGTTATAGGCAAAGTGTGAAATCCGGCATTCTACAGAATGCCTAGGCAATGTATAGAATGCCTGGTGATTTTAGGCAAAGTATAAAATTTTTAAATTGTGCATACTTTTCCTAGGCATTCTATAGAATGCCTAGGCATTGTATAGAATGACTAGTGTCGTTTTGGCAAAGTATAAAATTTCTAAATTGTGCATACTTTTCCTAGGCATTCTATACAATGCCTAGGCATTGTATAAAATGACTAGTGTCGTTTAGGCAAAATATCAGAAAAGAACAACAAAAGCCTTTATTGATAAAAACGTATTTTAATATGGAATGAATGCAAAATAAAGCATATGATGTTCATACCGTAAAAAACAACGACAGCAGATTGAAGTATTTGCTTCAACAGGTAAGACTGGATTCACACTTAGAATTGTACTGTACTTAATTTTCTTCTTTCTGACAAAACACTTCATATTTTGGTATTTTGATCTGTCATGTTCATATTTCACGAATTAGTGAAGAATTGATAAATAATGAAAAGATGTTGTTTCTGGTGAAAACAAGCAGAACACAACTGGAATGAGCTACTTGTTGCAGCAGGGAAGACTAGAATGGCATTTTGAATTGCATTTAATTTTCTTTTTCACACAAAGACACCTCATAGTTTGGCATTTCGTCTTGCATTTACATCTGACGAATCCTTGGCCGCTTCCTGTAGACTGAGAAGTAGCAGCAGATCGGAGAGCTATTTCAAGGTCAGGAACGTCTTCCGCTTTTATTAAATCTTTTGGACATACGGTGAATTCTGATCTGGCATATAGCTGCTTAAAGATTCCATGTGGAGTTCCAAGGCGGTAAAAGCCATCTTCTGTCATGCTCATAACAACGGCCAACAGATTTCGTGAGTCTCCCCGCCCTTTGTCAACATCGGGAATCGGAACTCGCACAGTGGCTCCCAAAAGCGCAGGAGGAAATTTTTTGTCCGAATCCCTTTTCATTCTTTTCGCCTGCATTTCAAGGTTCCATTTCGATTCCATTTTATTTTTTATAGCTTTCTCAATATTGAAACAAACAGTGCACACAATGCTAACACCATAACCTTCTACTTCGTTGTCGTCATCGTCTTTAGGGGAATGCCCACAGATAACATGAACATTTCGGCTACACTTTCGACATGTATGAGCACCGCTGGTTTCCTTTAAGCAAACGCAACAGGCAGTGGAAGAGGCCAGTTACATACTTTGCCGAACGGGTACTCGGCATTCTATAGAATGCCTAGGCAATGTATGAAATAGCAATTCATTTCATACTTTGCCTGAAAAATTTAGGCATTCTATACATTGCCTAGGCATTCTATAGAATGCCGGATTTTACACTTTGCCTATAACATATATATATATATATATATATATATATATATATATTATATATATATATATCAGTGCAAAAAAACAACACCCGAGCTCTTATTTAAAGAAAGATAAAATTACACTTGAAAAATAAACGCATCAAATTGGTTGCCATTACAGCTCATTAGTTTAGTTTCATGTTCTTAAGTGTGATTTTATTATTAAATGTTAATGTGAGGAATAATCATTTATTCATTCAACTACATACATTCTTCTATAATTATTTATAAATTCCCTTGCATGAATAAAAAGTAACAAATAATAATTCTCATCCTCGACGTCCTCATGTCTAATCCTTGTCTACCGTTTTATGCCGAAGGGACTGTCGTTTCTGGATTTGGCCGAGGAAGTAAAGAGCTAGGAATACCAACAGGTATTTATAATGGCAGAAAGTTTTTTTTAATTAACATCCTTAAATTAGGGTGTAAAATTTGGTAAAACATATGTAAGGGATGGACACATTGAGGCTTTTGTTACATTTTGTAAGTTTTAAAGATCTGCAACAAATTTGTTAAGATTTGCTGGTGTTTTAACTCTATTGGGCGTATGGCAGAGTGGTGTATATGCTAAGCGTTATGAATTTTATAAATATTTTTATTATTATAGTACAGTATATAGTTTTTTTTTCTCCTTTTCAGAGTTTAGTTCAGTCCCCTATGGCTATGAATCAGTTTTTTTTCATTACTAAATCTTGTTATACACAGTCTACTATAGGGTGCATGCCATTATTAGGCATTATAGAATTTAGATAGTGTAACACTAAATGTCTTTAATTTAAAAAAAAAATCAAAACATTAGGTTAATGGTATATACATTTTCAATTTTGTGAGTTATTTACTAATCACACATTTCAGGGTCAGAAAATGGAACAAATAAATTACAAGGTCAAACAGCTTCTGTAATTTTGAGTTTACATGGCATCAGCATTTACTTTCATGGTTGTCATTCCAGCTGGCTGAACTTAAAGAAAATTAAGATTTATTAAACATTATTTAAGAAAATAACAAAAATTCACATAATGATACTTATAATAAAAAAACTAAAATTATCCCCATTGCTTCTGAACTGTTAAAAGATTTGGGCTATAAACTTATTATTTTTTTTTGCTCTTAAGTAAAAGCATTTGGTCAAATTATCTCATTAGGATGTTGCTTTAAAAATCTAATCTCATAATTTTTTAGCTTGTTCATTAGCAGTTCTAACTGCTACACTTCCAAGCTTATCAAGTGGCATGTACAGTTTTAACATCAATGCTTTTAGGTTTAGCATTTCATCCATTACCCTTACTTATGAAAATACATAGGGGACAAAATGTCTAATAATGGAACATCATAAATGTCTATAGACTTAAAGAGCTTAACATTATGCTGCACTATTGGTCTAATCACACATTAACCTTTTTCCCATTCATTTACTAATTATACCAATAGGATACTCAGTTGTTTGGCCTAACATAAGAATTTGAATGATTACTTTTTATAGTTTTGTATTATATGGATTTAAAACTGAAACAACCGTAGAGGGCTTTGATTGATGTCAATAGAAGTATTTCTGTGCTCTGACTAATTTGTAATCAAAATTTAAAAAAAAATTCAAAATATCCAGACATTAAATAAAATGTCATCTTAAATATATGTGACAAAATATTCCATAATTCACAAGAATCAATGAAAAAATATAAAAAAAAATAGAATTAAAAACCTTTTGGAAAGTCACACTAAAACCAAAAAAGAGCCCATTGTAGCTATAAGAGCCAGATTACCTTTATTAAAAAAATACTTAAAATTGATTCTGGATATTTGTGTAATATTCTGCAACATTTGATGTTCACAAAGTCATATGGAGCATCAATTCAGTACTTGGTGGTGCACTATGAATAGACCAATGCACCATATAAATTTAACTTTTGAAAGCAGTGACTGTGTGATGTAAGAGTAGCAAAGTTGTGATAATGAAGCTGGCAGTCTAGAACAATGACCATTTTAGCTAGGTTATAACATATATATCTATAACCTTGCAATGTCTGTTATATGTAAATTTCAGGGTTGTTAACAATACTCTTAAATTGTATCGTCAATACCGATACCAATACTTCATGAAAATAGTATCGCCAATACCAATACAAATACTCAAGTAAAAATGTATTGCCAAAATCGATACCGATACAATACCGATACTTTTGAGAACAACAAACTATTTCTATTTAAAATATAATGAGTGAAAGTTTCTCAAGTTTTTCAAGTAATGTACGTGTGTCATCAGTAATGTACGTGTGTCATATGTAATGTACGTGTGTCAACTGTAATGTACGTGTGTCATCTGTAATGTACGTGTGTCATCTGTAATGTACGTGTGTCATCTGTAATGTACATGTGCCATATGCAATGTGCGTGTGTCATCTGTAATTTACATGTGTCATCTGTAAAAAAAAAGTGAAAACAATAAAATACAATGTCAAAGCACAAATTTAATGCTAAACACTTTAGTACTTGACGGATGGCCAAGTGGTGTAGATACTCGACTGTCGACTTCAGAGTCATGGGTTCGATCCTCGGTGAGAACAATGGGAATTTTTCCACAAGTTCACAGAGTTTTAAATAGTACCCGACTTTAATGCTTGGGTAGGTTGTGTAGGGTGCTAATGACAGCATTTCTGATGAGTTATCTTCAAGATATCTGTCTACTTCAGCAGAACTTTACTATTAAGCCAGTTCTGCCGCCGTGCAGTAAAACTGTACTGCTGACTGTATTGAAGCTGTACCACCCTGCAAAGTAAGTTGAGTGGAAACTGCACTGCAGGCACGCTTTAAGGTTTGTTCAACTTCAGCCTTGTGATCCAAGTTTTTTTGTTGGGGTGGTGGGTGGTATTAATAGTGGTAGGCTTGATGGTTATCATTACAAGCAGTGATTGAATCTATGTAGATTACTTTTAAAACAATGTATTAAAATCACTATTGTTATACTGTAATTAGCTAATAGTGGCAACAGAAAAGTATTGGTATCGAGTATCGAAAATTTTTCGTTTAAAATGTATCTGCGATACACAAATCAATACTTGATACAAAAAGGATCGGCAATACAGCAACCAATACTGAAAAAGTATCGCCGATACTGTATTGGCCGATACCGATACTTCGATACTAACAACCCTGGTAAATTTTATTAAATGCTTTAATCCTCACCTGTGCTTTTTTCACCAGGGCATTATAATTAATTTTAATAAAATAATTAAGTTTTGCAATTTTTTATTTCTGCCATTATTGGGCATTATTGATCAAAGTATTCTACTTATAAAATATAAGCTGTTAATTAGTTTCACTTTTTGTTTGTAGTTATGTCCCCCTTGTAACTTTATTTTTAACATGTTCTAATTTAGTATGAAGGATCATATTTGGCAAACCTGTAGATTGTTCATGACAAAGTTTACTGTATAAAAATGAGGATGATTAACCGCCATTAAGGCACAAGTAATGCGATTAAAATAAAAAATTACAAAACATTCATGATTGATGACATTTTTTAGACATGAATTTTCTGTAAATTGATAAATTTTAATTGTTCAGTGTACCCATATGCTAAATAAACAATTGTAGTAGTTAAAAAAAAAACTACAATAATCCCTTTTATTTGATTACATTATTCAAAGAATTATTTCAACTACTAGTTTTAATTTCTTTAACTTATTACTACAGTAAACTATAGTTTTAAACTTTTATTTATGCTAAATAACTTGTGACTACACTCATTTTTAGTTAAATATTGTTGAGATGAAATACATGATTTCACTGAATTTTTTTTTTTTTTTGCTTATTAGTATATTTTCTTTCTTTCTTTAAACAACAGCTAATTTTCCAGAAAACATTGTGAAGAACCTACCTGATGATTTTAAATGTGGTGTTTACTATGGATGGGCAAAAATTAGTAGCAATGACAATGTTTTTAAAATGACCATGAGTGTTGGTTGGAATCCTTATTATCATAATACAGTGAAAACTATGGTATGTGAAGTTGTGTATCTTATAAAATATGCTTTGTTAACAAAATTTAACACACACATTTGAAGTCTGAAATTAGTATGAATAAAAATAGTTTTTATACATAGTTAATTCACTATTTTTTATTAAAAGCGTAACATAGTTTTTAATTGAGTATGTTGGGGAAAATCTCAAATAAGCTCAACAAGGTCAGAAGGACCTTATGAAAGTTCAACCCAGGGTGAAATGAGGTCAAATAAGATTCTTTACATGTTTAAAATTCTTGATAATTCAAATTAAAGTACATCACCTTTAGCTTAGGAGATGGGTAAGGGGGGTTGATAACTGTGCCCAAATAAAAGACAGTTCCAATTGTTGTGTACAGGGTTTCTATGGGGCATACATTGTTTATAAAGTCATAACTCCTTATACACCGCAATCAATAATATGAACAGATAATAAGTTATTCATGAAACACAATAGTATACATTTAATCTATTCAAGCCACAATAGAATGATCGATCGAATAATAATACTAAATCCTTGACATTTAATAGTCACCAAATTCCTACTCTAATACTAATGAACTAACACATGTGTTATCAATTAACAAAATCCTGTCTTTTTTCACGTGGTCAACTTCCTCTGCCCATGTCCACCTACAGTGATCTTTCACCCATTACTGTCATGGTCTGTATGCAGCCTGCTAAGCAAGTTGCCATGATTTGTTTAATACTAAGTCAGTTATAAATGTTTATTTTAATGGTATAACTATAGTCTGACATTCTTTGAGCCATCACTAATTGTATTTAGTCATAAAAATTTTACATCAAACTTTGTAGATTGAATATAGTTGTAAGCATGGATCTATGGATGGATTTCTGTTTCATTTATTATGAATTTAAACTTGGCAGTGGACAACTAAAACTCAAAGGTGGATTGCGACTCAATGACAGCATTTAGTTTTTGATCAATTAAATGACAGCAAGGCCTCCACCAGAAAGGCTTTGATCTTTGGGTTCCCTTTGACAATCTCTAAAACGGTTCACCTCCTGTAACTTAATAATTGTACGGCACATTATGACCCTTGACAATTGTTCCGGCTCCCATTTCCCCATGATGGGCCTTTTGGCAGCGTTAGTAAAATGCGTAAAACTATCTGCTAATACATTGGTCCTCAATTTTTTTCTTTTTATGATATTTGAACTGCGGCCTGCTGGAGGGGGGCCTTTATTATTTATATTTTAGATTGTTTTGATTTACAGTGGCAATGTAAGTTTAATGTTTCTTGGGCGGGCTAGTAACATTAGATCTGCGGACTAGTACAGTCTGAAGGCTGGGGACCACTGTCATAGAGTATGGAGTTGTGCTATATCTTATTAGCCTACTCATATTTTGGTACTGTGTAGAACCAGTTAAGTTTCATTTATATCATTGATATATATATATATGTTTATGTGTAGTCTGAACAAGCCTGATTTGGAAATTTAACTGTTTGGAATTCTATTTGCAAAATTTAATATATTCCGATTCTTAATTTAATTATGGCAGATACTGCCCATTGCTAGCAAAACATAATTGAAAAATCAAGCAATGGGTGCTAATTTTGTGTTTGCAGAAAACAATTCATTCAAAACTAGAATGATTTAAAAACTGAGCTACAACCTATAAAATGTTATGTTCAAATTGTGAGCTTCTATTGTATCATGGAAAACAAAAAAAAAAATGTAAAATATAAGTTTGCGAGGATGCATTATAAAGAAAAATAGGATTCTAACTAGAACATTGGCCAATACGCAGACACTGGCCTGTTAGCACACATTGGCTATTACATATATAAAAAAAGAAAGCGCACAACATCTTATTTTTTTACATATATAAATATATATATACATCGATAAATACAGGTATAATTTACAAACATTTTTGTATAATTTACAAACCTGTTTGCTTCTTACTCCTCTAATACATGTCTACAGAGTGAACTAATGTATATACTAAACATCTACCAAAATAGACTGACAAATGCAGTGTATTTGGCTTATTGTAATGAATGATCTAAAAAAGGCATGGTGTTTTCTGCTCTCTATGTTTGAAGGTGTAATCCAGTGTGGCATGTATTGTTATCTTTTAAACTAGTATGAACAATACACTGTTATACAATTGATTTGATTACTCTAAGAGCTGAATCATATGTGTTAAATACTGAATTCAAGAATATTGAATTCAGTTTTTGATCATCAATGATCAAACTTTATACAAATTTTCTATGCTTTAAAAGATCACACACAGTTGTGTTGTTGTTGTTACCTTATTAAAGTTTTTTTTTCACTTTGAATACTGTCATGAAGGCAAAATTTTGCAGCCATCTGAGGCTAACAACTGGGTGTTTGGTACCATCATTGTACTCCAGGCTGTGACTATCTGATAAGCATTAGCAGTTTGTAAACCTTTTCTAAATCACTTACATCATCAGCGAAAAAAAAATTCCATTTTGTTTGATTGTAACTTTTTTTCTGACAGTAATGAGTTATAAAACTTAGTGATAATGATATCCAGGAATACTCTTCTACAGCCCACCACTAATTAATCACAATAAAAATGTATCTAAAGTACTTATGTAAAAAAATGTTATATTAGAAATCTTGTTATTTTTTCAGGAAACACATATTCTTCATAAATTTGAAGAAGACTTTTATGGTGATCACCTTAAACTTATTGTTCTTGGCTACTTAAGAGACATGCTTAATTTTAAATCAGTCAGTAAGTTCATATTTTAAATATGATTTATCTATATATTAGAATAAATGTATATACAATTTTGTTAACAAATACTTGACAACATATTCAATACATTTAATCCTCAAAATATAACACTTCTTATTAACTTCTTCATATAAAACTATCTCAAGTCACAAAGTTCATCAACTCTAACAAATCTACCTAACACTAACAAATCTACATACCACTATCATCTACGCTCAAAAACTCTCCTGAATTAAACTTACATTCTCTTATATAGGCTATTGGACAAAACATTCTTTCATGCTCCAGTCTCCCATTTGCTTGGTTGGTTCCACCCCCATTCATTGCATAATTAAGAGTTGTGTGAACTTAACAGAATAAAGAGGCCACTGCACTTCTCTTGTTACTTGAATTCCTCCCCACTGGCACATTGTTTTAGTTGTAGCAGGGCCCTAACCCTGAACTCCTGAACCTTTCCACATATACCTATCTTCCTTAATTCTATCATGACTATTCATGACACTATTCTTTATTGTCTAAAATCCTTATATTTTGTTAAAGTTAATGGGAACTGTCTCCCTTTCTGACCACCTGTCCGATATCTAACCTGTTTCAAAACTTGAACATAACTTTACCTCCGTCCTGACCTACTTTCACTGTCTTGACAATTTAAATTCATGTTTTTTGGTTCTAAGTATTTTTATTGTTATTGAAATCAATTTTCACCAACTTCTCAAAGCCCGTTCGATTTAAAATTTTATATAAGAGTCTAATGCTGATTAATATAGTTGGTAACTATCTGTGCCCTGCTAAACCTATATATATATATACATATATATATATATATATATATATAGGGTGGCTCACTTTATAATGAAAAAAATAAAGTTGATTTTTTATCATGAGCATTTTAGTTTTCTGGTTCTCTGGGATTTAAAACATGTATATACCAAATTTGACACCATTAGGTGTTTTATGGTATTCGGCAGTTGCATTAAATGAAAATTTTGCACGGTTTAAAATGCTGTTTTTTATATACTAAAAACAGTTATATTATACAGTAGGAATTAAACAGAAAAATAATACTAGTTACATGACACATTATCCTGACTGTTTTGCCGAGTAGTTCTAAGTACGCCATTCAAAAATACACTTTAAAAGTTTTTTTAGTGTGTGCTTTCTGATTCCTGAAGGTCTTCAAGTTGCGATCTCTTTAGCATAGTTGATTTTTTTTGCATCTTGACACTCTTTGCGATGCTGTTCAACAATTTGGAGCATGTACTGCTTTTCCTCCTCTGATTAGGTGAGAGATTAGTTGAATGATGATGCCAGTGCAATTCTCAGCTCGGCACAGTCATTGACAACTTTCAAGGAAGAGACCACTGCTGTTGCCTTCTGAAAGGATGGAGTTTGTTGCCAGGTGGAAGCATCAGTCATGAGAAAATTTGTGGGAAGCAGAAGAGCAGTGATGATGAGGTCATAAAGTCCTTTAATGTCACATTATGAAGTGCTGAAGGATCATTTGTGCAGCGGATGCACCTTTTTTCTTTCTTTCTGATCATCAGAAGATTTCTCCATGAATTGCCTCAAGCGAGCAGCAAGGCTGTTTTTACGACGTTTTTCTTAACTTCACTTCTTGTCTGTCCTCGGAATCCAATTTTAGACCACTTTCCGATAAGCTATAGCTCTGATACTTTCAATAAAACTCAGAACCCAATGACAATGCAATATTCTTACTATTTCATTATGTTATGATGAGTTTCTTAATAAATAAAATTAAATATGTAAATAAAATTATTGTGGCTGAAGTAGTAAAGAAAGAATACTCTACTGCGCATGAACACGTGTGTGATTAGACCATTTCCAGAACAAAAAAAAATTAACGGCCAAAATTGATTTTAAAAGCGAACACAGCGCAATAAAAACAAATGTGTTGAAAAATTATTTAAAGTGAAAGAATTCAAAATTTATATTCTCTGTTTATAAACATGATACTTGAATATGTTTCACTACTTTCTTTGATTTTCTGCGCATGAATACGAGTGACGTCAGAGCTCTCCGATGTGTTCGAGCAGAACTATATGTAGTTTAATTGGGTCTGTCTTACACCAACATTTTTTAACTCTTCGTATTAATTGAATAAAAAATATTTTAACTAAAAAGTAGAAAATAAAAGTTACATTATAAAAAAATATTTTATAAAAAACAACATTTTTCTTGCGTACTAAAAAGCAGAAAATAATTTCTGAATAAATTGGTAACAAGGTAATAGTAATAGACTTTATATGAGCTTCTGATTTTCATAAAAACGAAAAACGTTGGGCGCATGTTATACAACACTAGAAATTAATTTTACATACTCATACGCATTTTGTTATCTAGACTAAGTTCTAATAAATGATCTGCAATATAGTGATATTTCGAAAATCTTCTGTAATAATTCTTTTGGGATTTAATTGTTAATATTTGATGATTCTAATACTGTAATACAAACATTCACATAATATAAGATTCATGCGCCCAACGTTATATTGTAATTTTTATTCTCATCCACTGAGACACATTGAGAAAAGAGAACCAGAGTAATGAGTTCTGCACTAAGGTACCAGAGATGTCAGCCAATCGATTTCAATGCAGTCTGAGAAATGGAGGGAGAAACATTCTTATAATCAATAAGAAGCTTGATGAAATCCAGATCATTCAGAGGTGCGTCTGCTGGAATGGGACACTAAATCCAAGCTATTATGTAAACCAAGGATGCAAAGATTAAGGATTGAAATGCACTGGTGAAGCTGGCTATTGATATGAAAATCAAAACTTCTAGTTTTTCTGGAATTTCCCAGAACCTTCTCAGGTTTTCCACGGTTTTCTTGATGCTTCTAGAGATTTCATAGAACCTTCCAGAACCTTCTAGAATTGTATAGATTTTTCTAAAACTTTCCAGAACCTTCTAGCATTTTCTGTGTGCTTTATATGTTCATACAGTAATAATTCATTCAAAATGATTTAAAATATCCGTGTCAATGAGGCAGTACTAAATAAAGCCATATATTCTTGACAATTTTTATGTGCTGATTTGAAGTCAAAGGAAACACAAAAAACAAAATGCTCCAAAAAAATTTGACAAAAGTTAATATATTTGGGCCACCGTAATATAAAAATATAAATAAATATATGTATGTTATAAATATGTATATATATATATATATATATATATATCAACTTTAAGACAATCATGAATTTTTAAAATAATTTATTCTATCTCTTGAATGAAAAAAAGAAACCCATAATTTAAAAAAAAATTCATTATTTGCTAACAAATTTGTTAAATCAATTATCAATGGATACTTTTCTGCACATTCATCTTATTTGTACTGTTTTTACAACAAAATAGCTTAATATACATAATCTTGCTGAACAAAGGCTTATTTAAAGTTTGAAAGCAGTAGATTAATAGAATAACATACCTTTTTGATAAATTGAAGCAGTATATACTTAAAGAATGAAATAAAAATAATTTTATGTATGTTTAAAATTTTTTTTTACAAGTAATTAAACATTTTAATTTAGGATGAGTTTTAAAATGGATTCTAATATGTTGAGCAAGGCTTTTTTTTAGTTAAGGAAATGTCTGATAAGGACAATTTAGTATGGCTATTTTCATTATATGATTAGAAAATGCAATAATGTATAAAAAAAAAAACAATGGCACTTTTTTATATAAAAGTAAAGTTCCCTTAGCCCTAAAGGGCCATCGGGCCAGATGAAGTCTAGAATTCATCTGTTTCTATAACCTCGGCGCATGAAGGGATTGTATGGTTAGCACAACGTCCAACCGCCTTAACTTCCCCAACTTAAAGTCAGGTACCCATTTAAAGCTGGGTGGACTTGTGGGACGACTTTGAAACACATTTCACCTGAAAAAATTCCCCATGGTTCTCACAGAGGATTGAATCCAGGACTCTCAGGTTTACAGTCGAGTATCTACACCACTCGGCCATCCGCCCCACACTTTTTTATATGGCAATATTGATATACTTTTATAACTTTAACTTTTATATCTCATATTTAAAGACACAGAAACCGATTTTAAAAAAATCCTATTTTGATATGAAACACAATCACTCATTGAGATTTTGAGCGGAAACAGTATTTTTAATTTTGATTTACGTCAGATAACCATGAACTGACTATTATTGTAGATGTTTATATAAATAGGGAAATTGCCAATTGAGACTCAAGTGCCACAACCTTTTTCAACTCTTTACTGTGTAAGACATTTTAACGATGGAAACATGGTTTCAACTCAATACTCATTTAGTCTCTCCAGTTTTTTTAGCATTGGAATTACTTGTAAATCTTATCTTACTAATGACTTGGTCATTAAAGTGTTTCACTTTGTTTAGTACAAAAGATAATAAATATTAACTATGGAAATAAATGAAGAAAGAAATAATTTAGTAGATTGAGACTATACTTTAGGTGGATGAAATAATTTAGTAGATTGAGACTATACTTTAGGTGGATGAAATAATTTAGTAGATTGAGACTATACTTTAGGTCGATGAGAGCAGCATTCCTGTTTTTATTCAACACAGAACCACAGCATATTTTAAAGCTTAATTAGCATTTTCAACTGATCACCTTCTAAAGTCATAATAAAGAAATATTATGGTATAATATATTATTAAAGTTTTTTTAATCCCATAGTATTATTCCCAAATTTTAAATTCCATAAAAAAATCCATAAAGAATTAAACTTTAAAAATAATATAATTTTCAACATCAAAAAAATTATATAAGATTCAGTAAAGCAAAGATTCACATGCAGCCATAGGTGTATTCAAGGGGGGGGGATTTGCCCCCGTCTACATTTTGGAAAAAATTCTTGGGGGGGGGGGGGGGGGGGGGGAGGGAAGAGGAAGAGGAGGGAAAGGAGGAAGGAAGGAGGGGGGGAGGAGAGGAGAGGGGGGAAGGAGGATGGAAAGTGAGGTAGAATCACCTGGCCGTAACTGGCAATATCTGTGGCAGTGATGTCCTGCAGCAGTGGAGGTGAATCAAACTTGACCAGTTCCCAGTTAACCATGCTAATGTACAACTCAGCTGAAAAGTTTATTTTAATTCTGTTCTTGTCAAAACAACGAATCTTACATGTGTCACTTGAATGAGTACTTCGAGCCAGCAACACTTTTTCGTATGCAAATTTTCTAATGTTATCGTCTTTGTCGCCAACAGCCGCCAACAAGATAATTTCTGGATGACAAAAGTAGCTGTTGTTTTGAAGCAATGGAGCCACGACAGCCTGATCATTTGTGTCAAGTTTTTGGTACACTGAAATCATGAAGAAGAAGTTCTTGGCTCCATCCTGGCAGCTTGGATGAGATTTGATGCAAAACCATGATGGAGCATAAAAATTCAGTATGAATTTCACGATTCGTTGAAGGTCGGCAGAAGGACTTTGTTCGGAGGAATACAACCTGAGTATTGGGTTAGCTTTAGTTAACCATCTGGCATGACTGATTGTCCCAGGTTGGGCAGTCTCTAAGTATGAGATGTAACTCTGACCAGCGCTGCAACCACTTTGAATAAGCAGACACATTTTCAGTAAATACTGCTGATCTGTACTTAGATCTTTCATCACCTCATCTTCAACCTCAACAACATAACCTGAAACTGGAGAAAATTTGATGATTGATTTCTGCTGGGGATCAAATTCCAGCATGCTTGCTATCTGTCCATCTGAAGTCTTTGGACCAGTGGTCTTCCCATCAACAACTTCTATTAGCTTCCTTAAAGGCAATTCGTTGGAATGCAGTAAACAAACCAACCACTGAAGTGGCCTTCATAGCTGAAGTTCAAGTTGTCAGATTACACCATTATGTTTACCAGTATTTATTGCTTGTAAAATTAGTTCCGACTTGCTGCTTGTAACCAGACATAATTTCTCTGGAAATGTCCTTGGACTTTCCTGATGCTGGAACAAAATGTTCAATATAGCTACGGTAGGAAATGATACTAAGACGTAGTGCTCTTCTTTGACTTTGCGACGAGTAGACCCAGTATGCTTAAGAGTGACATCAATCTTGCCATCAAAACCGAGATAAACGATTCCTTCACTTTCCTCTTTGTGATCCTGAACTGACTTCTTCCTCCAAGCATCTCTTGCTGGGGTGCAAAGCATTTTCAGGTGTCAACAGTAAAAGAGTGGTAGTGATTTTGATGGGATTTTTTTTATAGGGCGACATAGCTTTTCTTGGATATAAGTGATTTGATTTAATTAATTTTTTATGGATTCTTTTCGGGAAAGTTTGTATATTTAATTTGATCGTTTTTTAAATAGATAATAACAAGTGAACATTCGTCTTTTATATTTTTTTCATTAATTTTACTGTCATTGGAATTTTTTTTAAGGGGGCCTAGAAGCGGCACATTTTAATACCCACAAATATTTATAGTAAAAATAAAATAGAAATTCAAAAAGCTTACATAATAATGTGACAGAAATTGTTAAACAAATGGAAAATTTAGAACAATCTGGAAAAAGCAAGCACGTTGCACATTAGTTACTTTCTGCTGTTAGAGGTTAGGTCTGGGGTACATTTGTTGTTTGTTTAGATATTATACTTTAATGTAATAAACTTTCAGTTTTATTGTAACAACTTTATGACATTTTTTCAAAATATCTAAAGCCTCTGTTTCCACCAATGTCAGCTCTAAAAATCATATTTTTATCAGGGGTTGAACAATCAAGGATCATCAGCAATTTCAACTCATTTGAAAGGTAGTATGTCAAGACATACCTTCCTATATCCAGTTTAGGAAATGAAGAAGTGACAGCGACTATCAAATTAGAAATAATTTCTTCACTTGTGTCTGGCTGTTGAACGTGTACTGTTGTCCTCAATGCATGTGATAATTCAGATACTGCAAATGCCCTAAAATCTTCTAATAACGGCTTTTCGGAATCCCGCGATTGCTCTACTTTTCGTTTTATTGAGCCTGTTCATTTATTTTCTGATATCCATCTTTTCATATTGATTTAGCATAAATTTTAAAATTCCCTCAGTGGCAGACGATTATAAACTAACAAGATTTGTCAGAATATAAAAAAAACCTGAATGCCAAAAACATTTTCGAAGGACAAATCAAGCTATAGAAGGCCAATTAAAAAAAAAAAATTCAAATCGGAACATGCTTGTGCTTGTAGTCAAAATGTCTGAATTTTCAAATACATTTATTTATGTCAAAATAAATATTTAATGTTATACTTAACTTGGATTTCATGGAGAAATAAACCTGTATGGCAATGTCAGTTAAAAAAAAACGAGCTTTTTTTTTTGCCCCCCCCCCCCCCCGAAAAATTCCTAGCGACGCCCATGCATGCAGCACCAATGATAGCATTTATTTAGCTATCTATGTTTAAAACTTTGCATTGATATTTCCAGTCAAGTTAGAGCAGTTCATGATTAGAAATTGCAAAGATGTACATAGCAGCATTTTTGTAGAATGTGGAAGCCACCATTGATGCATTTTCTATCTTTAGTTAAAGAGCTTGTTTTAGCTGAATAGTTTTTAGCTTTTAGTGGCTGATTGATATTCTAGAATGTGTGGTAAGATGAATCTTCTACTCACAAATGTAATCTTTTCTCATGAAATTAATATTTATGGCAAGGAATTGAAATAAAAAAATATAATTATGATCTGTAGCACTTAATTAGTTTAATATTCACAGCCATCTATCAGTGAAAGAAAAGCTGGAATAAAGCTTTCCAATTGCCTATGGTTGTGACAAGAACCTCCAGCTTTGCCTTAATAATTGAAAATATGTGTAGCCTTATAAAGGCTATAATAAAGCTCCCTGCAGTAGGGCATTCCTTTCTCTAAAGCAATCGCATCATTTTTTGAAGGGGGGGGGGAGGACTAGTAAAATAGTGTTTTTTGAATAAAACTGTACCATAGCAAAACTTCCTACTTTCTAGTACTCATAAAACAACACAACATACAAAGTTAGGTTTTTCTTTATTTATGCAATGCTTTTTTTAATTTATTATTTCATTTTATTTACAGATGATCTGATTTTAGCCATTAAAAATGATATAGTGGAATCTGATCAACTACTTGATGAGCCTTACTTTAAAAAGTATAAGGATGATTTGTATTTTAAACAGCCACTTCAGTTAAAAAGTCAAGCTGAAGGAACAGATATTAGTGCTGAAATGGTGGATACTTATTCTCTTTCAAAAATTTTAGATGAGAATAATTCACAAAGTCTTCCATGTTCTGAAACCAATGGACATGATCTCTGTTGCCAGCCACTGGACTTGAAAAAAGTAATCTCTGACAGCATGATTAATGGGAGTCTTGAAGGTTATGAAAATAAGGAAATGTGCATATCAAATTTAAAATTAAAAAATTCCTTATGTTGTGAAGATAAACTGGATTGTAAATTTGATACCAAAGTGGTACAGAGAAGTCACTCCAAACCCAGTGTATGAAATAAATAGACATAAATTATTTTTTATTATTTATTTTTCCATTTGAAGAACAGTTAAAAAAATTGTAAATTTTGCATATATTGAATGTGATAAAGATTAAAAAAATATATTACTAGAAATGAAATATTCTGATAATGATTTATACTGAAATCTTTTAAACTTCTGAAGCTTTTAATTTTTCTATACACCCTAAATTGCAGAGATCACAATGTCAAAAAGTAAGCAGATAGTACTATTTAGTGTTTTTTATAAGCTTTTTTTTCACTAATGATTTGATTATTTTTCCTAAAATTGTTAACTTATTTTGAATTGTTTGATCGAAAAAAGTTGAAAACTTGTGTATAATCAATGACTATACACTGTGATAATATTTCTCATTCATTGAAAAAAATACTTTTACTAGCTAATTATTTTTGGATAATGACTCAATAGGGGTAAGAAATTGAAAAAGATAATGTCAAAATAGACAAAGAAGTACAAAATGAATATTATGGACTTGGTATGTCTAACAACTACATTCATTGATAAATTGTAATAGTATGCAGAGATTACCATCTTTAAAACATGAAACTGTATTTAATGAATCATCGCAAGAAAAATAAAAGAATGTAATTATCAAGATTGGCCCACACTCTTTTTTGATAATAATAAATTCTTTAATTATTCTCACACTTGAAAGTACTTTTGATAAAAGTAGAGTTTTAAAAACTGTTTTTAATTTATATTTTTAAAGAATTGTGTATTATAGTTAAAGTTAAAATTTATTTCAAAAA